>JAJMJY010000012.1:0-381868 GCA_030569115.1 Sungouiella ezoensis
CCAGTACCTCCCTAAGAAAACCAGTACCTCCCTAAGAAAAACCAGTACCTCCCTAAGAAAACCAGTACCTCCCTAAGAAAAACCTCTAAGAAAAACCAGTACCTCCCTAAGAAAAACCAGTACCTCCCTTTGTTCATTATAGTAGCCAAACAGATTTAATACAATATCATACTGGTATGTTATGATTGCTAGCATAATATTTAAACCCAAAGAGTCTCAAGGCGAGAACATGAAACATAAATCTACCCCGCAGGTTCTATGCGTTATGAAGCATCTACTTGATTACTTCGTTTTGGCGAAATGGTTTAACTCTGAATCGCGTTTTCTTAGAACCTTGTTGGCTCTTATTATGTACAGGAACTGTAGGAAATTTGACAGTGTGCCAGAACAGCAACAGTAATTCGGGTATAATATCCCTAACACGGCGATAGTGCACGTCACTTTGAAAATTCCAACACAAGCAATGAAGAAGAAGCCTCCCTGCAGGCTCACAGCATCAATGACTGACATTATTTGCCAAACGGACAATATGAATATCAAAGACATTACTATAGCTTGCGGCCGGACCAATCACGGACTCCTATTCAAGAGAGTTACATTGTTGATGCAACACTAACAGCAATATGCTTTGATGGATCAAAATATGCAAACATCAATGGCTAACAAGCCTAAGATTGGACAATTGGGCAAGATTATTGTAGTGTTTTTGTTTTGATCTCTAGTCTATACAGCAGCTTTTTAAAGTGGCATATGGGTGAAGACGTTGATGTATTGCCTACTTTGGATAATTTCATGATTGTTGGTAAATTTAGTTCCTTACCTATTTGAAATGCCTTGGTCGGTGACCAATTTGTAGACATGGGTCTGGCTGGTCCTTAACAGAGATTGAAGTCACTCCCAACGACAATGCACCCAAACTTGAAAAAGGAAGGGATTGTTACAGTCAGCGTAGATATACCCAGGTGCAAGCTATGCAACAGGGCAAGTGGTAGTCAGTGTGGAAGCAGCAGACTGGCAAGTCCTACTGTAATAATTCACCATATGAAGCTCACTTACGGGAATGAGTGGATTGGCTACAGTAGCTCTATTGATGCAGGTATACAGATTGGATAGTCATTACTGCCATGACAAGCATCGGAACTTCAATTGATAAATCAACTAAAGAAACTTGTTAAAGCTCTGCGTGTCACTTCAAAGCTTAGAACGAGGCTCCAATCGCGGTAGCATGGTTCCACATGGAATACGAAGTCGAGCTCGGCTTCATGCCAAGAAATTTGTTGTTGACGCGGCAGATTAGGAGCCTCGCGCCATGCTAGAAAACTAAAAAGCGATGCATGTATTCCGGTAATAGTTCCCTCGCCTTCCAAATCCAGTACAGGAGATGTGCTGTCAATATACCGAATGCATGCTGCCAGATTTCAATATTGACCAAGCATTTCAACCCAGTTGAATAACTCTTCATTGTCGTTCATTTCAACTTTATATTTCCACATGCTATGTGTTGTGTGTAGGCAAGGTTGTGAAAACGTAATGCTGGTGAAGTGGTGATGACAATATCGAATCCGACCGCGATTCAATCAGTCTTTCGTGTAAATCTTCACGAAATAACTTTTCAGCAATTCTACTCGAACGTCACAGCCCATGTTAACCAAGTACCCCGCAATCGCAATCGTGCCTATTTTGACAGTGGAAGTATGAGCTAATCGTAAAAATGACACTTTTTCTTGAGAAATATCCCTCGATTGGAATTCAAATACATTTATTTGTTCGTATTCTCAATAAGTCTATTCGAACAGTTCTCCTGTAATCTTGTTTTCAGCAGCCATCGACTGTTGAATTACCAACCTGATGAACATTATCATGGAACAGCAAATCTTGAATATAATTAACTCAATCACGAATACATAATGCCCATCTCATTTAGACTATTGTCAAAATTGTAAATTGATTTTGTTGGTGACTTACCCGATAACAACTATTAACATCATATGTATGCGATCAACGTCGGGCCACAAAGACGAAGGAAGAATAAATCTTGATGTATCTACGTTCTTTAACCTCTCCCTTTTCATCCAATTATTTTTTATTTCAAATACTTATAAATTTCTTTTTTAATCAGTAGATAATGGAACTCATAGTAAGCCCGCAATGCCACTCCACAAATCACCCGCAATCTCTAATATTCATCATAATGGAAATGCTACAAAGTCGATGCAAAAATCGAATTATCATCAGAATGAACTAAAATTGCTCCATGGTGTTATTTGATGTGCTGATTACTTTAGAAATAATTTAAATTTCCAACTTTTAAACTTTTCAACCAGATGATTATAGTCATGTCCAATGGTGGAACATTGTCCTGCAGATAGAAATGCAAAGCGGCCAATGGCTATCTGGGAGCCTTATAGAGTGGAAGAAGAGCGGCGTTTAATGTGAAAGTCGGAAGGAACGTCATCAATAATCTGAAAGTCTTTGGGAGAAGCTTGTGAGTGCCCCTTTCGCCTTACAATATTCATGCTCATTGCGCCATATCGTCTATCTTTTTAACACCCGAACGTAGATGCGAAGGTGGATGCAGTGACTGGAGGCTGCGACAACGCTACACTGATTACTATGTATAAATAAGACTATGAAATGTATAAAATGCTCCAATATCTTGAATAAATGAAGATAATTAAACGAATATGGCAAAAAGGAGTGCAACCCCCCAGCAAACCAAAAGAAGTCTTAGATGCTTTAATCTCGGTCAGAACACCAGATATCTGACCATTTGGAATTGTGGCGTTGGAATTGTGGCGTTGGAACTGGACGCCTCTGGAGTCTCAATCACAGCGCTGCTACCGGAAGCAGTATTTATCACCAGCGTATGTTTCGCTGACGATTGAGTACCAAATCTATGACCAGAGACATCATTGTTGTTCGAATCGCTCATTGAAGTCTGCGAATGGGAGATAGATTTGTAATCATTCAAGGGCAGGAATGTAGTGGATGAAGATATATCTCCATTGTCAGAAGTAGCCACAAAGACAACTTCAGTAGTGAAAACTGTCTCGGAAATCTTCTTCACTTCTGACAAAGGTCAGAAAGTGGAGTAGGAACTGACTGTATCGTGCACAGTGCAATTCGGCTTTAAGGCATTCTCTTTTTTCTTACGAAAATATGTCCTCAAAGTGTCTTGGATATTACAAGAAACAAAACACCATATCTTAGCCTCGTTAAAGTTGCGCACTCAAAATATTATAGAATTCTCACAGCGATGTGTTTTGGCTATACACCCAAAGTCGGACCGATGACGGGCTTCAGGCTATCTTCAACCTCACTCGCATTCTCCAATCGACAGATCCTTTTAGAACGGAAATTGCCGATGACCTTTCCTTTGCGCAGCGGATCAGCAGCGATTTCTTATATGAAGGAAGGAAGTTCGTGATACTGAACAATTAGTTTGCAGCTAGTAATCAATTATTCTCTCAAACTAGGGGCAGGGCGATGGGTACATACTTGGCACCCGAGTATGCCACTATTTATCTTGGCAATCTTGAGAGAATTCATCAAACGTATTTAACAGAGGGCGCGGATATACCCTACCTTCAGTTCATTGAGGACGTCCTTCCCATCTGTCCCACGGAATGTCCAGATAGGTTCTTCGAAGTGGGGAATTTAGTCTCCACCTCGCTTCTAATTGGGAGTGTTCGTTTTAGTTTTTTGACTTGGAAATCTCCATCCGTAATGGCTCGATTGTGTATGAGCTTTACCGGAAACCAATTAATGCATTTAGTATTTGAAGTGGAAGAGTGCTTATCCAGAAAGCACTAATATGGCATAGTACAAGATGAAGTGATACGAAATGTAAGATATTGTACATTAACGATGGACGCAGTCCGACATATAATACTTTTTTACGACCACTTACGGAGTGGCATTTATGCCTAAGAAAAACCAGTACCTCCTCTACCGGCCCGTCAGCGGCCCGCAAAGGTGTTCTGCATTATCAGCATCTCAATCAACTAGGACTTTAGAGTCTTTCATACTTAAGGGCCTCGTACTTGCACGGTTTATAGTAATCAACTACATTTTCAGTATTAACTCTTCGAATCCTAATCTATTACAGGGTCAGATATACTATTTAGTGAGCTTAAGGTATCGTGTGAGAACAGGATGTAAAATGGGAGCCTAGACGGTTAAGAGGTATTATTAGGAGGGACAGCTGGACATAGATGTGACCACTACGAATATGATTATTTCTGGGGCAATAACTTTGACTCCAATGCTTCCTTAGACGGTGCTATTCATCAATTATTTTTGAAGCTCGAATTTCTGCTGAATATTCGATGCTAGCTCAACCTTGACACTATTGGTCCGAGCTTCGCTACTGCGATTCCGCCAATATCAATCTAGTGGCTGCTGGCTATTTCGTGTTGAACCGTGTTTGCCAGCGATGAGTAAGCGGAATTGTAGGTAGACTATACATTGAGGAGGTTTTTCAACTAAAAGAGACAAATTATCTGCAGCTTAAAGAGGCAAGTGGTTTCGCTTATCAAAGAGAGATTGATACAAAAAACCAAACTAATGGTTCAGGTTCGAAGCGCAGTATGTCGTTACGAGCCAGACACACTCATACTAATCGTGCACAGTTCAATGGACTGCACATAGTCTAGAGTGTGCATGCTCAACAAGAAGCGAATACTGCATCATATGTTTCCTCATATTCAAGTACTGCATTTCGGGTTCTCACTGGCAACAAATGGTTTGTCCGCCCAGCAAACGTGGTAGAAAGTATCATAGAAAAAATTAATGTGAAGATTCAATTCGTTGACTAGATCACTTTGTTATAACTACTATAGTATCTATTTTAGAGCATAAGGGCCTTGTTTTCTTGTCTGTAATAGATTGCACATCAATCACGTTTGTCAATTAATTACCCTACTCTTGTTTCTACGATCGGTATCACCCGGTTTAAACCTTCTTTGGTTACTTCGACTGCCTTTTTGTCCTCATCACTTACGCCTTACTTTCGGATGTTTTACTTGAAAATGCTTCTTTTTACTCGCACCAGTAGACTGGATACGTGGACCCAATGAATTCTGTTAGCGAGGCTGCTTACTTATGAGTCTTCCGAATAATTCTTAAAACGGGTCTCTATTAATTGTGTGACTAGTAGGTTCGTTCCGAAAGACTGTGTTCATTCCATAAAAGTAGAACAATAAGTGGTCTGAGCGGAAAGTAGAGGACAGACAACAGACTGAACAGGAGTAGCCGATGGTCAGATAATTGATGATTCCAACGGGGGTAGAGGGAGGTCCTATGTCGCGATGATTATGGAGGGCTCGAGGTACTTAAGACTGAATAATAACTAAGGAAGCAATTCCGAGAGGAAAAGTAAAAAACGAAAAAAAAGCTTGGCTTAAGTTCGATTACAATCAACATAATTTTATTGTATAAAATCTCAGACGACGAAGCACGAAATGAATTTCAACACACGAAGTTCCAGGCTCTGTAGTAAAATGGCTTGGAGGCAAGGTGTGCTCTCTCCTCGGCAAGTTCTTGCTTGAAAAGGTCCAAGTCCAACTCTCTTCTACCAGTATCGATGTCAATTTCGCTAATTGGAATGCAGAGTCTCCAGTTTCGCTTCCAGATCTTGTGACCAATATAAAAAGCGAGGATGATCGGGAAAGATAAGTAGGCAGAGAAGAAGTTCTCAGCAGTTGGGCTTTCACCTATTGGCCACACGGCAATCCAGAACTGAGCAATAAGAACCAAGATGTTCAAAGTAAGACCAAAGTAGGAGCCAATAACACCTGCCTGGGACTTGAAAGCAAGTTCAGAGGTATCTCTGCCATTCGCTTTAAGAGCAAGTCTAAATCTGATGTGACAGAGACAGATAGATCCCCAGGTAAATAAAGTAGACAACCCAGAAATAGCCAACATCCAGTTGAAGGCAACACCCTGTTTATCAGAAGCAGAGATGAAACAGATCAAACCGAAGATGGACTGCAAGATAATACCAAATAAAGGTCTACCCTGCTTGTCAATGTAGTTGAAGATCTTTGGGGCTTGACCGGCAGCAGCCATAGCTGCCAAAGTTCTAGACGAGCCAAACACAGACGAGTTACCAACAGACAAGACGGCAATCATGATGACTGCGTTCATGACAGAAGGTAATCCCAGGATTCCAGCGTTCTTAATGGCAATAACGAAAGGAGAGTAACGAGCTGTGCCGTCACCCAATGCCAAATCTGGGTCGTTGTAAGGCACCAACATTCCAACCAAAATCAAAGAGACAATGTAGAACAAGGTGATTCTCCAGAACACCTGCTTGATGGCCTTTGGCATCGATTTTCTAGGGTTAGCAGACTCGGCGGCTGCCAAACCAACCAACTCAGTACCAGCAAATGCAAAAGCAGCAGTGACAAACACAGAACAAAGTCCTTTGAAACCATGGTTGAATGCACCAGGATTGTGCCAGTATTTGGCACCTATGTAACCACCTCTCGGTCCACCACCGCACACCAAAACTATACCCAAGATGATGAAACCAATAACGGCCATGACCTTAATGATGGAAAAGACAAACTCCGCCTCACCGTATCCCTTAACACCAAAGAAGTTGATGGTAACGATCAAAACGTAAAATGCCACACAGTATGCGGCCGGATTTGTATGATCGTCCCAGTATCCCACGGCGATTGCAGCAGCAACTAATTCCAATGGCATCACAACCAACCACCCCAAAGCGTAGTTCCATGCCATGGCAAAACCCCAGGATGAGTCGATGAAACGAGTGTTGAAAGTAATAAAGGAACCAGAAACTGGGAAAGTGATAGCCATTTCACCCAAGGCATGGACAGTACAGAAAATCATACAACCGATTAAAATGTAGGCAATCAACACGGAGGCTGGACCACCGTTGTGCAAAACTAAACCAGAACCAATGAATAAACCAGTACCAATGGCACCACCAATAGCAATCATCTGCAAGTGTCTTGCTTTTAACGATCTTGACAATGGAGAATTAGCGGTAATAATGGCAGCCTTTTCGACATCTGACAAGTTTGGGTCAATACCCAACTCGGCATCATCAAATCTACGGAAACCATCAATAAATGATTCCCACTTGCCCATTGGGGACTTGTTGTCTTGAGCATCGAAAGCATCGATGTAGACACCACCATTCTTCTCGGTGGAAGAGACCTGGTCTCTTGAAGTAATGTAGTTCAACTCCTTTTCGGGCATGGTTGAGGTCTTACAATGTGAGCCGAAATAGAGGGAACTTCAGATAATTATACCGAAGAAGAAGAGAGCAGGAGCGGGGAGGTGGCCTTTTTGAGAGCTTTTTCCCTCCTCATTGATAAGGAATACGATAACAGCATTATGGTGCGTACCACCCAATCGCCGCATTCCGGCACCCAGAAAGCACAAGAATGGCCGGTTTGCCCATGGGGCGAGCTAATAACTAACGGAGTGGCATTTTGAAGGCTGATTATAGGCTAGCGCTTTGTATTTGGGAGGTTCCCGCTGCACGATACCGTCATGTTCCCATCGGTTCTAGCGCCAGATGGTGATATTTTTCTTGGCATGACGTTGCTACATCCACACCTTGCAGATTTCTTGGCTGACGGGTTATTGACAGGTCTATCTACAGGTGGATCGATTCCCATTGGTGCAATCAAGGAGCAGATATTTCTATCACAATACTCATGCAAAATTCGTGAGGCAATTATAATCGGTTGTTGCATGACGCTCACCATGTGACTGGCGTTGGTCGTGACGCCGCGGCCATGCCCGTCCCTTATCTTTGGGTTTCCTCCGCCCGAATTTGCCTGCACGTACGGGAAAAGACGGTATCGCCACAGCCACTGAATAAAGTGACGAGAAAGAGAGAGCGGAGCCATGCCTCGCCACTGATAGGCGGGACCAAACCTGGAAAACCTAGAAAAACTTAGGTTTTTCATGTGCTAATACCGTCATCTCGGAAATGTCTTCGCTTTCAATGACCCCCACTTCCCGACCTCTCCAGTCTCTCAAGATTGTTCTTCTTTCTCAAGATTTTTCTCTCTCTAAAATGCTTTCGAACTTTGCACACTCAGCTTGACAGCCATCAGACAATAAATCGTATCGGGCGAACAACTACAACTATTAGGTGCTCGTGCTCGTGTTGTTTTCTAGAATTTCGTATTCCAAAAGCCGCGACACGGCATTTTTTGACCAACACTAGGTTGGTGATACGGCTCGGACAGATAGGCTAGGGTGTTCTAATCGGGTATGAATCATATCAGGTATCTGATCCTCCGCTTTATGCCGATACGCAATATTGTGCATGTTAATAGCTTTGGTGTTTTTGTCCTCTAGATTCGTTGAGCATGCACTCTTCGTGAAAATATTGGCCAGATGTGTCTGACTGTCCAGTGCTGGAGATAAGTGACGCATCTCCAGCAAAAACACTCATCTGATTCACGACTGATAAGAACTTATTGACTTTCTGTGTAATAAGAATTAATGCGTTATCATCCCGAACTTGAACATATAGATACGCTTAATTTGAAACCATGTGACCTCTACACTAAAGAACAATATCTAGAGTTTTGTGCTGTTGTAGATATCGACTTACGACTAAGAACTGAACTAATATATCAAAGACTAGATAGATTTCCCTTATTGAGGGATTGAATACGTTCCCAATCTTCTATCATCAAGTTGAAGATCCTGTACTAAGATCCCAGAATCTCAACACATTTCAATTATTCCGTATCATTTTGTCCTTTAGGGTAACGGCTTACCTCAATAATGTAATTTACCAACCTTCAACATGGCAATTCTTTCTTCTAGTGATTTGTCAGTCAAGGAAGTAGTTTATGCAATAAGATTGGTTATCCCTGCTTCTTCTCCTACAGGTCTAATCGTCGACATCCCCACCTCTCTTCTCGAACACTTTCTTCGTCAAGATCTTTATCTCAGTTTTCGACACACCTCCCACAACTTGGTTCCTCTTGTCTGTGATATTCCGTTCACTCAGTTCTGAAATCCTCATTCCCACTGATGATGGTTTTTCGAGTTATCTTGGTAGACTATTTGCAGAGCTGGAGCTGCTATTTTCAATAGCTTTATCTGGTTTCCTTTGAGCAAAGCACGGTGATTGTTAAGTTGCATTATTTCTCTGGGCCGTCTCCGCAACCCCAAACCCTTCCAGCCCAAGTTCTCTAGTCTACCTTTCAGTGCCGCTTTCTCCAACCTAACTTATCTATAGAAAATTAGTCTCCATTCGGGTGTTGTTTCGTTGCTCAACTTTACAATCCGCTTTGGCCAGCCATTTGAACTTAACATTGAAAACATAAAATCGTTGTGCTTCAAGTTTGTAGAAGAATTTGGGCACCCCATGCCAACATACGGTAAGCAAAAATGAACCTTTCTCTTCTTCTCAATGCTTAGGATTAAATGATTGTTGGAACAGTGGAAAGATCATGATTAACCACGGGGATGCTGCCTCCATGAGGAGCATACTTAGGAAAGTCGCTCCTGCTGAGAAGTGAGCCGTGTTGCAGACTGAAAAACAGGATCAAGGGTGTACACTTTTGGACGACCCAGTGTCGTGCCTTTAAAGCTCTGTATCCGCAGGATATGCCCTTAGAATCTTGGCAATATTAGGTTGTACCTCGTCAAAATTGTAACCGCACAGAGCATTCTCCCAGGAACACGACAGCAGAGAGCTCCTCTTTGAAACAAATAGGTGACACATTGTAACTCTAAGGTTTCATTACGTTGGCGCCCCGTGGAATGGAAGTGGGAGTTGGTGCCTGTGTAGCACTCGAGACACCACCTTTGATGTATTGTCGTTAAGGCGTTTACTTGCTTAGGTCAATGCATGTTTCGGTATAGTGAATGCAGTGAATAGAAAAAAGGAATTTTTCAGTATGGGAAACTGTGTTGGGTTCGAAATTTAGTCCGTTTGGGTGGCAAAGGTCATTGATGAATGAGGTAGTACTGTCTGTGATTTCTAATTTGCTTCTTACCACAGCATATTTCTGACATTTGATTGGAGCGGGCATTCTGGTGAACAAAATTCTTATTGCGTAAGGCAATTCATTTCGTCTCCCAAGATAGACTTTTGGAACATTATTGTGTTGTGGACTTCCATCGTTATTCGCGGAAACTCCGCGGTTATGATAATTTGTAAGCGAATCTTGTATAAACGCCACGGCTGCAAAATGGGCCCAAAATCAAAAAGATTACGAAAAACGAACCTGACCACATTTTACTTTATCACCAGGGCCAAAAGAGGAATCGGGTTAAGTTGGAAAGCAATTCTCCGAAGGCAAGGACAATGTTGCTGTTGCTACCACTTGTTCTTTGGACGTGCGGGCCAGCAAAATATTCAAGGAACAATATAAAATACTCCAATTGGACGCCAAGGACTTGCTGAACATTTCGAAGGAATCATTGAGCAAGCTGAAGGGTTGGCTGCTAGTGAAGTCGATTCCTTATCCAGAATGCTGGTGTGTGCGTCCGCGGCCATGGTTTTCCACTTTAACTGAGTCTATTGAATGCTGCAAGTAGTTTTTCGAAGTCAATACAATTTCCTTGCTAAAAGTATACCAAGCCATTTACTCACACTAGAGATGCCTGTTACACCCAAAAGGGCGATGTACATCTTGTCTCTTTGGATCCATGGGTGGCTATAATCGTCTATCGTTTGGCTAATGATCCTCAATGCAGCTGTGGACTCCACACCAAGCATACGGCTTTTGGAGCATTCTAACAGCGGCAGTTTACTTTTTGAGCCTCCATTTCCACTAGCTACCATCTTGGAATTGATACCACAGAGATAGGATTCCGTGGAGAAATATGATCTTCATGAGGTTGGGTTATATCAAGTGCTGAGAGAATGGCGAAGGTTGTAGAGGGCTTGAAACCGGAAGATAATGGTGCTTCGTCAACTACGATCGAACCAAGCTTATATATTAGTAGAATGTGTTCGGAGAATCCCCCCTGCTTAAGTTTGCAATTCAATAGGATGTGACTTTTGCTTCAGTAAGTAAATCGGCCAATAGCATACTCTGCCTTAAAGATACTTAATCACAGGTTCCTCTTGATAATTTTTTACAACTGCTGTTGAGTTAAATCAACTGCAATATGATTTCTCCACAAGTGAACTTCTTTGTCGATTATTTTTTTTCTGTGAAACTAGATTCTACTTTTAATCTTTCTCACAGACCTCTCGATTCTAGTATGGTTACTATTATCCATTTCCTTACAGTTTGACTCTCATCTCTTGGCCACCTTGTAGTCAGCAGCATCGTCATACATGGTGAGACGAACGACAACGACAATATCGTTTACATTCTTCAACAAAAACAATATTCAGGAACATAGTTCGAACTGACAAAAAGAGAATACCTCCGCTTTGCCAATCCTAATATTACAGTTTCTTCTCTGCAGTACATAGTCTGACTACTCTCACAATCATTCTTGGCGGATTTACCCAATAAACGGGCCAAAGTGTGTGTGGGTGTATTTGCGGCCAACGGTGCTGTGGGTGTGCATGCGGCTTTCTCCTGTGTGGGGGAATTGCGGACAAGTTTGGGTGCAAGTCAGCTTAGTTATGAGCCAGCTCGATTGGTGCTATATCCGCAATCGCAACACATGGATAACAAATTACAATTTGTCATCCAGTAGTATAAATTAAAGAAAATTTGATCAAATGTAGGGTATCATCTAACAGGTTTATTCCAGAGCTAGAAATATAAAAAAATGACAACCACTTACATTGTCACGGGTGCCAACAGAGGCATTGGTTTTGAGATTGTGAAGAAACTCTCTGAAAACGAAGACAATCTCATTGTTGCAACTTCGCGGTCATTGGATCGTGCTGGTGAACTTCAAAAGTTGAACAAGTCCAACATCGAAATAATCCAGTTGGATGTCACTGATTCCGTCGATCAGTTGAAGGGTGCACTTGCCAAACTGACGTTTTTGGTAGAACACGGCGTCGACACTTTCATCCAGAACGCAGGCATAGGCTTCGTACCCAAGGTTGGTGAATCGACTTTGGACCAGCCCGTTGAGTCGTACACAAAATTTTTCGAGGGAAACGCCTTGACAAACGTGAAATTCTATAAGGCAATCTTTCCCTACTGGATAAGGGAAAATAAAAGCGTGACCAAAAAGGCTCTTTACATCTCCTCGCTTGCGGGTTCCATTGGCGGTCTTTTCTTGACGTCTTTCGGGTATGGCATGTCCAAGGCTGCCATGAACTTCCATGCTAAGCATACCTCGTTCGAGCACGCCAACAGCGAGAATGAAATCTTGAAGAATTCTATCACTGTCGCTGTCCATCCTGGTGTTGTGCTCACCGACATGGGAAAGCCAGCAGTTGGGCCAATGAATCTTGAATCGATCGCTATTTCTCCAGTTGAAAGTGGAGAGAGCATCGTGAAGTTGATTGAGGGCTTGAAACCCGAAGATAACGGCGAGTTCTACAGCTACGATGGTACAAAGAACGTTTATTGAGTTTTCAGTTGAATCGATGATTATCCATAGAATATTGTATTACCAGAGATAAGCCCAACATGCTTCGCGAGTACTTGCAACGAGTAAGGAACACTAAATGAATTGGAAGTAACCCTGCCCAAGCATGCTTGTAGTTAAAACTATGTACTTTTCATACTACTCTATCTCGAAGTGTTTCTTGCGCTTACTTAAACTCTACATAGTCTGATAACTTTTGGAAGTCCTTTGTCAACTTTGGGATTGGTTACAGAGGTCTGGTTCGCTAAATTGACCACGGTCTTCCAGTTACTCGCCCAGGTTTTAGGAATTCTTAGGGAGAACTTTCAACTTAGCTGTCCTCAAATCAGCCTTGGTAATCATGTGTAGAATATTTTGTTGAAACATCTACTCCGGCGCGTGCATGGACTTGATCCAATGAGGCATATCTCCGGCGTCGAAATGAGCTAATGTCCGCATCCCATTACAAACTTCAACTGCAGGTCAATGCATAATATGTGCTTAAAAATGTCGATCTCTGGTTGAAAGCAGCGTTAGTTTATAAGCGGGTCCAATATATAAGAAGCCATAGTCTTCCTGATATTCAAATATTGAACGTACAGCAGCAATTTTCTGAATGGTCGCAATTAGAGCTTTGAAAGACACTGAAGTATTCGCACCTATTTCGGTGGGGTCCCACACACTCTCCAGTAAGGTTGTATATGCTCCCACCACAAGAGTGAGAGCATTGGAGGGCAATGTTGTTTCTGATCTTAACTCGAAGTACTACGACGAAAGATCGAAGTACCCAGGTATATTATTGATTTCCGAAGGCACCCTTGCTTCTCCACTGTTGGGTTTGTTCCAAAGAGTGCCAGGAATCTTCAATGATGAGCAGGTCAAGGCGTGGAAGAAGATAACAGATAAGGTTCATGCTAACGGATCGTTTATTTCTCAGCAAATCGCGGGTATAGGTCGTGTTGCGGATCCCTTGCTGATGAAGACAATGGGTTACCCATTCGTCGGAGTTTCTGCTATTTACGAAAACGAAGGGTCTAAAAAGGCTGCTGTGGCGGCCGGTAACGAATTGCGCGAGTTGACCAGGCAAGAAGTGGAGGAGAGAGTTCAAGAATTCGTGAATGCTGCAAATAATGCCGTCGCTGCAGGCTTTGACTACGTCGAGATGCATGGTGCTAATGGATACTTCCTTGACCAATTTTTCAATCCTAGCTCCAACCAAAGAACCGATAAGTACGGTGGTTCCATTGAGAACAGAGCCCGGTTTGCATTGGAAGTCATCGATGCAGTGATTTCTGCTATTGGCGCAGACAAGGTGGCCATTAGACTCTCGCCACGGGCAACATACCAGGGCATGAGGGCCGAGAAAGACGAGAAAGAAGATGTGAGTCCAGTGGTTCAAGTGGGATATTTGTTGAGTGAATTGCAGAAGCGAGCCAACGCTGGCAAAGAGATCGCATACGTGTCAATTGTGGAAGCAAGAGTTTCAGGTAACACGGATGTGGAATCCTCTGGGCAATTTGGAGACAACTCATTTGTGAGATCGATCTGGAAGGGTGTGTTGATCAGGGCAGGTAACTACACCTACGATGCACCTGAGTTCAAGACGGCATTAAATGATGTAAAGGACGGTAAAACATTGATTGCTTTCTCGAGATATTTCACCTCTAACCCAGACCTTGTGCAGAGACTTCGTGATGGTATCGACTTGACCCCCTATGACAGAGGTACGTTCTACACCTCCGACAATTGGCATTACAACACCTACAATGTCTCTGGTGGCAGGATTGTTTTTGACGAAGCAGCTGAGAGGCAGAGGGTTCCTCTGCCAATACATTAAGTCCTGACTTTTGGATTTTAGTTAATGTCGTTATATTTTTTTCTTATAGTTTGTTGAAGTTTTCGAGTCTAATTATCAAACAACTCACTCGTAGCCTTATGGTCATTAATAGGAGAGCTGTGTGGGTGACAGTCATGGCCATCAGCAGACCTTGGCTAGGAACATCCCCGAACCTAAGATCAATAAATCATTGAATGAGATTTACAGATAATTTTGCCGCACATCAAGCTTTATAGTTTTGCAGGGCTTTTAATCACATATCGACGAAACTATATTCTTGCTCGGTTAATTTACACAGGGCATGCATAGCTGCACTAAATACGAAGCCACCTGTAACTTAGACTTTACTGGCTTTGCCCACTTCGGAAGTTAGGCCCAGAAAAGAAAATCATTCTTACTCTACCTTAAAGCCATCCTTCGAGTTTACTCGCACTCATAGAGAATTTGCCTCCGGATAGTAGGACAATCCTAGTACTTGAATAAAAACCTCATACCTCAAAGCTATGCTCTAACAATACAAGTGATACTTCTTTAAGCAAACTTTTCACTTGGTATTTCTGCTACTTCAAAACACATCCGGCCGTCCATTCGTCACGGCACATACGAAAAGCCTCCCACTTCACAAACCTGTACCTCGCATTGCACACCTAACCTGCACCAAACAACAACCCCGTACACATTTAATGAACTAGCTTAATCTCACGGCAAACTACAGAATATCTCGTACAAAATCATTATTCAAATTAAAACTCCCGGATGAATCCAACGAAAACGAAAAACAAAATACCTACTTGTCGCAAATCTTATACATCTTAACCGACTCCACCACCATGGCTCTCTCTTCAGGATCTTGTGGCCACGACTGATACCAAGTACTCACAGAAGACCAAAAGGATGCAGCAGCGGTGGTATCCTGCCCGTTGATCCATGGTTTGCCGGCCATTTGGTCCGGGAAGAAGCCGTTTGTGCCTCCCACGGCCACATTGAGGATCAAGTAGAATTCCTGGTCAAATGGGGCAATCTTAGAGTTGACTGGCCATGGATCCTTAATGTACGTTCCGTTCTGAAAAGTGGTCTGAAACTTTCCAATCTGCCAAAATGGTTTGTTGAAGCTGTGGTAGAACACCTGCTGCAACCTTCTGTCAACGTACGTCTTGATGTACTTGTCGCACCACTCTAAGCCAAAAGTATGGAAAGTGTCGCCGAATGAATCAATCCTTCTCTCATATGTTTTGAACGTCTGGAGGTACCCGTCGATAGTCGACGAGGGGCCCCAGTGAAGCGCACTGGAGATTTGGTCGTAACCTCCTTCTGGGTAGTGGACGCCGTTGCCACGAGATTCAGCAATATCGATCTCTCCACTAGCTGGCCATGGCCCGTAAGTGTCATTCACCGGCAATAACCAAAGGGCTGGCCAGAGCCAATCGCCCTTGGGCATCTTGGCTGTAATCTCAACCTTGCCGTACTTGATACTGGCAGAAAATTTGGTGGTGAGACGTGCACTCTGCACTGGGGGTAAAATAATGTTTTTTGTGCTGTTGGACGTCACCCAGCATTGGCCTGCGCCATGTCCGGTGCATGTTCCATCGGTGGTGAGATTCACGGTATGGCCATTCATGATGTCATCGTTGGAGATGGTCTCATTGGTCAATGTGGGGAGAATGTAGAGCTTGCCGTCCTTGACGTACGAGTTTCTGTCGCTGGCTGTGGTCCAGTCGAATGCACCAGTGCCGAAGCCACCGACCTGCACCTCTCTTGTCCAGATGTCTCCCCGGAATGTCTCAAATTCATCGATGAGAACTTCGCAGTAGTCAAAATTGGTGATGGAAATGTATGCGAAATACACTTGAACACCGATGATAGCAAGACCTAACACAATACCTGCGCAAAAGATCCAGTTGAGATATCTGAGTTTCTTGCGCGACTTGCTCTGGAGCCACGGCTTCTCAATAATCGTGCCCTGGGGCAAGAGACTGGACCTGGACTCTCTCTTTACAATCACAAGCTCATCTTCAGTGCCAGCAAACGTGGTGGTGTAAGTGGTCTTGACCGAGCGGTTTTGGAAGTAGCCGGAACGATTGGAATCGCTGCCCACCATACTTCCAAACCCACTTCCAATGTGACTTCCAGATTGACTACCGAACACGCTACCGCGAGCAGATTCTTCGCTGTAGTGTCTGCTGTGATGCTGGTACACGGGTCTGGGTTCTGGGATTCCCAGTTTACGGTACAACTCTGGTACAGAATCGCCGAGATCTTCTTCGTCGTCAGGGCGGATCTCGCTACCAGGCAGTCCGTCCAGCGAGGATTGCTTCGACTTTGTTGGGGTGGGCTTTGTTGGGGTGGTTGGAGACAGAACAACTTCGAAGCCTTCAGTCATCGAGGTTTCGTCGGTACGTGAGTCCTCGTCATCCACAGCTACCGGGCATTCATGGATGGTTCCGGAAGGTGGAGTGGCGTCGCCTATTGGAGAGGATTTCATTGTAGAGAAGAGTGTTCAAAGCGTGATGGATATATGAAAATGGGCAGAATGGATATATGAAAATGGGCAGAATGGACATCTATTAAAAACCCAATTCTGGAATTTCGGGCGTGACGGCCGAGACAAGGACAAACCTCCGTATTCGACTTACATATTGTGGTGTCACTGAAGATAGGAATTCCCAAATGGGTTATTCGAATTTGCTACCATGGAACCATCCAGGTTCATGCATGGCGCAATCAACTTTACGAGCGTTCTCTACACAGGAACCGTTCACCTCGTAATTTGAACTGCATGGGGAAACGCCATGCATGTCCTACCGGCCAACATCCCTGCATTTCGGACCTACAGGCAAGCACCTCTTGATTTTGACTAGACCCTGTGCAAATTGCCTTAGAGGCGCTGGAATAGGTACCCAAAGGATTGTGTGACTTTGCAGCATGGGATTAGTATAGGTACAGCGCACCGAACGCCCTGTTTGGATTTCGTATTTCGCCTTTTCCTTTTTAGTCTCCGTTTCCCACACTGCCAGGGTCTGAATTCGCAGCGAAATCTACTAATGGGATTTAAAGATTACTTCTTTGGCAAAGAGGCACCAGCCTCAGAGAAGAATGAGAATGAGAATGAGAAAAGTAACAACCGCGACAATGTGCAATCTGATATCCAAGACATATTGGGTGTTGCAGCTGGTCCCATGGACTTCCAGTCCGTTGGCGATTCTCAATTCCAGTTGAACTCAGACTTCCCAATATTGCTTGGTCATGGGGGTAACATGGCTACTGAAGGTGACTTTGCCGATCCTCAGTTCATTGTGGTGAATTATCTTTATGACATCTGCGAAGGCAAAGGATGGCTCAAGTTGGTAGATCCTCTGGAGCCGTGTGTCGTCAAGATGAACAGCAAGAAAAGCAATGAGATCAAGTACAGGTATTTGCCAGCGTGCGATAAAATTGCACCTTATTCGTTTGTCGACTGTTGCGCACGGTTTCTCCGTTCAGACGTGTGTGTCAGATTGTCCTTTCCAGTGATTCACTCTATGTTGACAATCCTCAATGGTAAAACTGTGAGCTTAGACGCTGACCACAATATTCAAATCATTGATGAAATTGCTGACCTCCAATGGGTCCGTAAGTACCAGAACTGTGCCTTTGTCCGAAGCGAGAAGAGCATGGTGTGTTGGGGTTCCTCCATGCACGATGTGACTGACTATGTGCGAACTCTTGAGAACAAGTTGGTGGACTACGTGTGGAAGAAGGGAAACTTAGACTTGAAGGGTGCTGAATACGTTCCTCGTGTCACCTTTGCTCGTGTCTTCGAGACTTCGGAGTCCAGTTTGGAGTCTGCAGACTCTTCGGAGGTTGTAGAACAGTTCAGCAACAATTCGACTCCGGACTTAGAAGGGCAGTCGAATGAGAGACCAATCATATTTGTCCATGCCACAGTGTCTGCATTTGCTGTCGCTTTGGTGCTTACTTGGGTTGGAATGCAGGCGGGCGAAGTCACAAAGACAGTCAAGGCAGAAGGAAACTACGCTCTTATTGCCTCTTTGCTCATGGTAGTACCGTTCTTCTTTTTCACTAGTTTCTTTGCCTCCTCCTTGTTGTCTATCGTGCTCTACGTTGTCGGTCCCATCTCTCAGATGAATTTGAACTCGCACGCTTACTCTGTACACAAGGCACCCAGAATGGAGCCCACTAATGGAAGCTTGCCCCATGTGACTGTTCAGTGTCCCGTATACAAAGAGAAGCTTGAATCAGTCATCAAGCCCACTATCAAGAGTCTTCAAGCTGCTATCCGTACCTATGAGCTTCAGGGAGGATCTGCCAACATTTTCATCAATGACGACGGTTTGCAGCTCATCAGTCGTGCTGAAGCTGTAGAGCGTATTGAGTATTACGAAGAGTGTGGGTTGGGTTATGTGGCTCGTCCTGGGGACGGAGATAACGGTTTTGTCAGGAAGGGAAGGTTCAAGAAAGCTTCCAATATGAACTACTGTCTCGACATCTCTAAGATAGTGGACGTTCGCTTCCACGAACGCCTAGCAATCCTTGAAGATACGTCTGCAAAGGCGGCTTCTGAATTGTACCTTGCAGTATTAGAGGAGGTGGTCAAAGAGGAAGGAAGATGCTGGGCAGGGGGTGATATCCTTTTGGGGGAAATTATTCTCATAATTGACTCCGACACCAGAGTTCCTGAGGATTGTTTTATTGATTCTGTTTCTGAAATGCACATCTATCCTGAGGTTGCAATCATTCAGCAGGCTTCTGGCGTGATGATGGTGGTTAACAACTTCTGGGAGAAGATGATTGCCTGGTTTACAGATTTAATTTACTTCTCAATCTCATGTGTTTCTGCTAACGGCTTGAGTATGTCAGCGTTTGTTGGACACAATGCGTTCCTCAGATGGTCTGCTATCCAGGAATTAGCTTATGTCGACGAAGATGACGGAAGAACCAAGTATTGGTCGGAAACTCATGTGTCTGAAGATTTTGAAATGACTATGAAGTTGGCTTCCTTAGGTTACATTATTCGGATTGCTACCTACCACCACGGTGGATTTAAGGAAGGAGTTTCCTTAACTGTTTATGATGAGATCACAAGATGGTCCAAGTACGCCTTTGGCTGTGCCGAAATAATGTTTAATCCATGCAAACGGTGGTGGACAGGAAAGATCTTTTCTCACCTTTTTATCCTTTTCCTCAACTCGCACATGGCTCTCCCTTGCAAGTTCAGTGTCTTGGGCTACATGGGAACCTACTACGCTATTGCAACATCGTTGATCATGGTTTTGGCTAACTATTTTATTGTGGGATACTACAATTGGGGCTACTACAGAGTGTACAATGATGCCATGAAAGTGTTCGTCTCTGTAGTGGTTGTCTTTGGAGGTGCTGCGCAGATTGCCTACATTATTGGCAGATACCGTATCCACAAGTACCCGATTTTTAAGGCTGTTCTTGAGGTCAGGTACTCGCTACTTTTGGCCATCTTTTTTGGTGGGCTCTCGTGGCACATGATTGTTGCAATTGGCAGTTACTTATTATCGATCAACTTGCAGTGGGGCGCAACAGCCAAAGATATCGATGACTCCAACTTCTTCAAGGAGTTGCCTAAGGCAATCAAAAGTTACATGTTCATGTACATTTTTTGTTTTGTGGCAGTTATGGGCATGATTGCGGTTGCATTCATTGTTCCTTACGAATACCAAATCAGACTTCTTGCTTGTACTTTCCCTCTTGGGTGGACTGTGGCCAGTCACATATTGGCACCAATCATTCTTAATCCACAGCTCATGACTTTTGCGTGGTGATTAGTTTTTTTTTTTCTTTTAGAGTTTCTCACGGATAAATTGCTTCGATATCTCTATTTTGGACTTTAATAATTACGACATTTCTGGAAGAATGTTCAATGTATTTAGGCTAGTTGACTAGATAGATATAATATCAGATGAATCGAAAATGCTTTAGGTGCTGAAGTCTTATGACGAATGATACTAGAAGAGAGAATACTGAGAATACGTATAGTGCTGGCAGACCACTTAGCACCACAGAATAGACCCTACTTGATCATTAGCAACGAGCGGTCACCGTATTGGAAAGTACGAAAACTACGAGCTCAAACAGAAGTCTTGGAAATAGTATTCGAACTGACCTCTAGTACCCCGACCAACTGTAATGTATTTACTTTCTCTCGAGAATGCGGAGTATGAGTATGGCCGAAGACATGCTTAGCGGGCAGGGTTGTAAAACGAGGCAGAATATTGATCCTGAGGGGTCGATAGGAGGGGCAGTCAGGATTTCAAATACAGCTTTACTCAAAAGTACGAATAGTAATTAAGATTGATGGGATGGGAGTGGGAGAGTCCTCTGAAATGAGTCCGTAAGCATATACAACAGACTTGTAGTAGACATTTAAAAACAGTAGTCAAAATTCATGCACTTGTGGCAATATCTGGGTTTTTCTGAATTTCTGGCATGATACATGAGTGACCTTGTCAAATCCATTACACGGCAGATGCAAAATATGTGTAGGGGTGAATTGCGGGACGGGAAAGGAAGACGCTTATCATGCAACACTGAGGCACGAAATTTAATTGAACGGCTCACTTAATATCGGCAACGGGCAAATTCCAAACAGAGCACAATCTCCAAAATAAGTACTTCTGACCTTTGGATGATGGGCAACCTTCACACAGGTATATGAGTCCGCGCGAGGCGATTGCATGTTGCGACGCATGAAAGCATAAGCAATGCATGACGCAAAGTACCTTAATCTGAACACTGCCCCTCTTATGCTCATAACAGTCGCTTACCCGCACCCTATCCCTGCGTTTTGGAACTACAGGTAGCTTAACGACAATGTCTATTGCCTCAAAGACCTACTCGAAGGTGCGGCTCCACTGCGTGAGATCAATATGAGGAGGGCGTAGTCGCCGTAATCGGTACCCTGAAATCGTGAATCCTAATTCCTTAGTTTGTAGATCCTGTCTCCATTTATACTTCATTTTCCCGAGCCAGTTTCTTTCCCGCAATTACTAGTTCTCATGGGCATCACAAACTACTTCATTTCCAAAAAGGGGCCCGCCTCATCGAAGGATGAGAAGAACCATAGCAACAATTCCCAATATGCATTCCCAGCTTTGGTTGCTGGTATTTCTGGTGAGTCAGAAACGGTACCCAGGGGCCAGCCCATTGTCGGTGCTCAACTCCAACTCCCATTGATTATTGATCCTGATACTGAAGATGATTTCGACGATCCTCAATACATTGTGGTGAATTATCTATATGACATCTGCCAGCGCAATAGGTGGATCAAGTTGGTGGATCCACTAGAGCCGTGTGTCGTCAAGATGAACAGCAAGAAAAGCAATGAGATCAAGTACAGGTATTTGCCAGCGTGCGATAAAATTGCACCTTATTCGTTTGTCGACTGTTGCGCACGGTTTCTCCGTTCAGACGTGTGTGTCAGATTGTCCTTTCCAGTGATTCACTCTATGTTGACAATCCTCAATGGTAAAACTGTGAGCTTAGACGCTGACCACAATATTCAAATCATTGATGAAATTGCTGACCTCCAATGGGTCCGTAAGTAC
Organism: Sungouiella ezoensis; assembly: GCA_030569115.1. Taxonomy (NCBI): domain Eukaryota; kingdom Fungi; phylum Ascomycota; class Pichiomycetes; order Serinales; family Metschnikowiaceae; genus Sungouiella; species Sungouiella ezoensis. The sequence continues at coordinate 21,910 of JAJMJY010000012.1, forward strand.
CAGAACTGTGCCTTTGTCCGAAGCGAGAAGAGCATGGTGTGTTGGGGTTCCTCCGTGCACGATGTCATCGGCTCTGTGCGAACGTTTGAGAACAAGTTGGTGAACTACATGTGGAAGATGGGAAATTTGGACCTCAAGGGTGTCGACTACATGCCTCGCGTCACCTTCGCTCGCGTCTTCGAGACTTCAGAGTCTAGTTTAGAGTCTGCAGACGACATGCAGATTGCAGGACAAAAGGTCATTCCTCTGAACCCCATCGCTCAGAATCAAATCACCAACAAAGATAGGTTTGCGAATTCTTCTCAAGACAGCAGCGAAGAATCAATTGAGAGGACGACCTTGGACTTGGAAGCGCAGTTGCATGAGCGACCTGTCAGGTACATACATGCCACAGTATCTGCATTCGCTGTAGCTTTGGTGCTTACTTGGGCAGGAATGCAGATGGCCGAGGTCACAAAGGCAGTCAAGGCAGAAGGAGAATACTCATTAATTGCTTCTTTGATCATTTTAATTCCCTTCTCCCTTTTCAACTGCTTCTTTGCTTCCTCGGTGGTATCTAGCGTGCTATACATTTTCGGCCCCATCTCTCAGATGAACCTGAACTCCTACTCGTACTCTGTGCACAAGGCACCCAGAATGGAGCCCACTAATGGAAGCTTGCCCCATGTGACTGTTCAGTGTCCCGTATACAAAGAGAAGCTTGAATCAGTCATCAAGCCCACTATCAAGAGTCTTCAAGCTGCTATCCGTACCTATGAGCTTCAGGGAGGATCTGCCAACATTTTCATCAATGACGACGGTTTGCAGCTCATCAGTCGTGCTGAAGCTGTAGAGCGTATTGAGTATTACGAAGAGTGTGGGTTGGGTTATGTGGCTCGTCCTGGGGACGGAGATAACGGTTTTGTCAGGAAGGGAAGGTTCAAGAAAGCTTCCAATATGAACTACTGTCTCGACATCTCTAAGATAGTGGACGTTCGCTTCCACGAACGCCTAGCACTACTTGACAGTACAAAGGATGAATCAAAATTGTACCTTGAAGTTCTCGAAGAGGTAGTTAAGGAGGAAGGAAGATGCTGGGCAGGGGGTGACATCCTTTTGGGAGAAATTATTCTCTTAGTAGACTCCGACACCAGAGTTCCTGAGGACTGTTTTATTGATTCTGTTTCTGAAATGAATGCTTCTCCCGAGGTTGCAATAATCCAGCATGCGTCTAGTGTGATGATGGTTGTCAACAACTTCTGGGAAAAAACAATTGCTTGGTTTACAGAAATGATTTACTTCTCCATATCTTGTGTTTCAGGTAACGGTTTGACAATGGCAGCTTTCGTCGGACATAATGCCTTTCTCAGATGGTCTGCTATCCAGGAATTAGCTTATGTCGACGAAGATGACGGAAGAACCAAGTATTGGTCGGAAACTCATGTGTCTGAGGATTTTGAGATATCTTTGAAATTGGCTTCCTTAGGTTACATTATTCGGATTGCTACCTACCACCACGGTGGATTTAAGGAAGGAGTTTCATTGACTGTCTATGACGAGTTTACAAGATGGTCCAAATACGCGTTCGGCTGTGCCGAACTTATGTTCCATCCATTCAAACAGTGGTGGAAGGGAAAGGTCTTTGCCAGACTTTTCTATCTTTTCCTCACCTCACATATCTCACTTCCCTGCAAGTTCAGTATCTTGGGCTATATGGGTACCTACTACGCTATTGCAACTTCGTTTTTTATACTTGTGACTAATTACTTCATTGTGGGATACTTCAACTGGATTTTCTACAAAGTGTGCATCGATGCCATGAAGGTCTTTGTTTCAGTGATGGTTGTCTTTGGATGTGCGGGGCAGCTCGCCTACATTATTGGCAGATACCGTATCTACAAGCAGTCGATTTATAAAGCTGTCCTTGAGGTCAGATACTCGCTTCTATTCACCATTTTCTTGGGTGGACTTTCGTGGCACATGATTGTTTCGATTGGCAGCTTCTTCTTTTCATTCAACTTACAGTGGGGCGCAACAGCCAAAGATATCGACGACTCCAACTTCTTCAAGGAGTTGCCTAAGGCAATCAGAAGTTACAAGTTCATGTACATCTTTTGTGTTATGTTGGTTGGGGGAATGATCGCGATAGCATTCATTGTTCCCTATGCTTACCAAATCAGACTCCTTACATGTACCTTACCTCTTGGGTGGACTGTGGCCAGTCACATATTGGCACCAATTATTCTTAATCCACAGCTCATGACCTTTGCGTGGTGATTTATTTTCTTTCTTTTTATTTCGATCGGATTCAATGTTTCGGTTGCATTATATTGGACTTTAACTACAACATTCTCTTTCGGGTGTAGATTGGACAGGAACTACCCTAATTGCATAAATGGATATCAGATGCTGAAATTTTTAACAATCTTATTTTGTAGCTGTGAAAATATCAGAAAGTAAAAAATTGAGCATGCATCTTTGCCCCTAAGTTCGTCCTACACTACAAATGTTTCCTTTCTTTTTCTAACAGTCACAACCGGCCATCGTAATGGAAAGTACCAAAACTACGAGCTCAACCAGGAGACCCGGAAATAGTATTCGAAATGACCTCTAGTATCTACGCTGACCAACTGCAATGCGTTAATAATTCTCTAGAGAACATGCGGGGTAGCTGTATTGCCGAAGAAATGCATAAACGGGTAAGATTGTAATACGAGGCACCGAATAATGGTCCGTCCGAACGGGCCGATAGGAAAAGGAAAGCGGGTTTCTAAGAAGCTTTACACCGAAGGACGAATATTAATAAGAAATGTTGAAGGAAATCAAGATTTCTCAGTGGCGAGTGAAACAAATCTGCAAGCAAATAGACCTGAAGTAGACATTTAAAAGCGGTAGTCACAATTAATGCAATAGGCTAGTAGTAGTATCTGGGCTATAATTTATTCTGGATTTTTGTTTCGTGGTGCATGAGTGTCCTTGAACCCCATTACACTTTTGGTTGCACATATGTGTTGTGCACGTTATGCGAGAGGGGAAACTATGGCACGTTTTATGCAACACTGACGCATGGTTCGCGACATTATCCGCTAGATGTCAGCAGCTCGCTTAATCTGGGCTGAGGATTCGACGGGTATAGAATAATAATAGTATAGATACCAAAATAATTACTACGAACCGTCGGATATTAAGCAGCAACTTGTGGACCGGGGAGGTGAGCGAATACCCTGATGTATCTCCAAAGAAGATGCTGGGCGCGGTACCGATATACCTTAATCCGAAATCGCAGCGTCCCTCAAATGCGCACTGCATCAAGCCGCGCTGCCCCCACAAATGCACACAGTACTATGTGGCGGGCCCTTGTGCAGTTCTCGTTTGATTATGCAGCTAATAGCCGCATAGGAGCCCGTTCGGCTAATTCGCCGACTCTCCTTAGACTGTTCCTTACTCATTCACCATTGCATATCCGGTTTTGCCACAGTCTATGCAATGTAATGTAAACATTATTCTTAAGTGCTCGGAAAAGTGCACCCGTGAAGTGTCGATGCTTGACCGAAGACATGTATGCTACTATCGGCCACTCGAGATCGATGGTAGATACACTTATATCTTACTTCCAATCTAGATACAGGAGATATTTCTTGCCGTTGTGACTGCCTTCGCCCTCTCCACACCACTCCAGAACTCAGCACATACATCTGACCACCGGCAACTGTTGTCGAAGGACGCCCGAACATGGAAGAGAACCTTGGGATTTCGTCCTTCGATACACAGGATGACTCCTTAATCGTCGCTGTGGTCCTGTATCTCATCTGCAGCCACTCGCCGATAAAGTTGGGAAGGCTAATTTTGACAAAGGAGTGCCGATATATTCCAAAATAATTTGACCAGAAAGTCTATTCTAAATGGGAATGCCCGACAACCATATTAGTCTGAGACAATTTCAACCTGGTTTGTCAACCGCATCCCGGGCTTGTCAATCGGCTCGCCCAGCCCAACTGGCCGGCTGCCCACCACAGTATATCCAAACAAACAAAATCTCTGGATGTTCCAGACTTTTCTAGTGTCAAGACCGGAGAGAGTCATCAGTCTAGAACCAATTCACATCCTCCAGGGCTCTCGGACTTGCTCCATTTGGTATTCCAGCTTCAACTGAACAGCAACAGTGTTACTATGTTCCATGCTCCAAGAAACAGTCAATATGGCACAATTTCAATTGCTTACCAGGCTGAAAGATTGTGAGGCTTGCTTCTTAGTCTCGTAGTCTCAGAATGTGTGCCTATTGTACGAAGCCTCGTCGTCTCCACAGATCTCAAGGCTTTGCCTTATCTCAACGCGACGTCTGCAACACCTAGCACTTGAGCACCTCGCTATCAAGACAAAGTCGCAGTTCACAACTTCCCAATTGACAATGAGCATTGGCAGTGCCCTCCTTTAAGTTAAAAACAGCACTAAAGCTGTTGAACATAGAGTGGCATATCATGTTACATCTCACTCAACTTGTGGTCTCCCAGGAGTACCGAACATCTCTCCATACACGGGTGAATGTGAAGAGCCTGCATCATTAATGGTAGTCCGCCGTCAGAGAAGCAGTTTCTCGTCAGTGAAAATTTGCGGGCTTTGATAGTCAGCTTGCTTGGGGGTGAGTTGATCCACGAGGTTTCTGGATCCATAAGAAAAACGAGGTGTGGCTAGCAACTTGCTGGCTCTAGTCTTCTCTGGCCAATTCTGAATGCAACTGCTTTGTGATTGGACTATTTTCTACTCCTCATTGCTTAATGCTTCAACAGAATCTGGCTGAGGCATGCTCTTGGCCAGGTTCCCCAAATTGGTAGCCACCTTAGAAAACGTTGAAGGTCTATGGGAGATTCGATCTATGGAAGAGGGGCCATATTGAGGTTGAATTGCTGTGAGAATGACCATGGAGAAGAGCGGAATGTACCTGGGGAAATAGGATCTACTACCTTTCTGAGCCGCACTACGAATGTTGTTTCTTGGAAAAAAGGTTACGGAACCAAATCGCTTCTATAATCTAGTTTCATATAAGATAATTTCCGATATCCGTATTTTCATTTTCTGCTTTTAAAAGACAATACATGTATTAACGTTCGCTACCAGCTATTGGAAAGAATATTGAGTTCGTAGCACATTCCTAGAAAACACCCGCATTTTCTCGTCCTCACCAAAACGAAAAGCCTACAAAGTCAACGTAATAATTGAATCTTTTGCAAAATCAAATCAAAATCGGAGCCACGCATAATACTACATTGTACCTACTTCTGGTAATAAGAATTCTTGAATGCCACTTCTATTTCAAACAATCGTTCGACTTCTTGAATGAGGTACCTGCGGCCCTTCCATATGCTTCCCATTTTGGTTGGGAGTGCTACGATAAATTATGAATTGAACATCAGTCTGAGCACACTTCTTTAATGAGTTGCTCTTTAAAGTCGTTTCTACTGTTCCTGCTGGCTGAACTGACCAACTCGAGCTCTAGCTCGAACTTAGAGTATAGTCCCCGAATAATCTTTCCTTGGTTTGACTTCTGACTTCGCGGGTTGTCTACTGTTTTCGTTAGTTTTCCGCCGTACAGCATTAATACTTATACTTTCATGTATTTTATTCCCAACCTGTTTCTACCCAATTTATATTTTTTGGCCCCTTTTCAGTAGACTTAGGGCTGATATCTCTTCCCAATAGAGATCTCCACAATCTAACTTGAAATCCCTCTAATTCACCTGAGATAGCAACATTTACATTCCTACTATTGCCCTCGATCCAGCCATTCAGGCTGTATCATTACACTTAGAACATAGCCATGGCCATGAGTGCCAATACTAGTCCAAAATCGATCAGTTTGAAGGATCCACTTCCATATAGTGAGGTGATTTCAGGTGCTGCTGCTGATCTTGAGTCGGAACTGACATATTGGTGTTCATCACACTCATATTTGTCTCATCCTGCCCTCCGGCAAGAGTGGTGGTGTATGTGACGACAGTAATCTGATTATTATTGACACTTGCCGCATCGCTGGCCCTGCTCTTCACAACTGTAGGTATGAGAACTGTAGTCGTGAATTTGTTACCTGATTGATCGGTAGTCAGTTTAACAACACCACCAATAGTCTCTGTCGGGCCATTATCCGTGGTCAGATACGTTACTGCCTCATCAGAAGTGATCGCCGAAATGGAAACAGTAGTAATGCATGTACTGTCGGATTGATCAATTGTGGAATTAACTACACCACCAACGGGTACGACCCACAGTATCAGTAGTCGTGTAGGTCACTGTCTCAGAAACAGAGGAAGCAACCAATGAAGTGACGGCACTGCCACCTCCCTCAGTTGTCACGACGACTTCACCGCACACTGTAGTTGTTATACCGCCAACAAGTATTGTTGTCCATGTTAACTGAGAATGAGTACAACCAGGACAGACAGTAGTGGTAATGTTGGAGCCAGAATTGTCTGTTGTTTCAACAAAGAGTGAAACCATTTCCAGTGAGCTATCTGTGATAGCCAGTGTGGAAACGGCAGAGGGCAAGGTGCCACAATCCTCGCCATCTCGACGACAAATCACAATTCCTGGAGAATGTGACAACAGAGATGCCGTGTTAAGTGAGTTAGGTCCAATAATCACAGTGTTAGACCCACCTCCAAAAGTTCCATTGGAGTCAGTGACAGTCCGAGTATATGTGATTTCAGAAGGTGCCCCGGCTGGAAACCTATGAGTAATCGTCGTAGAAGACGATTCCACAGCTGAATCATTAGTAGGTTCTATTGATTCTATTGTGGATGTAGTTGACGAGCTGGCAGATGACTAGGCAGAACCAGGAGACGTCGAGATTTCCTTGTTCTCATTTGAATCCTTGACCTTTGACTCCATTGATGAGATAATTCCGAAGAAGAAACGCCGGAGGACTCGGTCGAGAAATGAGTAGACGGCTCTTTTGAAGTGCTAGACAAAGCCTGTTGAGAAGAACCTATTGAGCAATCAGCATTGGTGACGGCATTGTCGGATGTGAGTGATTTTGTCGAACCTCCTCATAGTTGAGGATTCAGCCGAAAACAGAGTTGAAAGTTCGGTCGACGACAAAGTGGAGGATTCTAAAGAAGAGGCTTCTGTAGCAGCAAGCGACCCAGTAGTGGACTCCACGTTGGACACTGTAGAAGGCTCCTTTGAAGATTCAATTGGAGAATTTGTGGAGGGCTCCGTTGACGACTTTGCAGAGGATGCAGCCGTAGGTTCAGGAGAAATAATAGTTGAGGAACCAAGCCAAGTCTCAACGTGTCCAGTAGATGACCCACTAGAGGATATAGTCGTAGAAACAATGGTGGAAGATGAAGATTCTATTGTGGAGTCAATCAAAGACTTGGATGAAGACTCAATTGAATACTCACATGATGACTCAAATGACGAGCCAGATAAGATCCCCGATGAAGCCCCGACAGAGGCTATTTTTGAAGATTCAGTTGAAGACTTGGAATAAAACTCAGTTGAGGAACCAGTAGAAATTTCGGACAAGAATTCCGTAGAAGGCTCCGCAGAAGGGATCGCTGAAGGCTCATTTCTGAATCTGGAAAAGGACTCTCCCATAGAGTTTAGAATTGACTCTGTATAATATTCTGTAGGGAACCATGTGAAGGGATGAGGAATAGTATGACTAGAAGATCCGGCAGAGGTCATAGTCGAGGATGAGGTGGAGGCGTCTGAAATTATCTCACTTATAAAATCTGTCGAAGAATGCGTTCATGATTCTCTAGTCGAATCAAGAGACCCCGCAATCGAAGTCTCAGTTAAAGACTCCATGGAAGATTCGGAAGTAACCTCGGATGAGGATTCCGTTCTAGACTGGATCACTGACTCAGTTGAAGATGATACAGTGGAGACGGTAGACGACTTAGTTGGCCCTTCTGTGGAAGACCCTGTCGAAGATCCCACAGAAAACTCTGATGAGGTGAAAGACCTTAATGAAGTTTCTTTCTGAGAAACTGCGGACGAATCCATAGAAGATTCAATGGAAATTGCAGTGAAGGCCTGAATTGAAGACTCAGAGGAGGATTCAGTGGAGGATTCAGAGAAGGATTCAGAAGAGGACTTAATGTAAGACTCTTTGGACTTAGTTGAAATCCCTGCCAATGGCTCTGTCGAAGATTCGGTAGAGAATTCCCATAATGATTCTGTTGATGATTCTGTTAGAGACTCGATAGAAAATGGTGTCGAAGATTCTGTCAAGGATTCAGTGGACTCTCTAGAAGGCTCTCTTGAAGTTTCACTTAATGACCCTGATGTCGATTTAGTGCTGGTCAATAATGAAGACTTTGCCAATGACTCTGTCGAAGATCCAGTAGAAGATCCAGTGAAAGATCCAGCAGAAGATCCAGGAAATGATTCACTTGGAAGCTCCATCAGAGCCTCAACTGAAGTTCGAAAAGAAGATTCAGTTGAAGATTCAATTGAAGACTCTATCAAAATCTCAGTGGAATACTCAGATGGAGACTCATTAGTAGATTCAGTAAGAGGATAGAAAAGAAGATTCAGCTGAAGTCCGCAAAGAAGTCTCTGCAGAAGAATCTGAGGAGGACTCTGTCCAGGATACCAAATAAGAACCTGATGAAGATTCTGAAGAAAACTCTCCGGAGGATTTTGAAGTCTCTTCAAAAGACTCTGAAAAAGATTTGGAGGTGGAGTCTGTCAAAGACTGTGCTGAAGAATCTGTTGAAGACACGATAATAGCCTCAGTAGAAGACTGTTGAGAACTTTAGAGAAGATGCTGCAGAAAATTGTGTCGATATTTCATTGGAATATTCTGTCGAAGATTCCGTTTTTGAAGACTTGGTAATAGACCGGGATGAAGACTCAGATGAAGACTCTGTTGAAGAATGAGACGAAGACTCAGAAGAAAGTTCTGCTGAAGATTCGGTTGAAGATTCTGTTGAAGTCTCAGAAGAAGACTTGGTAGAAGACTCAGATGAAGACTCAGAAGATTTTGTGGAAGATTCAATCGAGGATTCAACGAAAGAGTCAGTGGATGACTCATTCGAAAACAATGGAGGACTCAGATAAACTCTCCGAAGAGATCAGTGAAGAAATAATTCGTGGCTCACAAATACGAAGGTCTGGAATGGCCTCATAGTAGGATTGGTACCCATATATGAGACTTTGAAATCCGAAACTGTAAACCAGAGGGATCGTAAGCAGTGCCGATATCGAAGACCATATGCTTTGTTGCACCAGCATTTAGAACCGTCAAGTAGCCAGTGGAACTGTCGTAGCTGACACTGACAATTAAAGACGGCGAAGTGAGGAATTTCATCCCACTTCTAATACCGTAGAGAGTGTAGATATTGTTCTTGTCCAAATCTCTAAAATTAACTGACACACTTGTATCTTGGAACACTATGCTCTGTGTAGTTGACAAAAAAAAAGAGGTGGTATGCAAATTCATGGTCGCTGATTCGGCAAGCAACCAACAGCCTGTCCCTGAAAGACTATTAACATGCTACGTTGTGTGCTCGAGACAGATAAAGCCCGAATTGGTCCCTACTCCATAGTTATACATCAATGACAAATCCGTTAGAACCGTAGATGTTCATAAAACCTGAATTGGACATGGAGTTAGTGATCTGGCAAGAATAGTAGATATTCAGGCCGTACTCAACGACGAAGTATCCTGAGTTAGAAAAAGGCTTATTCGTATTGAATACATCGCTGTTGGAGTTATCCTTTAACCTCAACACTCCTGTATTCATTATTGGTCCATACAAGTAAAATGATGCTCTGGAGGTGGTCAAAAAGACGGCCACACCACGGTTGTCGAAGATCCTGTTAATTAAAACGACCAAGAAACCAGTAGCAGACCAATTCAAGGTGCCAGTGTTAGCGATAGTGTAGGCAATTGAGTTCAAATTCATGGACAAGTCACCGACACTGCTCATAGTCCAGGTTCCCCAATTATTAGTGTATAGACTATTGAAGGTAAGGGACGAAACACAAGTGACGGACATATTTCCCGTCTCCTTGATATTAAACCAATTAATCTGCATGGTGGCTCCTGATTGACAATCGGCAATAAATCTGCCAGAATTGACAAAGACGTCGCCCGTCTTAAAGCTACTGAGATTAGGCACCACAAGTGCTGCACCAGTTTCTACCAACCACGAGTCACTTGCACTTTGAGTATAGCTTGTGGAAGAAAACGTTGAGGTGCTCGATATGGTGTATACCGTTGCATAGGCAAAGCTGGTGAGAGCGGCCAAACCAAAGATAGAAAGTAGAAGCATTCTGCCAAAAAGTCCTAAGGAAGTGCGACTGGGGTCATTATTCTTAAATATATGTGTAGAAGTTGCGTCTATGAGCTTGCACAAAAAGTACTGATAAATCCGAGTGGTTCCACCTGGAACGGATGTGCCAGATAGACTTGCCCGTTTCTTCATCTTGACAAACAATGACTCAGTATTGAAGAAGTCCCATAGTGAGTACTTGATACAAGGCTTCGATGCCTCTTCTCGTCAGAAGTTTTTAAGTTGTTGGTAACTTTATTAATTCATCGAAGATTTTCGGGCAAGAAAAACCATAATACTCGTTGTGGAATTTTGACCGATGTCACGTGATTTAACTTAGTGACATAACCGTTCAATTCACTCATAGCTAATGTAGGATCTTGATAGTCTCGTAGATGTATTCTTAATAGTCAAATAAGCTATATATCTTTCTCTTCTCTCTCTCTGTCTTTGTAAAGTGGGAAATATTATGTCTTTAAATAGTATTTCTCGTGATTAGTCAGTGATGTACCTTGCAGAAATTCATACTCAATTTGACCTTCAGAGATAACGACCAGTTCAGATTAGGCAACCCGATTATCTCTTCCCGAAATACCCGATTATCTCTTACTGATCGAGTTCTTATCTTTTACCGGAAATGAACACTTCTGGACTGCACATTGGTCCACACATTTCAACACTCGTAATGGTTTGAGAGCCATGCAGGTTGAGTCCACCATGATTAGAAATTGCTTAGCGTTGCTGCATACGATATTCGGAGAACTACTAAATAAAGAGCATAGTCGTGGTTGTTTGTAGACATGCTTGAGTACTTTCGGATTAAGTTAATTAGATGGTGTTCAAGTGGATGATTCCATTGTTTGGTACTTGACCTAGTGTTTTGATGAGATAAAATTGGCCAAACTGAACTAGGAAGCTAGGTTCGGGAATCCTTCATTCTATAATATTTTTAAACGAAAGATCTCCAGAATTTCGAAAATTGGCTTGTCATAAGACGTGGGATGAGGAGGTAGTCTTTTTTTCATCGTTATTCACTGCATTGTTCCATACGACGCTAGAGAACCTTTAAATACGACTTTCCGCCGCGCTTCGCGTTTACCCTTCCTCAATGTTCATCACTAGTTTTCGTAATTATCCAGTCGGAACAACTCTAAATTCTTCCCAGATCAAGGCTCCACTATTTTAGTATTTTGGACAATGACAAGATCGGAAATAGATCTCGTAAAAATAGGGCTCGTGTACCGGAGGCCAAGCGAGGATACACGTTCATAACCTTATTAGTCGCTATAAACAGCATAAAAGTGCGGGTGATCGATGCCTCACTTGTGCCGAGGCGGCAGACTCATATTTTATTGGGACTGAGTTTAGAGAAGTACATATTTTTGCCCATCTTGAATTCAAGATCCATGCATAGTAGAGGTAATATGCATTGGCGATCGCTCTCGTATTGTAGTTAAAAATAAACTTCTTGAATCTATCATAAATCTTTAAATGCAATGAGAATTGAACAAGAAACATAGCAATAACTAAGAGACTCAGCACCCACCAAGGGCCAACTTTCTTAGTACTTCACAGTGTAAACTAGAATCGTCGCTGATGTGTGAAAGGTCTGAATTGTCTCAGTGCAGTACCTGCATTAACTTTAGGTATCGAATGGTCGCCACTCCACATGATCTTAGGATACGAACGCCACTTCGAAATACTTTATTTCTTTGTTCTTGTGATGTTTTTTGTTTGCAATTTCGTTGTGGATTCAATTTGGACAGTTATTGAGTCCGAAGGATTCCATTTCCTACTGGGAAGGCACATATGGACGTATTGGAAAAGTCTGAACGGACGACAGAATGCGATCGAATGATTCTTGGAAAATTGTAGCGGAATCAAAAATGATTCCATTGTTGGAACTGCAAGTTAGAGTTTCTTGTTGCTTGATTTTTGAAGTCTGTGGGGAGACCTAAGGCACAAAGGAACCAATAGAGTGAGATATCCTTAACCGTTCTGCAGGCCAATGGATACATTTTTTATGCTTAGTAAGTCGGCTCTGGTGTATATTGCTCAGGCTATCATATCTGGGATTGGAAGAGATACCTTCCAAGCTCGGCGCTCGATGACTGCAAAAAGAGTAACATACTTCATCAGGATCCATGTAGTAAAATCTGTACCTAATGTTCTATATTCTCTATCACAGCAGCATCAATTATTCAATACATATACCGATGGTGTAAATCGTCCTTATCAGTTAAATCTGCATTACCGTCTTGCTCTGGCATGAGTCCCTCGTCCTCCAAAACATCTCTCCTCTTGTTCTCACGAATACACCAGAAGCGATAGAAGAGAACAACTGCCTCCAAAAGTCCCCAAAACGCCACATCAACGGACAAGCCGATCCTATAAGTCGGATCTTTGGTGTAGTTCCACCATTGGGGGTACACAATGGCAGCCACACTATATCCAAGAAAAAATACATTGTTGACAATAGCCTTTCTGGTGTTTCCTCTCGTGTTGGAAGCAACCAACGAAAGGAACACACTCATGAAACTGGTGATACAACTTCCTAACCAAGCTCCCACAATTCCTCCCCAGTGATTAGAAGCAGGAAGACCCAAGAGAACAATATTACCAACCAATGGCACGAGAATAAGGCACATGATAATGAGGCATCTTTCGTTGGGGAAGATTCTTGTGGCTGCTACCCCAGTCCAGATACAGACCAACTGAAGTGCACCAGCAGGCAGACCATACCCCACAACCTGGTATTTATCATATCCCATATTCAGCAAGTATAATGATGCAAAGATAATTGGCCCAGAAGTGGCTGTTATCAAGAACCCGAAGAGAAAAGCTGAAACCGTGATCCAATCTAAATCAAAAGATTCCTTCAACTGGTGGGGACTGAAGGATTGTTTCTCACCTCTATCACTTTCCATAAGAATCCTTGCTTTGGCAATTTCTCTTTCACGTTCGGTCAAAAAGTAGGCTGTTCCTGGTTGGAAGGGCACTAAGAAGTAAAATAATCCTCCCACGAAAAGAGTCAACGCACCGGCTATTAAAAATGTTACCTTCCAAGTCGCGAGCGTGATGTTGGAGTTCTTTGAAATCCCATAAACTAGAAAGTTACCGATTATCTGGGCGAGAGCATTGCAACTGATCCAACAAGCCGTTCTCAATGCATGTTCCTTTTTTCTATAGTACAAGGAAGTGATAATGACAAATGATGGCTGCACCGCACCCTCAGCGAAACCAAGCAAAGCCCTCACAGCCATGAAGCCAGAAAAATTGTTTGGAGCAGCAAGGCACATACAAATTGCACCCCAAACAATCACCGAAATACCAGTCACATATTTAATTGGAAACTTGCTCAAGGCGTAGGAATTCCAGAACTGAGAGACAACTTGAGCAAGGTAGAAACCGGAAGTCAACCACGAATACTGATTTCCTTTCAAATCTAAGTCGGTCTTCAAGCCGAAAACAGCAGTGTACGACAAAACTTGCTTGTATAAATATTGGCAGAAAAATACTAGACACATGATGGGAAGAACGTGAGTGTCGATCTTCCTCACCACAGCACGCTCTTCTTCAGGGGTAAAATCCAAGGTTGAAAAAGGGTGACTGAGAACAGTCAATTCGTTGGTATTCTTTTCATCAGACATATTGTTAACGAGTAAATTTTATCTTTCAAACGAAAAGGCAGCTCATTTTATACCCCAGATATGCTGTTGGTCGTTTCGGGTACACGTACCCGTGATAAGATAATGCGGAAACTTGCCAAGATTGACATGAGATGTAGGTTACGTATAACTCTCGGATCCGAAAACTTGCGTGATTTCTGTCATGGATTCTAAGATGGCGAAGTCTGTTCGAATTCGGAACAAAGTTCCGCTTCAAGAAAGAAAGCGCACGACCATAGCGTATGTATCAGCGTGATGATAAAAATTGGCTTTTGAAAGATCTGGCTAACTTCAGATGCACAGAGTGTCGCTTACGGAGAATCAAGTGCAATGGATCGTTCCCGTGTCACAATTGCAATTCAAAGAAGAGGGTGTGTTCAATGGAGGTAATTAAGAAAAGCTCCGTGATTGGCGATACCATCAGCGATTTGAAGCGGTATAACTGTCAACTTGAGAGATTCATCCTAGCAAAGTGTCCAGAATTGACCCTAGTGGAATTAAGAAAGAATATCAATATCTTGGAGAAATCCGTGGCAGTGCCAACTTCCGATGTACACCAATTGGTTGAACCCGGTAAGAATTGTCTAGATGGATCAAAAGATAATGTCATTGCAAAATTGCCCAAGAGAATGGCTTCTATTTCGGACCAGAGTTTTATCAGCTTTATGCGTAACTCCAAGAGTCCATGCCCGAGCGAATACAAGCATGTGGTGGACCAGGTATCTCCAGAAATTTTGCGTGAGGCGATCGGTTTGCTTCCACCTTTGAGTAGGATGAGAAAGATTGTGGATGTCTTTATTGATATATGCGAGACAAACTACTTCTATCTCCATCCTAGGGACATATATCGCCAGATCGAGGAGGTTTACCAGAATGTCAAAGATTCGTTGTACATGTCACATCATTGGGTGAACTTAGTACAAATAATGGGCATTCTCTCAATAGCGACCAGCTACGAATACCTCAAAGATAATGGAAGCATGCCTTGTTCTGAAGAAGGGATTCTCTGGGAGGATATTGGGTATCCATACTTCCTTCTGATGTTACCATTTGTGGGGTTTCTTATCCACAACAATAACCTACAGAGTATCCAGATTTTCCAGGTTATGGGTGTCTACATGACAACCAAGAGAGTGGATACCATAACCTTATGTATCGATCACGGTTATAGGTACTTGTGTTTGGCGATGGAGATTGCGCTCACAAACAAGTTCCATTTGGAGGAAACATATAGGGACATGTCCGAAAGCGATAGCGAGGTTCGCAGACGTATTTGGTGGTCGTGCTACTGTCTTGAACGGAGATTGGGTTTCAATTTAGAGAAACCTGAATTGATCGATCTAAAGGAAGTTACGGTGTCCGTACCGCAACCGAACAGTAGCCTTTTACACTTAGACGGAACTTCCAACTGGATAAACCAGTTGTCGTTAATTGAGGTCATAAAGCTATTCAGAAACATATCAGACTTGGTTTATCGCTCGAACAAAGGATCCAGTATCACTGTCAGCTCGAAAACTGTGAAAGAGATATCTCTACAGTTGGACATGTGGAAAGATGCGGTACATGAGCGGAGAACGGGGCCTCAGAGCTTTGAGCGACTGAACCAATGCTTGAACTACAGAGCAAACAAGCATTTAGATCTTTTCTACTACTTGGGCAAAATATATCTAGGGAAGTCTTTCTTGCCTTTCCAAGTGGAAAACCATGAAACTCTAAAAAAGCAGCCAAAAAGTATTCAGAGTCTGTTCATCAACTACATGACATCTGTATGCATAGACGCTGCCTACAACATCTTTGATATTCTTTCAGATATGAAGAAAAACAACCAGCTTGGGATATATTCGTCAACAGATCTCAATTTTTGCAACATTGGGTTATTTGTGACTGTCGCCTTCTTGAAAATCGACTCCTCTCGCAGCACAGAGATGTTCTTGAGAAAAGGTCTTGACGTCTTGAAAGAACTCTCCAAGGGTAGTTCTAGTGCAAAAGTCAACGTTTCCATGTTTGAAATGTTTGATAAAGATATCAATCACCTGCCTAGTTCTCCATGTCTACCTACGAGTTTAGAAACTCCGGGTATGTTTCCTGATTGGGATGTCGACATCTATACTTCAGACCTACCTTTCAATAATATGGGCTCGCTACCAATTCCCAAAAACGATAATAATGGCTATGATGGTGGCGCCACGAGCCACACTTTTCACGATGAATTTCTCACAAATCTCTACTTCAATTAGTCTCGGGTACAAGTACCCTGGATTTCGCGCACGATCACTTATCGCATTCGGGTACATGTACCCGAAATGTGGAGATACTTAAGTGAAAAGGTAGCAATAGATAACGATGAACAAAAACCAAAGAAAGATGAAAGTTGAAAATTTCGATGTGAACGAGAGAGTCACCAAGGATGTTGCACAGCTGATGAAGCCTTGGGGACTCCCCAAACCAAGAAAGATATGTTTCACCAACTGCAATGTGATTGATGTGTACAACAATAAGGTGTTGACCAAAATGAACGTTACCACACATCAGGGAATTTTTGTCGATATATCTTCTACACAACCAGAAAGTGATGCATTTGTCGTTGACTGCAAAGGCAAGTATCTCTGTCCCGGTCTATTTGACAACCATGTACATGTTCTGGCAGTACCTGGCGAAAAAGATTTGGCCAAATTGATGCTGATGCCCAAAATGAAGGCCATGACAAGAATTGGATACATTTGTGAAGCCGCATTGGCAAGGGGGTTCACTACATTACGTGACTGTGGAGGTGCCGATGCGCACGTTAAACATGCGATTGCTGATGAATCCATGAAGGGTCCAAGGCTTCTAATTGCTGGACATGCAATTTCACAGACCGGTGGCCATGGTGACATGAGATCAGGAGAACTTCCTGGAGAGGCCTTTGATAGTTGTGGATGTCATTTGAACCTCTTGGGTGTGGTAGCCGACGGAGTGCCCGAATGCTACAAAGTGGCCAGAGAAGAGATGAGGAGAGGAGCAGATTTCATCAATATGATGGGAAGCGGCGGTGTTGCATCTCCAACTGATAAAATCAGCCATCTTCAAATATTGTGATGACGAGATCCAGGCATTGGTCAGAGTTGCTGAATCGTACGGTACCTATGTGACTGCTCATGCTTATACTCCAGCTTCCATTCAACATTGTATCACCAATGGTGTTAAAGGTATAGAGCACGGAAACTTAATCGATGATGCAACAGCGAAAATGATGGCCAAATATGGTTGTTACTTGACGCCAACGCTAGTCACATATAAGATCATGGCATCAGACAACTATTCCTTCTTTTTTTCCGAAGACACTATGGTGAAACACAGGGAGGTTCTCTACAAAGGACTTGAGTCTTTGGCGATAGCAAAACGCAATAAAGTGAAAATGCGTTTTGGTTCAGACTTGTTGGGTCCAATGGGGGTGTACCAATGTCAGGAATTCTTCATCCGTAACAAGTTTTTAACTTCTCACGAGGTGTTGATGTCTGCGACAGTCACTCCAGCTGAATGCAATGGACTCTCAGATAAGCTTGGCCAAATCAAAAGCAACTTTCTTGCAGACATGATTATGTTGGATGAGAATCCGTTGGAAGATGTTAGTATTCTTGATGAACCCGAAAAGTACTTGACAATGGTGATGAAAGACGGGTTGATTTTCTCTACTTCTCATGACGGTCTATCAACTGATGTTTAACATAGTAATCAAATATTCCTCACAAACCTTAGAGGATTAGAGGTAATCGATCAGCGCCCATGTCCTGTCAATTGCACCTCGCCTCTTAGTAGACCTATTTCGATAGATTGGAAGAGATTTCGTGCACTTCTCCCAACGATGCAGGTGCGTTGATATCGTGGTTACTGATTGTGGGGGAACCTTTAGCCAAAAGAGGAAATATTGAAAATGGCCCTCTCAACCTCATAGTTAATTATACTACTTCTCCACCAGTAGTTGGTTATCCAACGAATGTTCCCGGAGACGGAGGAATGCATGCCGCACTCCACATCTTCCTATTAAATGTTGCCCATCGTGAAGCAGAGGTGAAAACTCACTGCCCAACATCCGCGTCTGGCACTCGGTCGCCTCTACAACCCGTAGCAAGACATGAAAATCTCTGGGACTCCCGGGTTCAACCGGGTCACATTCCGTGCTGACAAGCACTTGTGACCTATCATCTGCATTGAAATTGCAGTTCTGCAGTAGCGAAGAAACGGGCAGCCCCACTCTACATAAAAGTAAATTCCGCATAAGAGGGGAAATACCCCGACGGTTTCTTCGGACCGTTTTGAATAAACCCGGAGTATTCGAATCAGCTCCGGGAAAGAAATAGCTTTGGTAATTGAAATGAAAGACACCAGAGTACTATTACTAAACTGAGACTAACTTCTGCTTTCAAACTCCGTCTACACTAAAGTGATTAGAATCATTCATACTAAAGCAGCGGGTCACAAAGCAAGTCGTAGCAAGACAGAAGATCTCCACTGGGATTGGATTTGAATTTCAAACTTTATTCTATTATCGTAGGCGGATCTTCCGATGGCTCGTTCCGGACATTGCGGGGCTCCTGATTGCAGGAGACCTCTACTTGCGACTGGAACACCCATGGAGGTCCAAAATCCCTCCAATATTCTATCGGAAGTGGAGTCCAAATGGAATTATTTGGATACTCATTCCACTAATAAATCGCTCGTAATGCAAGACTAATCTAGCGAAGGTCTTGGCATTTCTTGGCAACGGAAACCTAAAACTGAAAAATGTGTCACGCCTGCAGACCCCGCTAACCCCACCACTCAGTAATGCATGGGGAAACTGCAGAGTGAAGGACGGACCCGCTTTCGTTGCAACTATAAAAGGCATGAATCTTCTCTCTTGCACCTATTTCTTCCCCCAACTACATAGCATGCTTAGAAACTTAAGAGGATTTAAACTCAACTTGGCGATTGCCCTTTCGGGTGCTTGTGCATGGATTCTACAAGGTTATGACCAGGCAGTGATGAACGGGTTGTTGACGATGACATTGTTCCAAGAACAATTTCCTGTTTTGAACAGTGCTCGTCCGGATGTTGATAAGGCCCATGCTTCTCTCATTAAAGGTACTATCGTGTCAATCTACGAACTTGGATGTGCAGCTGGCTGCTCAGCTGTTTTTTCCTCGGTGACAGATTTGGGCGTAAGAAGATGATCTTGGCGTTTGCTACTTTGACTATGATAGGCGTTATACTTCAGGTTTCCTCCTTCAAGATTGCACAACTCGCTGTCGGGAGAATCGTTACTGGATGCGGAGTGGGTGGATTCACAGCCACAATTCCAATGTGGATCTCGGAGTGTTCGAGTGCCCGTCTCAGAGGCAAACTTGTGGCCATTTGTGGTGCAATGGCTATTTCTGGAGTGTGCTTGGCTTCGTGGGTCGACTTTGGCTTCTACTTCGTAAAACACAGTGCAATCAACTGGAGAATGCCCATTGCCATTCAGGTGATCTTTCCTATCATCTGCTTCATTTTGGTTACACAGCTTCCCGATTCTCCGCGGTGGTTGGTGAAGCAGGGAAGAGTCGAAGAGGCAGCGCAAATCTTTGCACGTTTGGAGGACACCACGGTAGACTCGGAACATGTTCTTGGCGAGATAGCCACCATTCAGCAGGCTCTTATCGAAAATGAGCATACTGTCAAGTCCTCACCATTTGCATTCACCAAGAACAAACATTTCAGAAGAACCGTCATGGCGGTTGGAGTCAATATGGGAGCACAGTTGACTGGAGTCAATGTTGTCACCTTCTACTCCACCACAATCTTCCAAGACCAGTTGGGCTACACCCCGGTCCAGGCAAGAATTTTCTCTGGCTGCTTGCAGATCTTCCAGACCATCTGTGCTTTTTTGTCGATTTTGCTCATTGATGTTTTCGGAAGAAGAGGAATCATGATTCACTCTTCTGCACTAATGGCAATTTGTCAGTTCGTATTGGGTGGATTGGCCTCCGACTTGAACAACAAAGCTAACGGAAAGGCTATGATTGCATTCTTCTTTCTTGCTCTCTATGCGTTCCCCACCGGTTTGCTCATGGTGGTATTCATCTACTCTGCCGAGATTGCTCCATTGGAAGTCCGTGCCAAGATCACCGCCATGAGTTCCGCTGCCAACTGGCTCTTTAACTTTATGGTGGCTATGGCTTCATTGGTGGCTTTCGACACTATTGGCTATAAGTATTACTTTCTCTACGCAAGCTGTGCCACTGCGTTATGCCTCTCCCTTATTTTGTTTTTCCCCGAGACAAAAAACAGAACGTTGGAGGAGATCGACGACATCTTCATTGTTTCGAAGACCCCGTTCGACACTGTTTCTGTTGCAAAGAAGATTGCAGTGATCGGAGACGATTCGAAGAACACACCGACGTTGGACTGGAACGCAAAGCCCGAAGTCGAGATGAAGGAACACGCCTAGTAACTTCACGAAGGATATGGCACTATATATGACCTATTTGAAGGTTTAATTGTTACCGAAATACCTTTCTGGAAGATAAGACTGAAGCCCAATAGAAGATAGTGAGAAAGACTCGCTACAACACTGTTGGCTGGCATGTTCTATACTATAGGATTCTAGTTGGTTACGAGTACCTTAGATGAGCAAACAGAAATTGAAAAATCTCTAACACAAGAACACCATCCAGAAAAAATCAGAGAAACTCCCCGAGAACTGCTATTTTGCTATATTAGTCAGCCCCTACTTCCACGATTTCAACTCCCACAAAACGCATGGTAGAAACCAGAATGCTTGGAAAAAAATTCGTGGCAAATATTAGTAATCGTGATTATCTTCCATAAACGGAGCAGACGGACTCTTAGGCCAGAGAATCTGTAGCCTTAACTAAATTGATCAACTCCTCGGTTAGGAATAACTCCGCACCAAAAGATCACTGCACCACTAGCTAACTGTACTGCCTCGGGAAATAAAATGGGAAGTTACTTGACAATTTGGGTAGCGACACTGCTGCAACGTTGTAAATACTCCACCTTATTTCAATGGAGGGTACCTCTACTCTACGTTTCCATTCATACATTTCATTTACTCACTTCTTCACTGCAACATTCCAGTTCGACTAAGGGTTCCGTTTATTTTCACCCCACCATGTTCTAATCCTCGGGCAGGAAGTGGCAAAATAGTCATACAAGTGGGAACATGGCATTTTATGCCTGTGTCCATCCCGACATTTTCTGCAACTTGGATTAATTGGGAGGAACGAGAAAAGTGCCCCAGTTAAAACTTCTCTTGGCGCGGCAAATGCCACAACCGTTCCGAAATAGAAGAAAACGTTCTACCGCACAATGAAATTTCCGAAGATTTTCTAATACTCAGCAAGAACTAATCTTAAAACAAAACTCTTGTGTCTGGAATTTGATGCCGCAGAGAAAAGAAGAAATTTCCTCCAAGATCGATTCATGTTCTCCTCTCAAGTCAATTCGCCATTTTCATTATGCATCTGTGCACGCCAAGATGGAAGGCTACTGAAGTGGCGGGGGGAATATCATGTCGCATTGCCGTTTGAAGAAGTAGAAGTATATTCCATAGAAAATACTGGGAAACCCGTGTGGCATTGCCTTGCCAGGATTAGTGATGATTAATGCACCGCGGAGTCGCGGATGAAACTCCGGAGGTGGATTTCCACAATGAAAACGAAGAATTTTCTTCAAAATAAAGAATTCCATCGAGTAGACCACTTTAGCTTTAATTGAGAAGTATTCGAATCTCCGTACATCCAAAGCCTGGAGAGGCATTATCAGTTTGGACGCCTAACCCCCAAACTTTATGCCGCTCCTACACATAAATAACGTTTATGGGGGCGACAGAGATGGCGGACTTGTGTGGGGTACATATTGGCTGCGAAGTGGAACATCATGATAACGGGTATAAATATAGGAAGGAATCCCCAGATTTCCTCAGATCATAGACAAATCAAAAATGTCTTCAGAATTGCCCGACTTTGACAAGGAAAAGCCATCCGTGGCGTACTTGGAGTCCGCGTCGACGGAGCAAGGCTCCAACTTGGACGTCACCAAGTTTGCTGATATTGACGAAAGAAAGTTGGTGAGGAAAATCGACATGAAGTTGCTTCCGCTCTTTACTATTTTGTACCTCTTGTCATTCTTGGACAGAGGCAACATCGGAAACGCCAAAATTGAGGGTTTGGCCGAGGACTTGAACCTCAAGGGTAACCAATACAACATGTGTCTTACCGTCTTCTTCATCTTCTATGCCTCCATGGAAGTTCCCTCCAACATAATCTTGAAGAGATGGAAACCTAATCTCTTTATTCCGTTGACGGTTGTTCTTTTCGCCATTGTCATGACCCTCATGGGTACGGTTCGGAACTACGCCCAACTTTTGGCTAACAGAGCTTTGTTGGGAATGTTTGAGTCGTCTCTTTTCCCCGGTATCTCCTAAATGTTGTCCATGTACGATAAGAAGAACGAGCTTCTCGTTAGACAGGCCATTTTCTTTTCTGCTGCCTCCATGGCCGGAGCTTTTTCGGGATTATTAGTTGCAGCCATCTCCAAGATGGATGGAGTTGGTGGATACGAGGGTTGGAGATGGATTTTCATTCTTGAGGGCCTTGTCACATTTATTGCTGGTGTGGTGGCATTCTGGTTCTTCCCGGTGTTCCCCAAAGACGCAACTTTCCTCACTGAGAAAGAGAGAGAGTTCTTGATATACAGAGTCCAATTCTCGTCCAACGCCGATGGCCAGAAATTGGGCAAGGGAAACACCAGCGGGCCCACCAACTTGGGAGAGGATACTTCCAACGACAGACGCTTCCTCTGGGCTGTTTTCAAGGATTGGCAATGTTGGTGTCAGCTCTTCGGCTACATGGGTATTCTTCTTCCCTTCTACGCTGTCTCATTGTTCACTCCCTCCATTATCCGTAACTTGGGCTACACTCAAACCAAGTCGCAGTTATTAAGTGTGTCCATCTACATCGTTGCTGCGTTAGTTTCTGTTTTGCAAGGCTTTATTTCCGACAGAATTGGGCTCAGATCGCCATTCTTGGTGTTCAACTATCTCTGCATGGCTGTTGGCTACATTGTGTGTCTTACTGGCAACCCAGTGAAGAACCCCAAGGGAATTTACGCTGGAGTCTATATTGCTGCGATCGGAATTTATCCTGCCATCCCGTTGTCCATTGTGTGGAACGCGAACAACTTATCTGGAACTTACAAGAGAGCTATTGGAATTGGGTTCCGAATTGGTGTTGCCAACTACTCGGGAGCGTTTGTGTCCAATTTCTATAGAACTCAAGACAGCCCCGAGTTCAGATTGGGCCACGGGTTGGTTTTGGCCTTCATTGGCGTTGGTGCCATTTTCTTGATTGCTTTGATTATTGGATACACCGTCTCGAACAAGAAGAGTAAGCAAAGGGTGGCCAGTGGTCAGTACGACTCGTATCTGGACGAAGAGTTGAAGAAGATGGGGGACAAGAGCGCGTACTTCCACTACACATTATGATTATATGTATTTTAGTTAATGAATCGCACAGGTGTGGTAGTAGAATATTGTAAGGAGAGAAAAAATATGCTAGGGAGAAGTAAGTGATAATAAGATGGGCGTAATATGGCTAGAATTGGTGCACTCGATATTCTTGCTGAATTATATTCCCGGTTTGTCTCTTTGATCATCTTGGTATCTGCTATGTGACATCTGGTGAAAGAATAAAGGATCAAGAGATACACTGCAAGGTAGAACTCATATCTGTAGAGAATATTATCTTGTTTTGAAATTTTCTAGTTGTAGCCAGTTGAGGTGGGTCAGATCTTAATTCGGAACAATTTTGATGAAGAAAGAACGCAAAAATGTCCCCAAACTGACAGCATTTCATTCCATCATCTTATTGGAACAATTTGAGGATGTCCAAAAACATATTGAATCATCTCAAATGTGCACAATCGTGCATCGATAATAGCGAGTTCTAGCCCTATTAAGATAAATTGAACATATTGTGAAGAAATGATTTCAAATATCAAGTAGCATATGCCAGTACAAGAACGAATTATTCCACATTTGAACTAACAACATATGAGAAATAATGTACTTGGCAATAGGCTTGAGTTACATGTGGGATGCTATCTTATTTTGGGGAGAAACATGCTGTGTTACAGACAATGTCGTAGTTCTACTGCTCGTATGATTCTCACTGTGATTCGATGCCTAAAATGGACAGCCTCCACGCTATTCAGCTAGATCTACCCAACACAGATCCACCCACCTATTAAGGCGATAAAACCACTGTCAATACAAAAAGAGATCCAATGGCCGAAGACCAGCCAAATTAAAATATAATCAATAACTGTAAACAATAGCTCCTCTTCTCCCATACCTACACCTGGGAGGTCCTGGTGCACCCGCACACATAATCTCCAGGTCATAGGCCACCTACTACTCCCAAAACATCCAGAGAAAATGAGCAAAAAAGACACCGACGACGTTCTAGACTTCATCAACTCCCTCCCAGACTCCAAATCCAACCCCCCCGCACAAAAGAAAAGGTCCACTGAGTCGTCCAGCGAGTTTTTGGACTTCTTGGACGAACTCAATGCCCACGAAAAGTCTCCTAGACCTGCTGGGTCCAGAGCAAAGTTTGAGCCCAAGAAAAAGGAGGAAACAAAGGCAAAGGAAGTTTTTGATCCCAAATCAGGTGTTTCCGACGCCCGCGTCCACCCAGAACTCACTGTAGCAGAAGCTGAAGGAGTTGCACCTTCAAACGTTGAAAGTCACTCAGATACCACCGGTAGCGAGACCAGTGGCGCCGAAACAAGTGGCGACATGTCGAAGGATGATGCCGAGGAAGAGAAAGCCATTGACCCCATCGCGTCCATCTCGTCATGGTGGAGCAGCGAAGGATCCAATAAAGTTTCTTCACTTTGGGGTTCGTTGACTTCCAACGCACACCAATTGAGCGAGCAGACGTACCACCTTGCGTCCAACACGTCGCAGCAGTTGAGCCACCAGAGACAGAAACTCATCCAGGAGCACAGCGGTGTAGCGGAAAGTGAGCACATTCTCAATATCACCGATAGACTCAATTCGATGTTGACCACGATGTCGCAGCAGATTAAGGACGGGTTGATCGATAAGGAGGACGAGCTCTTGAACATTTTGTTGGTGTACGACTTGAACAACATAGCATACTTGGATCGTTTGTGTGGGCAAAAGTTCAACAAGGTGATGGGACAAGTGGAGGGAGGAATCAAGGTCACCGTCAACAACTTCAACCACAAGCACGAAAATGTGGTGAGTGGCCGCGAGTACTACGATTTGGGCATGTTCTACGGCAAGGCAATCGACGGCGAGAAGTTGTGTTTTGCCAACTTGGAAAGCTCCATCAAAGACTACTTGAAGATCACCGAGGCTGCAGACGATGTAGGCGAAAACGAGGAGAAACTTGCAGAAGAAGACGGAGAGGAACAGGTTGTGAGCAAGTCCAATGTTTTCATCGCCATCCAGCCAATTAGCACCGGAACTCTCGAATCTATGCAAGAGACCAGTGGACCCTCGTTGATCGAGGCTGGCAACGCCAACTCGTTTGCATTCACGATGATTTTGAAGGACATCACCAACAACATCACCATCGTGAGCAAGTCGCAGCCATTCCCATTGAGATGGGCCAGATGGGTTGCGGGAGAACGAGGAGATGTAGAGGCGATTTTTGGAGTTGCGGAAGAGGGCGAAGAGGCAGTTGATCCTAGTGAATGGGTCAAGGACTGGATGAAGGACGGCCTTGCGTTGACATTTGCTGTTTTGGCGCAGGAGTACGTTACGAAGAGAATGGGCATGTAGCGAATGAAGATAATGAACTGAGAGGGGAGTGGGGGAGAGAGGAGAAGCGTGGAGGAGTAGATAGGGGAGGAGGGGGAGCAGGTGGGGGCAGCGAGACAATAAAGTGAGTAGGCGCACATGGCTTGGAGCCGTCCTGCACATAATTAATAAGCAATAAAGTTATGAACAGGCGAGATAAGAGATTGATAAGAGTCGATAAGATAATGACGCAAAAGCAAGGAAAATTTAGAAATCATAACTCTAAACCCTAATCCTACAAATCTACAATAATAATGTTATCCCAAATCCCAATTTATTAGCGAATCGCCTCTATCAATATTAACCCTAGAAAAGGTCAGCGAATTCAGCCACATGTGGATGCACAGCATACATCATGGCAGCAGCCTGCTCGTGTGAAAACCCACTCGATTTTGTCGATGTCACCGGTGCAGCATCAGCGCTCTTAGAAATGATATCCAGCCCAGTATCGTCGTGGATCATGCTACTTTTTTGCATTCCACACGAGTAGTAGTTATGCATGATTCTATCCAAGCCCTCGTCATCAGTTGCCACAAGTTGGTTGTTCCAGTCAACCACAAATGGCGTCAATTCTCTGGCCGAGTGCTCGGCCAACAGATCCAAATACTGGTTCTCCGATACAAGATCCAAGTCCGGAACAAACTGCTTCTGTTTCGATTCCCTCTTCACCGTCACGTCACAAAACAGATGGCCTGGCGATGCTAATAGTGCTGGAAAGATCTTCTCAAAGCTGGTAGTGTTCTGAGGGTGCATATTCATGCACTCTTCGTGGATAAATTCATAGGTACGATACAGTGGCAATTTGTTTGTTCTGACGTCCAAGATATAACGGGAGTCATGTTTGGTTAGTCTCGAAAGCAAGTGGTTGGAGAGCTTTGAGTTGGAGTTGTGAAAGAATGTGAGGGTCGCGTTGGAGCGCGCAGTGATGAACCTGGAGAACGAAAGCATTCTTTGTTGAAAAGTGCAGTAGAGGAAATAGTGATATGGGACACCGCCTTTTATATAGGTTTGTGGCTATACGACTCGGGAGGGGTATTCGGAGTTCCTCCTGCATGCGGCCGCGCCGATTTTTCCGATGAGTATTGCCCTGCATGGTTTGGGCCAACATTGGGTCGCAGTCAGAACGTGGCTGGTAATTACCCCTCCCTCCCCTCCATGAGCTCACACGTTCATGGTGGAAGTGGAGGATCGTTTAGAAGAGGAGAAGGGGAAGTTGGGTGAATAGGAGTGGCGGAGAGGTGGCTTAGATTTGATCATGATTTTCCAGTTTGGGCTACACTATCAACAGACCGAGTAGATGAGTAGATGAGGAGAACTGGTGAGGAGTATTTACATAGTGAGTCACTAAGTATTATGACAGGACTTTTTTGGCTATTTTTGTGCTCGTGCTTGTTTGCAGGTGTTCCCTTTTTGTTTGGTATGTTAAGTGCGCACGATGATTTTCTGGCCTAGATGTTTCCGATTATTTGGGTGTGAGTTTCTCTGCCATTGAAGTTGCCATTGGGGCCATTGCCAACAAATTGATTCTCTACTTCTATTTTATTCTATGTTTACTTTCTTCTCCGCTTGTCCCCTCCATTGCTTTCCTCCCCATTTTTAACCTTGTAGCTCAGCCTGCCGTCATAGTCTCATGCCTCTCTTGCCCGACCCCTCTTGGCTTTCTTTTTCGTAGGCCTGGATCAAGAACCTTCCTTACTGCAGGAACTCTGCCATCCTTAAAGCTTCGGTGGATTCCACTCCGTGATATTCAGGTGGCAAAAATATCGCTATAATGGACGTGACATACAGTTCTAGATGACTGAGCACAAATCTAGATGGCTGAACACAATTGACCACCACAGGCTAGAACGATCATGATTGGTAAAATTGTGGTAGATGGAAAGTGTGTCGATCCATTTGTTATCGCGGAGTGTGTGAAGGGTTCTTCCGCGACCGGATTATCTTATCTACATCCTTCGGAGTTGCTTGTTACAGTTGTATCTCACGAGATCGCCACGTGTTTTTGGTCTTCTCGATCAATCTCCTCTAGTCTCTCAAATAATGTTCAGCAAGTCTCTACACTCCTGTCTTAATTTAACTTCAGTAATTCTCCCCATGATCTTCAGAATCTCTTCACCTCGCTTCATTATCACTCTTCTGTCAGTCTTTTAGTCTACCAGCTACACTTCGTACCCAAAGATCTCCGGTCTTCGGTGGGTAAACACCGGCATATCGGTCCGGATCTTCTCCAACTTATCCAAGTCCAACTCCGCTTCAACCAATTCCAAGTAATCGCGATCTCCATCCAACGGTCCCCTCTCCAAATAAGTAGGACCCTTGCCCAAAACCTCGCCCCAGGGCCCAATTATCACAGACTGGCCGTAGCTTTCTCTCTTCTTCTTTCCCTCGGACGGAATCTTGTCCGCATCAGCATACACATTGTGCTCTCCACATTGGGCAGCCATCACGACGAAACATTGCGAGTCAATGGCTCTAGCACGTCCCAATTCAAGCCAATGAGCTTCGCCTGTTTTTGTAGTGAACGCCGAAGGATAGGTGATAATGTTTGCGCCCAACTTTCTGAGTCTTAAACTCAACTCGGGGAACCGAATATCGTAGCAAATGGCCAATCCCACGTTGAACTTCGAGTAGTCCTCGTTGTTGACAGGAAATGGTGGCAAAATAGCCTTTCCAGGCTCCACCGAATTCGACTCCTTCAAAATGGGGCCGTTGGTGATGCTAATATCGAAAAGATGGAGTTTCTGATACCTGTGCAAGATTTCGCCAGTGTTGGAGATCCACAATTGGTTGTTTTGAACTTTTTTCCCAAAGTTTTCTCCCTCGGCAGGCTCGTGGACTCCCATTGCAACGAAAATGCCCTTATCGGCATCATCGCCTGATGCTGACTCATACAATTCCTTCACTTCTTGCTGGATTTCTAGAATGAACTTTTTGTGTGTATCATTGGCCAATTGAACCGAATGGGTGGCATCACGAGAAAGATAGTCGACTGCCTCCGGAAGGAAAAGCACCTTGACGTTGTTGGCAACTGCCTTTCTAAGAAGCTTCTTGATCACGCGAGCATTCTGAGCTAGATCGGACGACGAGCACATTTGGCCCGCGGCAATTTTTAAAGTAGTGGCCATTGTGGAGAATCGGAGGTTTTGGTTGTGGAAAATTGTTGGAAGAGTCCGCTTTAGAGGATGTAGTAGTGATTGGAAGAATGAAGGCCGCCTGCATGCCACACTAGATAAGAGCCACACAATATAGGTGGAAAGGAGAGAAGGAGAAAATGTGAAGAAACAAGAGCAAGGCAGAAAGGAGAAATAAATGGATGTGACAGTATAGACGGATTATAAGGGAATGGAATGAAGTAATAATCATGGGGGGTTTATGGAGTATTTTGCGATTCTTTTATGAGGTCTCGTATAGTGAAACTTGACTTTCAATGACGATACCAACAATGGTCATTAGAAGTGGAGAGAAATACAGACAGCAAAAAGAGAAATAGGGATCATATACAGTGGACTCCACGATATCAGAATTATATATTGTCTCTCTGTTCTGAACAACAGAGGCAACTATTTGGTGTCAAGTACTGTGAGATGATACTGGTTTTCGCAACCACAGCAAAATAGATAGTGAATTCTTGATCATTAACAAATGAACGATAATCAATTAATCCAGTGCCTGAAATTTTATAAAATTCATCGAACAAGACATGCTTCATGTCTTCGTAATTGTATAATTCATTGACATTCTCTGCTGAACTCAATGCTACATCCAATCTCGATTCACCGAATCCTCGTTTGCAACTATTCCTAGGAAGTATAATCTGGCTGCGTAGATCCATGAGATGGTGTTTAATTTCAGCCAGAGAAACTTCCTTGGAACATGTCTACCGCCCAAAGACTCAGAATCGCTCTTTTTACTGATCAGTATAATAAATTCAAGCTAGAAGCTATACAACACGGGGAGTTTTAGTGCAACAAGTGACAACGTGAAGGGAAGACCATTTATGTCTAGGCCTCTTCTGTTTGAAGTAAAGTTGAAAGACACAAAAACGCAGGGTGAAGTACTTCAATAAGTTCTCCACATTCCACAAATGGTGCAATTCTGAGAAGTAGCTACAATTATTTTTCCACAGATCTTGCCGCATCAAGGGTTAAGACCAGAATCAAGGAAACACTCTCATCATGTATTAAGGCTTTGCTGTCTAGGTTTACTGAGCACTAGCAAGAACTGTAAATGGTGTGTTCTAGCAGCTGAATCTGAATTGGAGATCACACTGATTTTCTTCGAAACTTTGAATAATAAATGACCTAATGAGCATAAATGGCACAAGAACATCTCGTTTCACGTGGATTAGACAACCAAGAACAATATGGCATTCGAGCGACTGTAACAGATTGTACACGAATCAGTGCTGTTGCTATTATTCCTTTCACTTGTCGTTATTTCAGGAACCGCTAACCTGATGTTGGTGCCCCATCGGAACTACGCCTATCTGGGCCGTGGTCGACGTATATTTTGACATCACAACGCTGCAGTGTAACTCTTCCATTTCCTGTAGTCGGTCCCGCTGATTTCTCCTCCGACTACTTAATGGGCCCATCTCCAATATGTTTTTACAAATAACTACGATCCTCGGTAACGAGTCTACTAGTCAAACCAAGGTGAAACCTCCAAAATACTGAGTATGGCAGCACCGTCACTAACTGATTCGGAAGAATCACATAGCAGGAGGTAAAGGGACACGATAGAATAAATGATCATGAATAATCGTGAATAATCATAAAAAATCTGGAGAAAACTTGGTCAACCTTGCAAGACACTATTTCGGAAATTAGTGATGAAGATCGACCAAAAACAGACCATAGCAAACCACAAAAATCGAAATAATCTTAAGACAACATGAACCTTGAACCGTTCACAAAAAAAAATATTCCTTCACCAAAAAACCGCTACTCTCATCCTACACTTCTTCTCACCTAGTTCATATGCAATTTTATTTTTATGTACAGCTTAGGCCTTGTTCACTGGACCAGCAGTAAACACTTCCTCAGCAGAGTAAACAGTGGGCTCAAATGGAGTCTCACTGGCGCTTTTAAAGTCTTCCGAATTCAAGACATCGTCGTTGGAAATCATGTTGACTGTGGAATCATTTTCAAATGTATTGAAGTTGACACACCTCTGACGAGACGAGAATGATCTATTAGCTTGGGCTTTGGTGATGGGCACCCAGCATCTGGAGGCGGTCCTAAGAGACGACACAGAGAGGAATTTTCTGGCAACCATTGAATATATGTGAATGAATGTGGTAATGAGGTGAAGGAGAGATGGGGAGCAACCGTATTTATAAAGTTTTCACGATGACTGCCGTTACCCCGGATTCCGTATGACCGGAGATTAACGTGCGCATGAGTCACTATCCTGCACACCCTATGATTCATCGATTTACCGGACATCCACCGAGGAGCCACCTACCCCGGCGCCGAGGGCATCCGGGTACGGCTGGGACACTTACGATGGGCCAAAGGTCCGATACGTAGAGGGAAGTCTTCCGGTGAAATTGATAGGGAGACCACCGCAATATTGCCGAATTGCAAATTTTTCATCGAGGGTCGCTTTGTGACCGAGGTTATGCTATATGTCTTAGCTGACGTAGTCGCGACATTGCGACATTTATCCTTCGCAATTGTCACATTCTCCGGTGGACCGGGGATCGGGGTAGGCAAACACCCGTACACCACATGTATTCCCTCCCCGAAACAGGTTGCTGCCTAATATCACGAATGAGACGCACATACAAAGCCATAATTTAGTGGCGTCAATCTGACCCAACCAGCAACTATATTAAGAGAGAACGTGGTTCGTGGTCACGTGACCCAGCTTTCTATTGGGTTTGCAGCCCTGCCCGTTCCGGTCCACCGACCCCACCCATTCATCCGCTTCACCATCTGGGGAAAAATCATCTCTTTCTCTTCTTCTTCTTCCACCAATCACTTTCATTCCTCCACCAATCTCTTCTTCCTCCACATACCACTTTCTTCCGCCGCATATCCTACTCTTCTTCCTGCATCCCAAATTCGTTAACTATGGCGTCGACCTGGGAGCTCACCAAGCCCCTCAGAGACAAAATCTACCAGTATGCTACATATCCCCAGACTTCCATCAATATTCGGCAAATGGTCCAGTTCGGTCCATCGCCGTCTCCGGGTTCTATTTTTTTAGCGTCGCAGTTTATTGTCGAGGAATTGCCCATCCGATTGGCAGTCAAAGTGAAGGATTTAGAGAATGCTCCATTAGGACTTCTGGACATGCCGCTGACCATTAAAGTCAAGAATTGGTATGCGCAACTGTTTGAAGAATTGACGCTGTTGCCCAAGCCAAGAGTGGACGACAAGTTGCGTGCGTTGTTGACCAGTTTGAACGACTCCAAACCTGTAGACGAAGTGCTGGATAACTCCGCTATTATGGGCACAACGAACCAGGCTCATGAACAAAAATCAAATCCAGCGGTTAACAACGTTTTTCTGGATGATGGAATGGTGGTCCGGTCGTCTTCGGTGGCGTCATCGTCGTCATCTTCGACCAGAAATCGGTCCGAATCGCCAACTTATGGCTTGACCTACTTCAATCCATGCCCACTGAACATCGTGTGGCCCAAAGAAGTTTACGACTATAACAAATTGGTGTACGATGCCCTTCTAAAAATCAAGAAACGCCACGACGCCACTGTAGCCACCATGGCCCAGGGAGTGCAAGAATGGAAAACAGAACATAAGTTGGTCACGGTCAATTCGTCGATCCAAACGTTTTTGGACCGCTTCTACATGCTGCGCATAGGCATCCGGATGCTTATTGGCCAGCATATTGCATTGAATATGTCGCAGGCGCTGCCCACTCGCCAGAAGATCCTGAAACTCTTGAATGGTAGCAACAGTACCCCGGCATCCAAGAACGGCAGAAACAACTACGTGGGTGTCATATGCACCGACTGCAACGTTAAGGAGATTGCTGAGGATGCGGTGGAGACCGCCAAGTACATCTGCGAGGAATACTACGGACTTTTTGATGCTCCAGAGATCCAGTTGATTGCTCCGCAGGAACTGGTGAGCTTCATGTACGTTCCGGGCCACTTGATCCATATGTTTTTTGAGGTGTTGAAGAACTCGCTAAGGGCCACCATCGAGTTCCACACCCCTCTTCTCAAGGAGCAGATGGTGAGGGAGAACCCAACTCTCAGACCAGAAGATATCGACTTGAACGACTTGAAGTTTCCTCCCATCAAGGTGATCATCAGCGAGGGCTACGAAGATATTGCAATCAAAATTTCTGACGAGGGAGGTGGAATTGCTCGAAGTGAGATCCCGTTGATCTGGACTTACTTGTACACTACGGTAGATAAAACACCAACTTTGGATGCCGAGTATAACCAGACTAGTTTCAAGGCACCAATGGCTGGATTTGGCTACGGTTTGCCCATTTCAAGACTTTACTCACAATATTTCGGTGGTGATTTAAAGTTGATTTCCATGGAGGGCTATGGCACCGACGTTTACATTCATTTGAATCGGTTGAGCAGTTCGCTGGAGCCGTTGCCATAGTGTAGACAGTTACAACAGTAAATGAATTGCTGCGTAGGTGGCAGTTCCAATTGCTGACAGTTGGTTGTGGTTTTTTACGAGATTATGAAATAAAATGACCTTTTAGCGTTATCAGTAGTCTGGGTAGATGTTCCTGTAGTCGATTTTTCTCTAGTGCGCAACGGCCTTATCTTGTGGGGTAGCCGAGGTTGATAATGCCGTGGTGTACGGGTGCAAATCCTAGCACAACACGATAAAACGTTACACACAAGCTAAAAAAGGGCCAAAAGGTCAGGACCACATCATCACCCTCAGTCACGACGATTTATTGAACAAAATCCCCCGAAGTTTCCATAATCTCCCATAATCCTTCCTTCCCCCAGCAACTGCTCCATACTACCTGCAGGTCTGCGACATTTCAGCAATGCATCATCAGAAAATCACAATCTACCAACATCTTCTTTTTCTCCGAATGTCTGCTCCAAGAACGAAACCTTGGGAGATTTCCAGCGGTACTTCGGCTGCAGTATCTGGCGCAGATGCTGCCGCACCCCTCCACCTGCGACTTTCGGACTCCATCACCGAATCAGTTCCAGAAAGACCAACTTCTCTAACTGATCCTTCTATGTCACAATACGGTTCCAACAGTTATGGAACGGGCGCAACAAGTGGATACGGGGCTAATTACGGTTCAAACTACGGATCTAGATACGGCGGAATGGGATCATCCATGTATGGAGGATATGGATCCAATATGTATGGAGGCTACGGCGGTTACGGCTCAGGAATGTACGGAGGATTTGGCTCGGGCATGTACGGGTCGGGCATGTACGGAAATGGCATGGGCATGTACAGCCAGGGCATGGGAGGGCCAGGAGCTCTCGGAGAAGGAACACAGGCTACATTCCAACTTATCGAATCGATAATAGGCGCAGTAGGCGGGTTTGCCCAGATGTTGGAGGCCACCTACATGGCAACGCACTCGTCGTTTTTTACCATGGTGTCGTTGGCCGAGCAGTTTGGCAATCTCAAGAATGCCCTTGGATCTCTTCTAGGTATCTTTGCCCTCATTAAGTTCGCCAAAAAGATATTCTATAAGCTCACGGGCAGAACATTTGACCACGGAATCAGCGCCAAGGAGTTCACCAAGTTCGAGGCAAAGCAGTTAAAGTTGGAGGAGAACTTGAGAAGACAACAGTCGGGAAAGCCACGCATCTCATTCAAGCCACTTTTGCTCTTTTTGGCGGCTTCCATTGGCTTCCCATATTTGTTGAGCAAGGCCATTCAGATTTTGAACCAGCAGCTGCAAGTGCATCACCAGAGACGCTTACAGGACCACCACAATATGATGCCAGGAACTGCCTCTATCGATCCAGAATCTTTGGAGTTTGCAAAGGCGCTTTATGAATTCAACCCGGAAAATCCAAACATCGAGATCGAGTTGAAACCGAAGGAGTTGGTGGCCATTTTGTCCAAGCTAGACCCCTTGGGCAACGAGAGCAATTGGTGGAAGGTAAGATCGCGGTCTGGGAAGGTAGGATACGTTCCACTGAACTACCTCAGCGTCATAGAGAGGAAAACTCCCGTTAAGAAATTGGAGATGGTTGCTGCCGATGTTCAGGCGCCTAGTGACTTTGCTGCTTCGCCTGAGAAGGCAGAGAAGTTGGTGGAGGAGTTCCAAAAGCAACAGTAATGATCCCCTTGCATGTGTGCTGTGCACCTAATGACTATACATAATAATCGGAAAGATTCTGAAATTCGATTCTTCTCTCTCTGTTCCAGATAGCATATCATTGCAACCTCAACCTATTGATCCTACATCTCACTTTCTATAATCTTTCAACCTATGCTTTGTCATTCAGCTATTTTACATTCCATCGTCGGGTCTGTTTTGCTCAGACTCAATGTGAGCGCCCCTGTCTTGCAAATCCTTATAGCCCTTGGCATTATCTGCCACTCTCTTTCTCTCTCTGGCCATTCCCGTCAAGTCATTTGTTTCGTTCTTGATGTTCGTGCCAGTCTCTTTCACCTTGGATGCGGCCTCCTCTGCCCAATTGGCAGCCTTGCCTTTTGCTTCTTCTCCCTCATATTTAGCCTTTCTTGCAAGTTTCTCGGCCCCATCCTTGAAATCGTGAGCCTTCAGCTTCACCTCTTCACTCAAATTCTCGGCCTTCTGCATCCCATCAGCCAAAACTTCTCCAGTTTTCAAGTTTGCTTTTTGGGCACCCTCCTTGGCCTTTGCAGCCAACTGGTCGGCCTCCTCCGTGGAATGGGTGACTATTTCCTTCACATCATGGGCAAATTCTTCTGCCTTCTGCATTCCGTCGGCTATCACTCTGCCTGTCTTCAAGTTAACCTCTCCAGCAGCATGTCTGATGTATTCAGACTCCTTTTCTGCGGATTCCATGGTTCCAGCTAGGAACTCTCCTGTTTTCTTATTGGCTTTGTGCAAGATCCCTTTAGCCAGCTCCACCACTGAACTTCTGACAGGAATGGAATATGTGAGTGGACGCATTGGCTGCGAAAGTGCAACTCTGGATATAGCGATTTGTTTGAAACCTAGCCTATACATGGTGAGATTTGATCGATTCGACAGTAAGTTGTTAATCTCTGGAGACGATCTCACTTATTTAAGCTTAAAATATAGCAACATTGCTGTTGCCGTGATGGCATGGGGTTGCTTTAGCATGGCCAGGGCTCAACATGGATCACGGACTGACCACTAGGATCGTCGGAAAGTAGAACAAGCTGGGAATAACCACCAGAAATAGCATTCTAGTAGAAGATCTAAGAAGAGCCGCCTTACCTTTTCGAAGGATAACGTCTTGGATGCGAACTGGTGGACTCAGCAATGGGTGTGTGTATGCCAAGATGAAGCATGCCATTCGTTCGAAAATGTGCACAAGCATGACTTTTGAAGTTTGAATACTTTTCAACGCCTTGTAATCCCCTCTCACTCAGTTGACCGTGGCGGAGATGGCTTCCTGTTTGTTGGTTCTCCGCATAGATTGTAGGATTTTGACACAATGTTCTTAGAGGTTAGAGCGTTGGAAGTTTCTACAACCATGTGGTCTCATGATATATTCCTTGTTGTTGATAATTTCAGGCAGAAACGATGAAAGTGAATCTTACCCACAAGTCTGGATGAATTTTTTAGTCTGCAGTGGTACCGTGATCAAGTTTGGTCAAGTTGTACATGAATTATTCTCACTTGAGCCGAGAGCCAGTTTCTAGATTTTCAATTTGTGGGATACGCCAAGTTTCATCTTGACAAGCAGCAATTATTGCTATTGGCTGGAGCACTTTTTACCGTGGATGGTTTGGTGTTAGTTGCGATTGTCTATATCTCAGTGGTGAAATCAAGTTCCGTATGCGGAAAGTTTCTGCGATTTCTTCGATGAATTAGGATTGTGCCTTGATTGACTCTAAATATACCCACCTTCGTCTACTTCTAAAACTATGAAGTCACATTCTAGTTGAGGTGATCAATCGTTCGAACACAACTTCAGCGAATTCACCTCAAGTAGCTGATAAGTGTACACACTCACAGTGATTCAGAAAACCAATACATGCTTTTCTTGACAATATTGGAAGATTTATTGGTGGGATGACATCGAGTTGTAGGTACTTGGGTAAAACACATGTGA
The DNA here is from genome assembly GCA_030569115.1 of Sungouiella ezoensis. Taxonomy (NCBI): domain Eukaryota; kingdom Fungi; phylum Ascomycota; class Pichiomycetes; order Serinales; family Metschnikowiaceae; genus Sungouiella; species Sungouiella ezoensis. The sequence goes on from JAJMJY010000012.1 coordinate 58,903, forward strand.
TGACGAATCATGGAAAATCGACTTCTTGGTGACATTGATCCCGGAATCCTGTGAAGATGTTGGACGAAAGGGACCCACGGGGCCCAGATGTGTAAGCGTCTACGAGTTCGTTCATAGGAATCCTCCTTCTTTAGACAGTCTACTGGGCGTATGGGCTCTTGATAGAGTGTCTTTATAGTTACGGGAATTCTCTCAGCCAACGCGAGGATTCCGAAGAGTCTGCTGAAACTAGAGACGATTGCAAAAGTAACCCCAAAGAAATTCCTTTAATGTTGATTCTCGCGAGAATAGAGATATCCAACAAGTTTACACCTACAAATTCATGAGCCCTTGATAGCTGCCTTCTCTAGAATTATGTATTGTTGCTCTTCATTGCAAAATTCCCGGATTAAAGATTCAAATGGTGACGTTCTCCTTACCATTCCCAACTTTTGTATCATTTTCAGCATCGACTGTAGAACTTTCTTGGACTTCTGGACTTTCTGCGCCCAACACATCTTTTCCAGTTCCATTACCAGTTTTTGTGTCTTCTTCCTTTGCACCATTCAGGCCTTCACCTCCATCCACTAGCACCCCTTCTCCACCTTCTTCCTCTTTGATTTCCGGTGCCGGCGTCTCCTCTGGTGTATGTACCACCAAATCTTCCAATGTGAGCATACAAGCTGTCAAAGGTACCAACTTTAGAATCTTGTCAATCTCTCCTCTCACCACTCGGTGTGGAAAGTTCTCCTCTGGCTTGTGGGCTGTAACTAATAGAGAACGGAAAAGTTTGGATTTCGTGAAGGCCACTTTGGGTACATCACCCAGCTTGATGAGTTTCTCCACTTCTCGAAGTTCTGCAATCAATTCTTTGTCAATGATGTCTGATTCACCAAGCAACATGGGCGCGATAATACGATATTTGGCTAGCAATTGCTTATTATAATACGCCAAAGTGCTTGAAAGCTGCTTGGCTCTCGGGAAATCCACAGAGAACTCTTTTTGTTCGTCGTGGTTTTCGAAAATATAGTCACCCGTTTCGAAGTCAAAGTCGTCTTCGCCAATTCCCCAGTCGGAGTCATACTCTGGATCGGAGCCTGAAGATGCTTCGTCCAACTCTCGTTCGAACTCCTCATAGTCGGCGTATCCCGGATCGTCGTCACCTGAAGAAGGTTTTGCTTTCGATTTGGATGTGGTGGCTTTTTTGGCTGATGCTTTCGATTTCGCAGATGACTTCTTGACAGATTTTGATTTCGCCGACGATTTCGCTGAAGCTTTTGTTTTCTTCATGGAGATTGTAAGTTTTAGCTTCTTTCTAGGAGGCTCATCCTCGTCGTCCAACTCCTCTTCATCCTCGTCAAAAATATCTTCTGTCGTATCTGGAACATCCGGTGGAGGTCCCGCAGAGCCCCACCTATTAAACTCCGCCATGTCAGGCGGATTTTGTGCCAATCTGTACGCATCAATCAATGTATCATGCTTCTTTGCATTGGCTCGCTTATCCAAAAAAGTGTTGATTTCGTCTGGACTCACTAGCTTCAAGTCTGCAGACTTGATCCAAATATAGGTGTCGTCGCTGAAAAACCGTACTGGCACCACAATCACGGGTATTTTCTGCTTCTTTGCCTGCTTCACAGACTTGGGTCTCATGTTCTTGATGTTCTCGGGCAAGATATCGAAGTCCAACACCATTGCTGGCCACGCGCGATAGCCTTTCACTTTTGCCAACACTATAGTGGTCGGCAGAAGTCCAAGCTGCTCCTGGAGCGTGTCAGGATCATCTGAATATGTGATTGGTTTAGAGATTGGCTTAGACTCCACATTTTCGTCTTTATTGTCGACTTGGTCATCGGGAACAGTGCCTTGTGAAGCTAAGTCATCGTTGTGATCATTTTCTTTCGGAGAATTGGGTTCTGAACCTCGAGATGATTTCTCCCGCGTGTCTGGATCAGACATGATATACTTTACAAGATAGTTTTGGAGATCGCTATAAAGACTGCTGTTATATGCAAGAAAGACACGGATGTCAAGAAGATAGGAAGAAGTAGACGGCGGAGAAAGATGAAATCTGGAAGAGTTGGAATCAAAGAAATTAATATCACCAATGAAACAAAAAGGGAAAAAATCTGTGGCGTGTCTATTATTGGTGAGAAGATAATACGCAGCCAGCCTTCACCATAATCAGCAACGCATTAGATTTCAACTTTCCATCCCCACGTAAACGACCTCAGATCCAGTAGATGCAAAGAGCCCGTTTTGGCCCAAACTCACCGACGCAACCAAACCACCTCCAATGGGAACTTCTAACCTTCGTCGAAGCTTCCCATCATATTGAAATACATACGCGTGGCCCTTTTCACCTCCACATGCAACATCCATGCCGTTTTGGGAGATTGCGACGTCGCATTTCACACGATGGGTAAAATTCTCCCCGCTGTCAAATGAAAATTTATAGTCACTTCCTGAAGATTCGACGCAGCACACCTTTCCGGATTCAGTCGACACCACCACACCAGAAATGACACCAGGTGTCACTTTCAAGTCCAAAATAGCATCTTTTCTCCACAATTTCCAAGTCTCCTTCGTCTGATTGCGAAGATCCACCTTATAGATATCACCGTCTGCTCCTCCACAGTAAACTACTGGACCATCGACTCCAAGTCCATATAAGTTATCAGATGCGATTTTCTTAGACAAAACCGCCGAGGAAGAGTTACTCCGAACATCAAAGAGACTCAAGTGGCACGCGTTGCCTGCAACAGCGAGCAATTGCGGAGTCACAAAGTCTGCACAATTGGCAATATCCAATGATGAAAAATGTCGAATTCTAGACCGTTTAACCACGTCCCAGAGCGAAGCAGACAACCCACTGGTGGCTAAAACATGATTATCAGCTGTAGTAAGTGATGACACCGGCGAATGAGAGCATTTTCCAAGCAAAACCGAACTTTTCAGCTCAATTTGTGGAAATGTTCCTATCAGAGTGGGGAATGTCGATAGCGATGTTATGGCGGATGAAACCGGCATGGGGGCACCCAAGTCGTATTGTCGGAGCGATAGATACGATTCGGCATTTCCAGAGACAACAAACAGCGGCGACACCGCCACAAATGCTGTGACTACACTTTCCATGAATAATGATGGCCATCTGGAGATCCTGGGTTGTCTGCAGGTCGGTTGCACGATAACGACGATGATGATGGAACAATATTTACGGGAAATTCGGCAGATTAGGCATATTCTATATCGGGAGAAAACTCGGTTCGGATATGAAGGTAGGGTTTGCTGATATGGGAGGTGGTCTCGGAGATAGCACCTGATTTGGAGTTGTTGAGGCAGAGTTGGGCCTCGGCCCATGCAACACCACCTGATGGCAGATAAACCGATACAGAACACCAGGGGTGCAAATGGAGATAGAAATGGGAAGATACGGCATTGGAGAAGAGAATACGAGAATGAAAGTTGCAAATTAGAGATTGGAAATTTGAAGCGGAGATCGGAATTCAAGAACGAACAAATTACAACGAACACACTTGAAGTAGTGATTGGCAATAAGTCGCTAGAGCAATAGAAGGAATTCGCTGGAGCAATTGAAGGAATTGCCGCGGACTCTATCAAAATGGAACAAGCCACGCAAATCCGTAGGCTCCTCCACACTCCCACATTTGTCAACTGATATTGTCCCAAGAGGTTCACTGGTTTTCTATCTTCTCCCCACCCACACTCCCCTCAATCGTCCCACCGCAATGTTCTCTGCCCAAGAAATCCTGTCTGGGGAACGATGGCCAAAAAATGGCCAAATATTGGCAAAACATACCTGCCCCACCTCACCCACCTGGTACCTCCTGCTTCGGCCCACCTGGGCAATTTGTTCGATCCGCACCGTTCCATGCAGCGTGCACTCTGGGGTGCAGGCTCCGGGCCCAACCATGACCCATCCATTTTTTCTACCGGTCGGGAAATTAGTTGCTGGAAGCCATTGAACTCGCGGAAAAGAATCCCAGTAATGGCCCGCTATTCCCGCTTCCCCACTTTTCTCCCATCTCTGCCCCGTTTCCCTAACTTCGAAAATCTTCGGTGGTACATTTTGCGTTGCCTGATGGCCATGCATCAGTTGGCACAGGAATAATGGGGCCTGCGCAGGAAAAATGGGGCCAGCACAGGAATCATGGGGGGAAGATTATTGTTCCGTATCCCCATTCCACACTTATAGGAGACATTCGACAGAAGCTTTTTCACCCTCTATTGAACTTTTCTTCGAATTGACCTTTTATCTCTCTTCTACTGACCTCTTTTCTCGCTAATCATCTGCTGCTATCGAAATGGGAGACTACTTGACCCCCTTGGAGTTACCCCACCCAAAGTTGAAGAGAACCAACACCGGGTTCACCCCCAACCAAATCATTGCCTACGATGCTCAAATCCCCGAGTCGGCAAAGGTTATTTGGTCCAAGTACTCCAAGTTGAAGAAGTTGGAGCTGTTGTCGGAACCCGGCGGAGCCTCCATCGATAAGGACGAGTTCGAAGAGAACTTTGTCAACCATGTGGAGTTCTCGTTAGCTAGAAACATGTACAATTGTGACAATTTGGCCGCCTACCAGGCCGCTTCGGAGTCTATTAGAGATGCTCTTTTGCTCGACTGGGCCAACACCCAGCAGAAGCAGACTATCCACGACGGAAAGCGTGTGTACTACTTGTCGTTGGAGTTCTTGATGGGAAGAGCAATGGACAACGCATTGATCAACTTGGACTCGCGTCCAGCAGCCAAGCTGGCCTTGGACAATTTAGGATTCAATTTGGAGGATGTGTTGGAGCAGGAGCCCGATGCCGGATTGGGTAACGGTGGATTGGGAAGATTGGCTGCTTGTTTCGTTGACTCGTTATCGTCCAAGAACTATTCTGGTTGGGGTTATGGTTTGAACTACCAGTACGGTATTTTCAAGCAGCTCATTATTGACGGTTACCAGGTTGAGACTCCCGACTACTGGTTGAAGTTCTCCAACCCATGGGAAATCGACCGTCATGAGATCCAAATTCCAGTGGACTTTTATGGATGGGTAGAGGTACAGGTTGATCCAACTACCGGAGTAGGCAAGAAGGTGTGGCAAGGTGGAGAGAGAGTTTTGGCGGTGGCTACTGATTTCCCAATCCCGGGGTTCAACACCTCCAACACCAACAATTTGAGATTGTGGAATGCCAAGCCAACCAACGAGTTTGACTTCAACAAATTCAATGCCGGAGACTACAGTTCTTCGGTGGCTGCTCAGCAGCGTGCCGAATCCATCACGGCAGTGTTGTACCCCAATGACAACTTCTACAACGGTAAGGAATTGCGTTTGAAGCAGCAGTACTTCTGGGTGGCAGCCTCGTTGCACGATATTGTTCGTAGATACAAGAAAAACCACCGTAACGACTGGTCCAAGTTCACCGACAAGGTGGCCATCCAATTGAACGACACCCACCCCACATTGGCAGTGGTGGAGTTGCAGAGAATCTTCGTTGATTTGGAAGGTCTCAGCTGGGACGATGCATGGGCAATTGTCACCGCTACTTTTGCCTACACCAACCACACAGTGATGGTCGAGGCATTGGAGAAGTGGCCCGTGGAGTTGATGGAGAACTTGTTGCCGAGACACTTGGAGATCATCTACGACATCAACTACTTCTTCTTGAAGAAGGTGGAGCGTATGTTCCCCGACGACAGAGATTTGTTGGGCAAGGTGTCCCTCATTGAGGAGAACGGAGTCAAATCGGTTAGAATGGCCTATTTGGCTATTGTGGGTTCCCACAAGGTCAATGGAGTGGCTGAGTTGCACTCGGAGTTGATCAAGACTACCATTTTCAAGGACTTTGTCAAGGTTTTTGGCCCAGACAAGTTCACCAACGTCACCAACGGAATCACGCCAAGAAGATGGTTGAAGCAGGCCAACCCGGAGTTGGCTGCGTTGATTTCCGAGGCGTTGAACGATCCGGAATACGAGTACTTGACCAATTTGGGCCGTTTGAAGGAGTTGGAGAAGTTTGTTGACGACGACAAGTTCTTGACCCGCTGGGACAACATCAAGTTCAACAACAAGAGAAGATTGGCCGCATTGATCAAGTCAACCACCGACATCGAAGTTGACCCCACCGTTATGTTTGACGTCCAGGTCAAGCGTATCCATGAGTACAAGAGACAGCAATTGAACATCTTTGCTGTCATCTACAGATACTTGCGCATCAAGGAGTTGCAGGCTGAGGGAGTATCGGTTGACGAGATCAAGCGGAAGTATTACATCCCCAAGGCATCGATTTTCGGTGGTAAAGCTGCTCCGGGTTACTACATGGCCAAGACCATCATCCATTTGATCAATTCTGTTGGTAGGGTTGTCAACAGCGACACCGAGATCGACAATTTGTTGAAGGTGATCTTCGTTCCAGACTACAACGTTTCCAAGGCCGAGATCATCTGTCCAGGCTCAGATTTGTCGAACCACATCTCCACGGCCGGTACTGAAGCCTCTGGAACTTCCAACATGAAGTTTGCATTGAATGGTGGTTTGATCATCGGAACTGTTGACGGTGCCAATGTTGAGATCACCAGAGAGATTGGCGAGGATAACATCTTCTTGTTTGGTAACTTGGCCGAGTCTGTTGAGGAGCTCAGACACAAGCATCTTTTCTCCGGAGTTACTGTTCCAGAGAAATTGCAGAAGGTATTCCTGGCCATTCAGTCGGGTAAGTTTGGTCCTCCAGAGGAGTACAACCCATTGATTGAGAGTATTACCAACCACGGAGACTACTACCTTGTCACCGATGACTTTGATTTGTTCTTGGAGTGTCAGGACAGATTGGAGAAGGTGTTTGGCCACGAGGGAGGAGATTCTGAAGATCTGGTGCACTTACACAATTGGGTCAAGAAGTCTGTGTTGACTGTTGCCAACATGGGCTTCTTCAGTTCCGATAGATGTATTGATGAGTATGCGGAGAACATCTGGAATGTGGAGCCACTCAACCAATGATTACACTACTAAATTTCTGTTTATGTTTATTGATTTTTGTTTAGAATAAGCGTTAAGGATACTTATCAAGACTATGAACTTCTTCAATCATGAGAAAGCAACTTCTTAATCGACGAAATTCCAACACAAAGATGCTGTATCCAACTGCCTATAGTCGATATTTTGATTTCCTCGCCAATAATTCCATTCAGTCATTTTCTATTCAAGCCTTTTGCCATGTCTCATTATTCTCCTTTGATTGCCTAATTAGGTAGTCTGTACCTCTGATTGAAGCCCATTCATAACTCCCAAACTCCCAAACTCAATTCCCAATTATCGACCAATCAAGGGTTAAAACTCAGTTTCGTCAATTTCTTTCCATATATAGTGTCCCCGTCCCCAGCTCATCCTCTATTTTTGGAACCCTCCTTCCCCAGGCTGTACCCACACCTTAATCGTCACTTTCTGCAGTACCAAGGCTGAATCATCACTAGCGAGAATCTCCTGTTCCTACCAAAACAGTCCAGGGGGCATATTCGCTTTGTTCAGCTTGATAGATATACTCTATTCGGGCCAACTCCGCCATGATGCTCCGATTCTTGTCGTTGCTCCTCCTTGTGGGGCTCGTGTTCGGAAATCCTATCAATATGGCCAGGTTCTCGCTCAGGAATAAGCGAGGAATCTCCCAAGACGAGTACTTGGTGACCGATTTGCCTGGCTTGGTCGAAAATATAAAAGAAGAAGATCGCCCTGTTATGTTTGCGGGCCAGTTGGAGCTCTACAAGGAGAATAATACCCATTACTTCTTCTGGAAGTTTTCCGATAAGGAAAGGTCGCCGGAACTGGAGAACAGAACGATTTTCTGGCTCAACGGAGGCCCGGGATGCTCGTCCATGGACGGAGCATTGATGGAGGCTGGACCACTCAGGATCAACGAAGACAACAAAGTCGTTTACAACGAAGGTTCGTGGCATAAGAAGGGAGACATTGTATTTGTAGATCAGCCGGGAGGAACTGGGTTTAGCTACACTGATCGGTACGATACCGAGTTGGACCAGATTCGCCACGACTTCTTGAGATTTTTGGAGAAGTACTTTGAGGTTTTTCCCGAAGACATTCATAAAGAAATTACATTGGCTGGGGAGAGTTATGCGGGCCAGTATATTCCTTATATTGCTCTGGGTATTCTTGAGCGGAACAAGCGGGTGAGCGAGGAAGAGAAGTTCAATTTGAAGGGACTTCTCATTGGAAATGGATGGATTTCGCCCAACCGGCAAAGTTTATCTTACTTGCCATTTGCAGTTCAAGCAGGAATGATCGCCACGTCGCATCCTCGTTGGCAGGAAGTGCTCAGTCGCCACATGAGGTGCCAGGATCTTGTTGCGGGCTCTAAGGACGATGATGCTTTCGAAACCAGCAAAGTAGTTGATGGAGTTTGTGAAGGAGTCTTGAACGTACTTTTGGATATCACCAGGGACAAAGATGGCCCAAAGAACCAGGAATGCTACAACATGTACGACTACACACTAAAGGATACGTTTCCTTCCTGTGGAATGAACTGGCCTCCCGATTTACCCAATGTCAGGCTGTTTTTGAGAGATTCAAATGTCATGGACAGTATCCACCTTGAGCACAAAAATATGTGGCACGAATGTGATCTGGGAGTGGGCACCCACCTCAAGGCTCGCAATCTGCGTCCTTCTATCGTCTTGTTCCCATCGATTTTGCTGGAAATTCCTGTGGTCCTTTTCCACGGCAACAGAGACATTATCTGCAACTACATTGGAGGAGAAGACATGATCGCCCAACTCAAGTGGGGTGGCCAGCGGGGCTATTCAGACGATATCACTGTTTACGACTGGATCTACAATGATACTGTGCTGGGATACATCAAGAGTGAACGAAATTTGACGTTTGTCAATGTGTTTGAGGCGTCGCACATGGTTCCTTTTGACAAGCCAGATACTTCGCGTGCACTCATTGACATTCTTTACGAGAAGTTGGATGTGAGAAACGTGGAGGGAGAAAAATCTCAAATGGTCACTTACCCACTTGGATACAAGAAGTCCACCACTTCAGACGATCCCATGAAGATTGGTATCCAGGAGCCACCAACACCAAGCACGATTTCAGTTTCAGAATCGTTGGAATCTGGTTCGCCCGGAAACTCGACCTCAAGTGAAACACATCCAGAATCACATACCAGTCGCACGGTTCGTATCATCCAACTTGCGGTCATTGTTGTTCTTGTGTGGGGAATCTGCGCGTTATACAATACCTACAAGTCCAAACCCACTTCGATCATCAAGACCAAACCTTCAGGACGAAAGAAGAACGTGCAGTGGGCTGACCAGCTTGAGGACGATCTTGAGCTTGAGCATCCGGAGAGTTTCATTCTGAAAGCATTGCATAAATTCAAGGGAACGGACGGATATTCTAATGTTCCTAGCGACGATATTGAGTTGGGCAGGGTGAATGGCGAGGATGACTTTATAATTGCTAGTGACGACGAGGCTGAGCATGCGCTGTCTGAAAGCACTTCAGATAACCAGGGAAGGTCGAAATCCGATCCAACTTCCTAGAGAAGTTGATTAGACGTTGGCAGAAACAGATCGAGCATGAAATTGAGTGGATGGGTGCGAAATGCGATATCCGTCTCAGTACATTACAAAACAGAAAATGATGAACGAGCAAGTAGGCGTGGATGGAGAGGTGTAGAAGCAGCGCGAGCAATGATAAAAATGGAATCGGAATATGAAGACTACAGAAGTGATTATTTCCAATGTCTGGATTCCAGATCGAAATGTGCACACGTGATCTCGAGTCACATGCTCGCCCAATCAACGAAAATTTATCTCCAATCTTCAACTCCACCACTATGTTTAAACAGAGTGTCAGAACACTCGCCTCGAAAGAGCTTTCGGTGGGCATTCCACCAAAATACACCTTGGCTTCTCTCCGGAGCTTCCCCTCCCTCGAACCCCACGCTTTCGCACCCTATCCAGCAAAGTTCTTGGATTTACCATTAAGAAGAGATTTCTTGTGGAGTGCCGTGGTGTACGAGGCGGATAAGGCCCGTGTGGGATCCGGATATGTGCCCACGAAGGGCGACAAATGGTTTTCTAACCGTAAATTGCATCCTCAGAAAGGAACTGGCCGTGCAAGAGTAGGAGATGCCAATTCTCCAATCAGAGACAACGGGTTGAAAGCCCATGGCATCAAAGCACCTCATGACTGGTCAACGAGATTGCCGCTGAAAATTTATAGCAGAGCGGTGCGTACGGCATTCAGCGAACAGTACAGAAGCGGGAAACTTTTCGTAATTGGAGGAGATCAGGTCAGTGAAGGTGACGGATTAACCACCGACTTCAAGTATGAATACTCACAGCAAATTGCCCAATTTGTGGAGCATCATCATTTGGAACACTTGCATTTGCTTTTCATCACTGATGGACAAAGAGACGATTTGTTGGCAGCCAGTGAGGGATTGGGCAAGAAATGTGATGTTTTGGTGAAAGAGGCGGTGGAGGTGAGAGACTTATTGAAGGCAAACAGGATATATATTGAGGAGTCAGCGTTGAACTGGTTTGTGGGCAAGTATGCCACGGACTAGACATGTACATAGTAAAGAAAGAAATAGAGGGGGATTGTAGGGGAGATGGTGTGGTGGTTTGCTTTGAATGTGATGGTTGAAGTCATTGTTGGCTGGGTATCTGGCTCTCGTGATTCATATTTGGTGAATATTTCTGGTGATAAACTGGTTTCGCAGCCAGATTATTTCCAGGTGCTGCGAAGTTGGTCAACCAATACTTCTAAATAATCATCAGAGCGGTATAGAACTAGAGGTTTATGCTGGTTTCGACACATTGGTAGTTCGGAAGTCTGTATTCTTCTGCTGTTTGTATTGAACGTATCCACTCTATCCAACTTGCAGATGCTGCTATGGAAAGTAACTACTCTATCCAACTTGTAGATGCTGCTCTACTGTGGAGGACATTAGTATCCTGATTATTTTGTTTGCTTTCCAATTGTTTCTCGATGTGCGGTAAATCACAAGGGAATATGTCTAATCGCTCTAGGGTTCGTTTTCTTCCCGTTTCTTAACATTCTTAACATTTCGGTGTGCTGAAAGAGTCAAATGCTTCGACATATCTTTCTCAGAATTCATTAACTTACTTCTCTGGGGTATATCTCATTCTCAAGTTCAATTACTCTACAGACGTAATCTAATATTTTACAATGTCCCGTTCTTCGCTGCTTGATTCTTCCACTTATTATCTGTTTTAAGAAGTCGCAGATGTCAAGTGAAATTTAGTCTGCCTTCGTCCCTCCCAAAAAGCATTCAAAAACCCCCGATACTATGCCATTCATTATTCATTTCCTTTGTTTATTCTACTCTTCTTGTCTGTCAGCTGTTTAATCTCTCCTTACCTAATCGATTCCCATCTATCTTCGCAGTAACTACTTACCAACCCACCACCCCAATGTTCACACCACAACCGAAAAAATCCCCCAAAATACAAACTCCAATTTTCTCTCATTTCCTCCACTCACTTCCCCCAATCCCTACTCGTTCACACCATCCGTTCCTCCCCAATCTTCATTTATCCCGACATCTAGGGCTTGTGCCCCGGCATTCTCCTCTTTCACGTGACGCACTTCGCGACCGACACCTGCACACTCCCCTCCCACTGGAACCTCGCAAAAAAAATTTCTAACCTTCAAAATTCCTTCTTCTACTTCACAATCAAAGTACCAAAATGTCTTTAGTCGTTCAAGAAGACGGTTCCTTCCAGCACATTTTGCGGTATGTGTTTTCATTTCGCAATTCGACGAGCATCCAACGATACCCTAGTTCCAAGACTGGATGTCCATATGAAATTCAGTGAAAATTGAAACCTAGAGTGAAAATTCAAGTTTATGTGTGAAAGTCATCAACGATCAACCAAAGAATGGTGAAAAAGTCCACAAATATCAAACAAAATCAAAAATACCGCTCGTCTTTCCCCCATCCATATACTAACAGTCAGTTTGTTGAACACCAACATCGATGGTAGAATCAAGATCATGTACGCCTTGACCAAGATCAGAGGTGTCGGTAGAAGATACTCCAACTTGGTCTGCAAGAAGGCCGATGTCGACTTGAACAAGCGTGCCGGTGAGTTGACCCAGGAAGAGTTGGAGAGAGTCGTGACCATCATGCAAAACCCAACCCAATACAAGATCCCAGCTTGGTTCTTGAACAGACAGAAGGATCAGGTTGACGGTAAGGACTACCACGTCTTGGCCAACAACTTGGAGTCTAAGTTGAGAGACGACTTGGAGAGATTGAAGAAGATCAGAGCCCACAGAGGTATCAGACACTTCTGGGGTCTTAAGGTCAGAGGTCAGCACACCAAGACCACCTCGCGTGGTCGTTAAGCTTCCGAATGGGGGTGTACATTACATATGTAATTTAATTTACGTTACTTTCATTGAGTGTAGAATTTGCTGGTATGCTAGGTGTACGGGTGTGCCATCTGTATGTTCGTAACCACCGACAGGATCTGATTTAGCTAAAGAGTAGAATGGTTATTATATGGTGTTGCATATCGAGATGTAAACTAATCTTTTCTTGTTTGCATCGGTACTATTCTTCTATTGTTTCTGTCGGCATTTGTGTTCGTATTCGTATCCATCTTGACGCCTATCTCATTGCTCTTAGTCATCGGCCTGTACATTCGCAATTTGCAATCTAGATAAGATCACCTACGCATCTTGTGAAGCAAGAATTTGAAGAAAAAAAGACTTATCGTAATTCTGACGGCTTCTTGCTTCTATCCAAATGACTAACGATGCATATCTCTCGGCAAGCGACGACGACGCTGCCGGTGGCTTCATTGTAAATGATCCAGAAAGATCTCGAAGAGGTGGCAGAAGGAAAGAAACGGTGAAAACATACAAGGAAGAGTCCGAAGACAACGAACAGATTGTGGAAACTGCTAAAGCTCCACTGCGGAGGCGCAACACGCGCGTGAAAAGAAAACTTGAGTCTGATGACGAAGTCGAGTTCACTCTTAGAGCCGGCGAAAGCTCCGAAGACGATGAGGTATTTGAAATCGGTGATGTCAAGGACGAAGACGACGATGATGATGTAGCTCTTATTAGTTATTCTCGGGCTCGCGAGGGCCAATCGCTGGTGAATCCTATTGATCTCGACGAAGAAGAAGAACAACTTCTTACCGCGTCTCCGCCTCCCAAAAAGGGCAAAGGAAAGAAAGGGGCGGCTAAAAAGCCTCGTAAGAAGAAGGAACCGAAGGTCAAAGTGCCGTATTTTACGCGTGCAACTAACAAGTTGTACGAACACCATCCAGAACTCAAGGACGTGTTTTCGTATCTTCAATCCTTGGAAAGAATTAAAGTAGAACGGGCACCGCAGCCTAGCGGAATGACCATCAAGTTGCTTCCATTTCAGCTCGAGGGTCTCAATTGGCTTTTGAAACAGGAGGATGGGGAATTTGGCGGTGGAGTGTTGGCAGACGAAATGGGTATGGGTAAAACCATCCAAACCATTGCACTCTTCATGCATGACTTGACCAAGCGTCCCAACTTAGTGGTGGGCCCAACGGTAGCTCTCATGCAGTGGAAGAACGAGATCGAGGCCCACACTGAGGATGGAAAGCTTAAAGTGCTCTTGTTTCATGGAGCAAATCGGTCGACAGATATCGAGGAGCTTCTGAAATACGATGTCATCCTAACATCGTACTCGGTGTTGGAGAGTGTCTTTCGAAAAGAAAAGTATGGATTCAAGCGGAAAGATGGCTTGGTCAAGCAGAAATCTCCACTCCATGCAATTAAGTTCTATCGGGTGGTTCTAGACGAAGCCCACAATATCAAGGACAGAACTAGTGGAACTGCAAAATCTGCGAATGAGTTGCAGTGTGAGAAGCGTTGGTGTCTTTCAGGAACGCCATTGCAGAACCGAATTGGAGAAATGTACTCGTTGGTGCGGTTCTTGAAGTTGGAGCCGTTTTACAAGTACTTTTGCACGAAATGCGAGTGCTCCTCGTCGGAGTGGAAGTTCTCTGACTGGCGCCACTGCGATATTTGCAGCCATTCGCCGATGCTACACACGAATTTCTTCAACCACTTCATGCTTAAAAACATTCAGAAACATGGAATCAGTGGTGATGGACTCACGTCGTTTCAGTATATCCGTCTTCTTCTCAGCAATGTCATGTTGCGTAGAACGAAGCTTGAGCGAGCAGACGATTTGGGGCTTCCTCCAAGAATTGTGGAGATCAGAAAGGATCGCTTCAATCCGGAAGAAAAAGACTTATACACGTCACTTTACAGTGACTCCAAGCGTAAGTTCAACGACTACGTTGCTGAGGGTGTGGTGTTGAATAATTATGCCAACATTTTCACCTTAATTACCCGAATGAGGCAGTTGGCGGACCATCCAGATTTGGTATTGAAGCGAGTGGGCTCAAACGCAATTTCCCAAGATGTTGACGGAGTGATTATGTGCCAGTTGTGTGACGACGAAGCTGAAGAACCCATTGAGTCCAAGTGTCGCCACAGATTCTGTCGAATGTGCATTCTGGAGTATTCTGAAAGTTTCATGGGTGAACTGAAGAACTTGACTTGTCCTGTTTGTCACATTGGCTTGTCGATTGACTTGCAGCAGCCTGCGCTAGAAGTGGACGAGGAGCTTTTCTCCAAGGCGTCGATTGTCAACAGAATTAAATTGGGCACCCACGGAGGAGAGTGGCGGTCATCTACCAAGATTGAGGCTCTTGTTGAAGAACTCTACAAGTTAAGATCTGACAGACACACCATCAAATCGATTGTGTTTTCGCAATTTACGTCGATGCTAGATCTTATTGAGTGGAGATTGAAACGAGCTGGTTTCGAGACGGTCAAACTTCAAGGATCGATGTCTCCTCAGCAGAGAGACAAAACCATCAAGCATTTCATGGAGAATACTCTGGTAGAGATTTTTTTAGTTTCGTTGAAAGCTGGAGGAGTGGCGTTGAATCTTTGTGAGGCTTCGCAGGTGTTCTTGATGGATCCCTGGTGGAATCCTAGTGTGGAATGGCAGTCCATGGATCGAGTTCATAGAATTGGCCAGAAGAGGCCGATTCGGATCACCAGATTCTGTATTGAGGACAGCATTGAGCTGAAAATCATTGAGTTACAGGAAAAGAAGGCCAATATGATTCACGCTACAATTAGTCAAGATGACGGAGCTGTGAACCGTTTGACCCCGGATGACCTTCAGTTTTTGTTCATGAACTGAGGGAACGAGAATTCTGGAACAGAGTCACCAGAAAGAACAAACACAGTGAACCACATTTTACCTTTCTTGAACGTTTTTATTGCTTCTAATCTACTGGACCATTTCATCCGTCCCACTTTTGCAACGATTCGACAGTTCTAACATTTTGCAACGATTTCAACCGTTCTAACATTTTGCAACCTTTTCAACTTTTCCAACTTTTTGCAACCTTTTCAACTGTTCCAACTTTTTGCAACTTCGCACTCTATTCTCTATGCAAGTGTCATAATGCGAAGAACCTATGAGTCAAACTAGAACCCATTCTCAGCAAACGTTCTGTGTGCACACCCAGCTCATACAATTTTCAATCCCCATAGATCCAAGCTTCCCCTCCAACCCAGAACTTCACCATGCTTGATTTCTGGTTGAATTATTTGGACAATCCGACCTTGTCGGTGTTGCCCCATGACTTCTTGAGACCTTTAAGTGGAAAGTCCGTTGAAGGTACCAAGAAGTTCTCTGTGCCAAATAGCACCGATTTCACTACCAGTTTGACTATTTTCGCTGCTTTAATCTTCAGACTCACCGGCGATGAAGACGTTGTAATTGCCACCGACGCTGCTAGTTCAGGCGAACCTTTCATTGTGAGATTGAACATTGACGCCTCCATGACTTTTGCCCATTTGTTGGAGAAGGTCAGAGTCGAATTCGATGCAAATCAGAAGAAGATCGAGTACCACAATTTGGGAGATATTGCGGGCGCCATGAGGGACAAGAAGGGTCTTGACTCGCACCCCGAGTTGTTTAAAGTATCGTTTCAGCATGCGAGAGAGTCGCAGAAGTTGGAGACTGTGGTCAAAGGTTCAGTGAGAGACTTGGCCATTTTCACCGATAACAATGGCAACTTCTCGATCTACTACAATGCCTTGTTGTACACACGTGAACGTATGGACATTTTGGCCGAGCAGATTACTCGGTTTTACTCGGTTGTGGCCTCGCACCCAGAAGAAGTGATCACCAAGGTCAATTTGGTGACTGATTCTCAGAAGTCGCAGTTGCCAGACCCCACTTTGGACTTGGACTGGAGCGGATTCCGCGGTGCTATCCAGGACATCTTCATGGAAAACGCTGCTAGCTTCCCTGACAGAACATGTGTGGTTGAGACCAAATCGTTCATGGACGGCAACACTAAGACAAGAACTTTCACCTATAGCCAGATCAACCAGGCATCCAACATCGTGGGAAACTACTTGAAGGATACCGGAATCAAGAAGGGCGATATTGTCATGATTTACGCATACAGAGGCGTGGATTTGATGGTGGCAGTGATGGGTGTGTTGAAGGCTGGAGCAACTTTCTCGGTTATTGACCCTGCGTATCCTCCAGCAAGACAGAACATCTATCTTTCTGTTGCCAAGCCCCAGGGTTTGATTGGCTTGGAAAAGGCCGGTGTTTTGGACCAGCTCGTGGAGGACTACGTTGCCAACGAGTTGAATGTCATTTCCAAAATTCCTCAGTTGAAGCTTCAAGACGACGGCTCCATTATCGGAGGAGTGTTGCCAAACAATTCCGAGGACTGCTTGGCTGCCTACGAACAATTTAAGGATACGCCAACCGGCGTTGTTGTGGGCCCAGATAACAATCCAACGTTGTCCTTTACCTCTGGTTCTGAAGGTATTCCAAAGGGTGTGTTGGGACGCCACTACTCGTTGGCCTACTACTTCCCATGGATGGCCAAGAAGTTCAACTTGTCTTCCAATGACAAATTCACCATGTTGTCAGGAATTGCGCACGATCCTATCCAGAGAGACATGTTTACTCCATTGTTCTTGGGTGCACAGTTGTTGGTTCCTACTGCAGATGATATTGGAACTCCAGGAAAATTGGCTGATTGGATGGCTGAGTACGGAGCCACAGTCACCCACTTGACTCCCGCCATGGGCCAGTTGTTGAGTGCTCAGGCTACCACCCCAATTCCTTCATTGCACCATGCTTTTTTCGTGGGAGACATTTTGACCAAGAGAGACTGTCTCAGATTACAAACGTTGGCTGAAAACGTCTACATCGTCAACATGTACGGCACCACCGAGACCCAAAGAGCTGTGTCGTACTTTGAGATTGCCAGCAGAGCTTCAGACACCAACTACTTGAAGAATTTGAAGGACGTTATGCCTGCTGGAACCGGAATGTACAATGTTCAGCTTTTGGTGGTCAACAGATATGACAGATCGCAGACGTGTGGAGTTGGAGAAATTGGAGAAATCTACGTCAGAGCTGCCGGATTGGCTGAGGGATACAGAGGATTGCCAGACTTGAACAAGGAGAAGTTTGTCACCAACTGGTACGTGGACCCAGAGAAGTGGGTTGCCGAGGATGAGCAGAACAAAACTGACGCCCAGAAGTCTTGGAGAGAGGCTCAGTGGTTTGGTCCAAGAGATCGTTTGTACAGAACCGGAGACTTGGGACGTTATTTGCCAGACGGAAACGTGGAATGTTGTGGAAGAGCCGACGATCAGGTCAAGATCAGAGGTTTCAGAATTGAGTTGGGTGAGATCGACACCCACTTGTCGCAGCATCCATTGGTCAGAGAAAATGTGACGTTGGTACGAAGAGACAAGAACGAGGAGCCAACCTTGATCTCGTATATTGTTCCAAGGGACTCTCCAGAGTTGAAGGAGTTGAAGGACGACATCGAGGACGTGGATGACCCAATTGTCAACGGTTTAGCCGCTTACGGTCCGTTGATCAAAGACATCAAGAAGTACTTGAAGACCAGATTGGCCTCGTACGCCATTCCAACCGTCATTGTGCCTTTGGTCAAATTGCCTCTTAATCCTAACGGTAAGGTCGACAAGCCTAAGTTGCCATTCCCTGATACTGCCCAGCTTGAAGCCGTGGCCAGGTTGTCAGCTGCCCAGAGAGGAGTCAATGAAGATGTTGAGACCTTTAGTGAGTTGGAGAACTCCATCCGTGAATTGTGGTTGGAGGTGTTGCCCAACAGACCAGCCACCATCTCCAAGGACGACTCGTTCTTCGATTTGGGTGGACACTCTATCTTGGGAACCCGCATGATATTTGAGTTGAGAAAGAAGATCAATGTGGATGTTCCTTTGGGAGCTATTTTCAAGAACCCTACCATTGAGTCGTTTGCTGCCGAGGTGAGAAAGGTCATCAAGGGAGAAACCGCCCAGTTGGCTGATGGTACCGAGACCCACGAAGTCGAGATTGACACCTCCGTCACTTATGCGGACGACGCCAAGGAGCTCACCAAATCTGCTTTGTTGAAAGAGTATCCATCGTTGGAGGCGTTGGACTTCTCCAAGACCGTCAGCGTGTTCGTGACTGGTGTCACTGGATTCCTTGGTTCTTTCATATTAAGAGATATTTTGTCTGGCCGTCAAGGTTCGTTCAAGGTGTACGCCCACGTCAGAGCTTCTTCCAAGGAGGCTGGGTTGGAAAGATTGCGCAAAACCGGGAAAACGTTTGGTATCTGGGACGAGTCGTGGGTCAACAACATCGAGATTGTGTTGGGAGACTTGTCGGAGCCACAGTTCGGCTTGGACGACGCAGCCTGGAAGGAGTTGGCCAACACCATCGACGTCATCATCCACAACGGTGCTTTGGTTCACTGGGCATACCCATACTCTCAATTGAGAGATGCTAACGTGATCAGTTCGATAAATGTCATGAGTTTGGCCGGTGAAGGTAAGCCAAAGTACTACTCGTTTGTGTCATCCACGTCTGTTCTTGATACCGACTACTTTATTGATGATTCGGATGAGTTGACCTCCAGAGGATTCCCTGGAATCCCAGAATCCGACGACTTGTCGGGCTCTGCTACTGGTTTGGGCAATGGATATGGTCAGTCTAAGTGGGTTGCCGAAAAACTTGCCAGAAGAGCCGGTGAGCGTGGATTGAAGGGATGTATTACCAGACCAGGGTACGTCACTGGATTCTCCGAGACCGGAGCTTCCAACACCGACGACTTCTTGTTGAGAATGTTGAAGGGTTGTGCCGAATTGGGATCTTACCCGGACATTTCCAACAACGTGAACATGGTTCCTGTTGATCACGTTGCCAGAGTGGTGGTCGCTACTGCACTCCATCCTCCTCAATCAGACTACTTGTCTGTTGCCCAGGTGACTGGCCATCCAAGAATCAAATTCAACGAGTACTTGGGAGCCTTGAAGACCTACGGTTACGACGTGCAATGTGAGGATTATCCTACCTGGAGAAGCCAATTGGAAACATACGTTGTTGAGGATTCCAAGGATTCGGCGTTGTTCCCATTGTTGCACTTTGTATTGGACAATTTGCCTCAGGATACCAAGGCTCCAGAATTGGACGACCAGAACGCTGTCAAGTCGTTGAAGGCAGATGTTTTGTTGACTAAGGAGGATGTGAGCGGTGGCAAGGGTGTTCAGGAGCACCAGATAAGTATCTACATCAGTTACTTGATGAAGATTGGATTCTTGCCCAAGCCAACTGGATCAGGCAAGCCATTGCCAGACGTGGAGTTGAGCGAGGAGACTTTGGCACTCATTTCTTCTGGAGCCGGTGGACGTGGTTCTGCCAACTAGGATAATGAATATATTGTTAACGTAAGATTTTGTTCTGTTGGAGCGTATCCCACACAGATATACAGAGCACAGAACTACAGAATACAGATTTACATATTACAGCTCTACAGAGCATTGTATCCGCACAAAAAATGCAAATATTACAATTACGTCATATTCAGATATCTAATCTATTCACCTCCACCCAATACTACTCTGCTGGCTTAGGTGCACTCTATCATCACCAACTATTCTAATCTCCACTTGACCACAACCTTGCATGGAACCATAGCCACTGGCTACAAATAACATAACCACTGCATATCTGTCAGAAACACAACACTAGTCTCCATCTCAAACACTACACCGCTGCAGAAACTATTCAACAATTACAAAACATTTCCTATCACACAATAGCATTCAATGACAAAATTCCTACATGATATCTCCACCAACATGGGATCTAGTGGATCGTCCCAAAGCTCTATGGCATCCAGTCCCATTTCGAGGCCGATTTTCCGAGGACTGCCCAAATCTCCCCGTCCCACATTTCTCCATTCTCGACTGAACAGTAAGGACAATGGAGGACTACCCACAATGGCTAGATTGGTGGAGCAATTCTACAAAAGCGATCCTGTGCAGCCGCAACGAGGCCAAGGCGACACATCTACTGTATTCCACAACGATGGCCTTGCATCTCTTCCAAAATCGGGCCGGGCTGTGTATTCTGAAGAAACACTCAATGAAGCTATCCAGAACGGCCAAATGGCGTACAGACCGCTCGAAATCGAGGTCGACGACTTGCAAGAAGTTGCCGAGGCGTTGGTTTGCATTGACCAGACGATTTCCGCAGAGAATCTGACCATCCAGAATATTGAACAAGTCATCGAAGTAGTGAATCGTGCTGGTCGAGAAGTCGAGCGCAGTCTGGCTCGGCGCAAACTCGACTTGTCGGGGTCTTCAGTTCAGCAATTGGCTCATCTCAGCAATTATCTTAGCGAACTTCAAGAGTCGATCAGAAAGGTGCAACACGAGTTGGCAACAACCACGAGTCAGCTCGAGGGACAATACAAAGAGGAAATCAGCGATAGCATGAACATGTTGGAGACGCTTGATCTGACGCTTTTCGTGCTAAGTTCGCGGCTTGAACGTGCTAAAAAGTCCATGGCCAATAGCAAGGCGATGTTGAGTGCTACTATGGGACAGAAGGTTGCGGCGCTCGAGTATATTGCGGCAAAATTTGCCGAGTACGATCAGGAGAATCGGCATCGCAAGGTTCAGCAGACGATTATTGCGTTGGTGGTTGTGGTGATGGTGGTTTGTGGGTACATGATTGTGAGTCATCTGCGGGAGGTGATTGAAGGAATTAGTGGGTAAATGGAGGAAGAAAAAGAGTGAGGTGATGAGACATGGAGAGTGAGAGTATTGGGAACTTGATGGAGTGAGAGTGGCTGCCACCGAAGCGCCAAACGACAATTCAGAAAAGAAGAACAACGAAGTTACCAACGACAAAGTGGAGCGAATATCGCCGGTCTGCGAGGTGAAAGGATGCGAGAGATTTCTCTTTGTTGGACCTTGAGAGCGGATCTGAATCTCTTGTGAAGCGTACTCAAAAGGTACATTCAAGAGTATGAATAAGTTGGTCAACATCACCGGTGAGATACATCTAAATGAGCATTCTTAAGACCATTCAAGTCAAAATATTCTCTCTCCAAGGTGGTGATGATGATCTCCAACATTAGGTGTCTGGCTCGATCAAGTTTTCCGCAGTTGAAATGAATTTAACAGATTGAACCGACCGAAGTGATAATCTTGTCATATTTGAATGATGCTTCGGTTCATTGATAAATCTAATGAAGCTGATATGAAGTTCGTATCGGAGAAGTCCACTTAGGGTTTCGATATGACTTCCAAAATGATGACGAGACTCTGGTGAATGCAAGAGTTCTGAGTGCCAGAGAAATGGAATATGAATGGTGAGAATAATCCAACGTGAACGCAAATTAAATGGAATGTGAACGCAAATGAAACGGGTTTCTAAAATAGATTGCGATACAGAAATAGCGGCGGCGAAACTATTTCGAGGCTTTAGAATTGGCGTTCCAGTCAAAATTGGAGTCATCACATTTTACAGAGTCAATCTCGCTAAAACATGTCTTCCGCATTTCTACAGATTGCCGTACTTGCGTCACTTCCTGGACATGGAACGAAAACCCACCGGACCTCCACGGCGACCCGCCTCCAACAAAAATTAAGCTTTTCTGACAAATCAGCCGTCCATTTCCCCCACTGTCGCCTTACAGTGCGATGCTTGCGGGAGAGAAGAGTTTTCGCACCATACTTAAAATGTTCTAGGACTTGACCCATATTTCGGGCACGACCAAGATTTCGGACATAACCAACAGTGTGCATCGGAGAACAAACGCCTTTTCCTAGACCCATCGCATATTCTAGGCATCAGCACCAAATCCGGCTATCCTCTCTTCTCATTTCTTTTCAGCTGTCTGCATTTTAGTCAGGGCGAGGCTGAAAACCACCAAAGCATCTCGACCGGATAGCCCCACTCGGGGAAATCCATCGAGCCGCAGCCTAACCATCCACGCCTATAGCTTCCCCCAAACGGCTTTTTGATCTCCGCCATTTTTTCCCGCCTTATCCTCCACTTTGCATCCTACAGTTTTCCTGCACCCGCCTCGGAGTTGGATACTGTCCTTCATTGAATTGCTTTTTCCCATTCCCGTGTATATGCACTCCCGCCAGTGCGACAACCACCATATTCCCCAAATCTCGCTTCCACACTTTACAACTTCTTCCTACTACTTGTTTTTTCGGACACAAGAATTTTGTCCTCAATTGCAAATCTCAAACTATCTCCGCTCGGAACTCTCCCCGCCCCGTGCTCCCCACCGCTGCCCCCACTGCCCTGATCTCTCCGTGGCCAATCTCCCCCTCACCACCTCCACTTCATACCGCATAGCCGCCGCTAGAATCCCATGGCTGAAGTCTACGTGTTGGATGCGAGTCCTCCACGTGCTCTCCGCGACATCGCCGCCAGCAGCGTCCACAATGTCGCCGGGTTGGCGGATCTTGTTCGCCTTTTGCTAAAGAAGGGAAACAGCGAGAAGGACGCAAATCTCCCCACGGTGGTGGTGTTGCCGCCAGTGCCGCTGGGCCCCACGAGTCTAGATCAATTGGCCGTTGACGACGCCAAGCTCTTGCTCCGTTATTTCTTCAACCATTTGAACCTAATTGTGTTGCGGTCCTTCGACATCACCTCCGATAAGATGCAACAGGTGAATGCTGCTGCTGCCACCATCAACACTTTGATCCACGAGCGAATCACCCGTGTGGCCACCTGGACCGGCACCGGCGACAGTTTCAACGACTTTTTTGCCGAGAATCCAGCCCATTTCACCGATCTGAGTGTAGATGTGGCCAACATTGTTCCCACCATGCTGTTTGTGGTGGATCACAACGCCAATAAGTCGCCTGATGTTGAGGCGCGCATCCGTAGCCTCCATGCCGTCATTCTCGAATCGATCGACTTCAAGCCTTTACTTTCAGATGCATCCGACGCCAACTTGTCGAAATTATGTCACTGTGTGGGTCACTGGTCGTTCCCAGCCCACGAGTTGTCCAACGATGACCTCGTGTATTGTGTATTTTTGATCTTATCATTTGCCTTGGCGAATGTCGAGGCCCAGGATATGCACCCAGACTTCACCATCCCATCGCGCAACGAGTTATTAGCTTTTGTCTTTATGGTGAGGGATACTTACAAGAACGGTAACCCGTTCCACAATTTCAGACACGCTGTCGATGTCTTGCAGGCATGTTTTCAATATCTCATTCGCTTGAAGTGTTTACCTCAGTTTGAACAATTTGAAGAAGACCCGCGGGCCGACGAGTTGGCAATCTTCTCGGGCGAGAAAGATTTGCTTCCTGACACCTTCTTAGTTGCTGTTGCAACTCCCATGACTACTTCCGACACGAGTGCCGTGCCCCATTTAAATGCCACTCAAGCACTTGGATTGCTAGTGGCGGCTTTGGGCCACGATGTGGGCCACCCCGGTGTCACGAACGCATTTTTGATTAAGCACTACGCCCCTACGTCACAGCTTTACAGCGAGCGTTCTGTGTTGGAGCTGTACCACTCCTCGGTATTCATCAACAAAATCTTGCGAATCAACTGGCCCTCGCTCTTGGAACTTAAAACCGATCCTGACAGAAAATTGCAGTTGAAGAGTCTCATTATCGGTAGCATTTTGGCCACCGATATGGCGGAGCATTTCGAGTACCTTCACAAGTTCAAGGAGTTCAAGCTCGAGTCGAATCTGTTGGATTTCAAGGTGCGGTTGATTGCTTCACTCTTAATCAAGTGTGCCGATATCTCCAACGTGACACGCCCGCTCCGGGTATCATCTCAGTGGGCGCTGGTTCTATCGAGAGAATTTGAGGAAGTGGATACCTTAGATGGCAAGTTGACTAAGCACGAAGACGTTAAGCTCGACGTGGACTACCCCAAGTTGGCCACCACCCTCGACGACGTGTTGCAGGCGAACCCCGACCTCCACAAGGGCCAGATTTTCTTCATCCAGACGTTTGCCGAAGGGTTGTTCAATAGTATTCTGGAGCTATTGCCCGAGTTGAAGTACACACTGGACATTGTCAAGGACAACAAGTCATTCTGGCTCGCCAGGGCCAAGGCATAGGATGCCGCACAATTGCATTGAGATTTATTGGGATGGGATTATTGGAGTTGGTCTTCTGTTTTTTCAAGGAGACGGTTGTACAATTGACTACGAGTTTCTGGCAGGTTTTATAGACAATCAGAACTGGCACATATAGACCATTGCCGTAGAGAGTCCTGCAGTAAATGTAGCAGCGCGCGGGAATCAGTGGCCCTTCCTGCATACCAGGCAGCCTCCACCGATCGCCAGACGTCAGAAAGTCGAAAATCAAAAAAAATTGTGTCGCAACGCACGTGACTAATGTCACGTGCGCTCGGGACCACCACGATGCCTTTGCTCTTCAATTTTTCCATTACCACAATCCACTTCAGCCAACAGACATCTTTTCGGTTCAATATTCGAACTTTGACAGTTCATCACGTTTGGAACCGTCGCAATCCTGTTTGTTCTGCAAATAGCCCCCCTCCGTTCCCTCCCCACCCACTTCGACCTCACCAGTCAAGCCAACTCATTCACCAATCGGTAAGTTCCCCCATTCGGTAATTTCCACCAATACTATCATGGACAAAGACTTTGTTTCGCCTGAATTCTCTGGCAGACCCATCATCTTATCTCCGCCGCCTATGGAGCGGTCTTCCTCGGCTTTTCCCACCGACTCGTTGCACTACCAACGAAATCAAAGTGTGGGCTACAACTTGCAACAGGAGTTTGAGGCGCTTAAGGCCGACTTGGATTTGGACTTGAGCCACTCCAACGACGGCGTCAACGACGCGCCGGGCCACGAGTCGTCGTCTGCGTCGAGTAACACCGCAACTGGAGTTGGAGGAGTTTCGGGTCCAAT
Organism: Sungouiella ezoensis; assembly: GCA_030569115.1. Lineage (NCBI taxonomy): Eukaryota > Fungi > Ascomycota > Pichiomycetes > Serinales > Metschnikowiaceae > Sungouiella > Sungouiella ezoensis. Next base: position 84,213 of record JAJMJY010000012.1, read on the forward strand.
TTCCGGAAATTCCGGCTCCCATGGCGGCCACGGACCCTCCAGCAGCTCCACAGCAGGCTCGCGTGTGTTGTCTGGAGGCGCCAGCTTGCTTCTGTCCGGTGCCAACGCCAGCAGCACCAAATTTGGCTTGTCCCCTTCGTTTTCCGACAATTTGATGCGTGACCGAGCACTTTCGCCTGGAGCAGGCAATTCGGGCGGGCTCCAGGCGTTGTTGAACAATAAAAGCACCGGCTTTTTGCCCAACTTGACTTCGGTGCCCGCCAGACCACAGAGCGTCAATGACTTTTCCAATTTGTTGCCCAGACTGTCGCAGCCATTTTCCAGAATACAACAGTCAAACTTTTATCTGGACATGTTGGCATTCACGGCATGGATCGAGAACTTATCTCCTCAAGACATGCTCCTGATGCTCGACTACTGGTGCAGCAACTTGCCGTTTGACATTTTGCTCACCATGAGGTCGAAGTTGGAGGCCCACACCCATCTGTCGCAGGCCGGGTCGTACTCCAACGTATCGTACCCAAATTACGCCGCCGACTACATGCCCGATGTGGAGTCCATGTCGCTAGACGCCATGGGACATTCCGGGGCCATGTCGCATCTGAGTCTTGTTCAGCCAAAACCCAAGACCAACACCTTTCGCAGCCACTTGTTTGTCGATCCCAAAGTGCAGAGACCCAAGCTGGCTGACCCAACGATGAAGCCTCAGGGCGCAGGTGGACAAGCACAGTTTGACCGCGCCAGATCGCCTACTTCCCACTTGTACGAAAAGACCAGTTTCTTGAGATTGGCTGCTGCCAGTGCTAACTCTCCACATGCTTTTCCTCAGCAAATGCCTAACAGTTCTGAAGAAGGATTGGACATGTCGGCCACTTCCAAGTTGGGAGCTTTAGCCACCATCAACTCGCGGGTGGCGCTTGACTCCAACCGTAAGAGCTATCAGTTGGGCCCAAACAGACAGAATGCACTTGCGTACGAGGAGCTGATCAACCGCGCCGGCAACTCGTCATCGGTGCCTGCGCCAACGACCCAAAAGTACTCTACTGCTGCCATGGGTGGAATGAAGAAAAAAGAGGTGGAATCCCCAGTGGGTGTGAGACCTAGCACTCCAGTGGGGAACACATCGATGCCAAACGAAATCGCCAGCATGGAGTTGTTGAACAACATTCCTGCTTGGTTAAAGTTGCTCAGGTTGCACAAGTACACCGACAGCCTCAAGGACATCTACTGGAAGAACTTGGTGGAGTTGAGCGACGAGCAGTTGCAGGAGAAGGGCGTGAAGGCATTGGGAGCCAGAAGAAAGTTGTTGAAGGCATTCGACACCGTCAAGCAGGCTAGAAACTAGTCCTCTGGCATCTCCCCCTCGGCTACACCGCCCCCACATTTGACATGGTGGGACGCTCATAGACTTAGCTGATTATCATATTAATGGCGCTGAGCGCTGTATAAACACTACTACACAATCACGCAGCAGGAGTTGGTCTTCTTAGCCTGCTTGTAGAACATTCTAGACGACGAAGACAACGCCTCCGACTTGTCCACCAACGAGTCCAACTTCTCGCCTCTTTGTAACACCGATTCGATGGTCTTGTGCAAAACAATCTTGGTTTCGTCCAACTCCTGCTGAACACGCATGATCGAGTCCGCCTGGCTGGGGTCCTGGTACTTCTTTAAGTACGTCTCCAACTTGTCAAAGTATAACGCCGCCGTGGTGGCCGTTACCTGGCTCCATTCGTTCGACGGATGCAACGAAAGATACTCCTCTAAAACCTTGTTGATCAAGGTGTAAGCAGGACGCACGGGGTACTCCTTGTCGGTGATAATAACACACGATAACCCCTCTGAGCGAGTGTATGTGTGACCCACGTAATTTCCTTCCTCAATACTTTGTCTTTGGCCAGCAGTGGTTCTCTGAGATACCGTTTCAGAGAAGAACGACATGAACTGGGAGACGGAGGACCGCTCGAAAAAGGAGAACTGGGATAAATCTCTGGCGCTGCACAACTCCACAACAGGCTCGCCCACCTTCAAGATTCCGATGTAGTAGATTTTCATGGTGGAGGAGAAGTTGTTATCGGTTGAGATTGCTTGGAGCGGTTTGGCAGTGTGGTCACGTGACTTGGGAGACCATTGGGGGGAAGTGGGAGAGGTGGGAAGGGTAGAAATTCGTGGTGGAGAAAGGTAGCGGCAGGAGGAAATGGGTTGTGATTGAGTTGCTGTTTTTTTTGCTGGAAGTGGTTGTTTTCCATTGTTTTGGCTCTGTTGTGGTGGTCATCTCTAGCCCTAATGCGCACTCTGCGGTAGTAGATAAGGCACCGTTTTCGCAGTCCTTTATTCTGGGCAAAATGCGGAAATTGAATAAGATGAACTATTGAGGAGATGTTGAGATGCTATCGATTTGCAACCTATTGAGTGATCTGATTGGTTGATATTCTTGCCTGATGTGATTGCTTGATTTATTCACTAGCTGTAGCGCTATTAGGCATAATGGGTAGAGAAACAGATTTCCAGTGCGAGAGAGTTCGACAAAGAAAGGTGAGATCTCTACTAAGAAGAGTGTGCTTTCTCCTTCGAAAATCGTGTTTTCTACTACGAAAGTGAGTTTAGTCGATGCTCTCAGAATAGAGGGGTCCCTGGTAGAGAATCAGTCATAGTCAATTCCAATCTTCAGCAAAAATAGCTAGATATCGCACTGTACATACTGGAATAATCACCCACGGGTCTTGTGGTTCAGTTGCAGGGTCCATATCGTCAGCATCCATGCCTCATTCCCTGATTTCATATTCCTTATTGTCGTCGCCTTCATTTCGAAAACCTAAATCCATTTCCGCTACTCCACCGTATGCCGCAGATCGGCTTAGGGTGCTACCCACTGTTCTGGCAAACCATGGCCAACGACAAAATTAAATCTAAAATAATACCCAGAAACAAACCTTTCAACCCCTTCCTCCTCTCTTCCATGAATCAGCCCAAATCCTCCAACCCTACTCCCATATCCCGTTCTGGAGGTCTGGGTGCGCTATACACTATCAATCTACGATCGTATCTTTCTCTGGAACCATATGGCACAAACACTAAAAGTGGTGCTTCTCGGAGATCTGGGGGTAGGAAAAACATGTCTACGCTCCCAGTTTGTCCACCACATCTTTACAAATGCATACAAGGCCACCATCGGTGGAGACTACCTCCAAACTACCGTGAACTTGGTCAACTCTCCAGATTCCCACCAGAAATTCTCGGCATTGGGCGAAACAGACTCCGATTCTGATCTACATCACCGCAACAGTAAGGTCAATCTCCAGATATGGGACACCGCCGGCCAAGAGAGATTCAATCTGATCTCGCAAGCATTCTATCGGGGAGCAGATGTGGTTGTGCTCGTATACGACATCACAAACTACGAATCGGTGCTCAGTGTACGAGACTGGTTCGGAAGATTCTTGGAGCATTGTCATGTGGAGCGACCGGGGGTGGTCATTGTGGGAAATAAATCCGATAAGATTGCCGATCGACTGGTGGACCGAGACGAGATTAGAGACGTGCTCTGTCGAAATGGCACCATACCGTTAGAGCAATATGTGGCCGACTGGGATACTGACCTCATCGAAGTGACGTGCAAGCTGCTTGCATCTGTTGAGGTGGTTTTCCAGCGAGTGGCCCGGATAGGAATGGCATTGGCATCGGATAATCATACTACCCGAATAGTGGGGTTTGACAGCATTGACCTAGAACAGCTCCGAACACAGCTGACGAGGTGTGCTTGCTGAACGCCATTGAGAGTGACGCAGAAGCCACTAGAGGAACCTAATTCTGGGAACCTGCTATTTCTGGGAACTTTCTAATTCTAGGAAACAGTACAGGTGATAGTATGTACATGGGTCGGTATTTACATTAAGCCAGGTCGGCGGTGACGACCTCTACCACGCCGGGCTCCTTAGGGTCAAATTCGCTCTCCACTTGGAAACGCTCATCAAAAGTTTTCTTGTGTTCTGGTTCAGAAATCTCAACTGTCTCCACCACCTGGACCTCACCAGGAATTTCACCAACAGGAATCTCAGCAACTTCAACCTCAGCAACGATATCAACTGGCTCCAGTCCGGTAACTGGCTCGTCGTCCTCGTACAATTCCTCCTTGTAGTGTTCTGGGTGCTGCTTGAAGCATGTTCTCATGGCCTCAAACTTGGTGATACAGTCAATGCCCTTTGGCTCGGTTTCTGAATAGACAAAACAAGCAAATGCCTCCTTGAACTCTTCTCCGCATGGACCATGCGCCATGCCTCCCAAACATGGACAGTCCCAGTTGATTTCTCCGGTCTCTGGGTTGAAGGCAGCACTCTGGGGTTCTTCGTCTTGAGATTCTGGTGACTCGGACTCGGTGGGTTCACTCTTTTCTTCCTTTTCCGTCGTTTTTGTCGCTTCCTTGGCCGCCTCCTTGTCCTTAGCAACTTTGCTCTTGTTAGCATCGCTGTTCACTGGAGAGAATGGCAAAAGAAAGATCGAGGCAGCAACCAATGAGCCGCCGATGGCCAATTTTGGTGCGAGAGAAGACGCTCTGGGTGTAGCAGTCGACATGAGTCTAGCCCTAGGGGCCTGGCGCAACGCACTTCTGAAAACTGTTCTATACATTTTGTAGCTAGTGAAAGAAGAATGGTGATCGGTGCAATGGAAACTTTTCGGGTCCGCGGTATTGCATACGCTGACTAAGCGAACAATCTGGAGAAGGAAATGGGTTGATTGTATGGATGCAACGTTGGGTGTTGTGGGAAGTTTTAGGATTCTTAGTGTTGGTGTAATCTGGCTGTTTGATTTTATTGGTGTTTTTTAGTTTTCGAGGGTGAGTGGATGAAAATATGGTGGTGGTATATTGGAAGACTATGCTGCGAAAGTTGCTGACGAGAGAATTTCAAGACAGTGTTGCTTGAGATGGTTCATAAGTTATTTAGCTAGAATAAGATTCGGATTTCAAAGAGGTTGTTGTATTGAATTTTGTATGCTGGATGTCACTTTTACCCACATCGTTTTTTATCGAATTTTTTCTGTTGTCCTCATATCCAACTATTGCTGATTCTCACCAACCAATACCAAAATATACATGAAATATGGTCTACCTCTCTCCATGAAATGACAAAACACAAACTTAAAAATCAACGAATCAACAAAAACACACAATTTCAACACTAACTAATAAATGCAAACCTACAGATCCTTCCACTTGCCTATCACTTTCTCTACTCACTACAAATCACCATTCCACGTTGTGTAGTCCAACCCATGGGTCATTATTAACTATGTACAAGCTCCCAAGAGCCAGAAGGATCCCTATTTCCTCTCCATGCCCACACTCACCGCCTGAGTAGTTCGGATCTTACGACCTTCTGACGTCTTTAGTCAAATCGGGCACCTGTTCATATTTCTCCTTGACCGGAGCAGAAACAGAGCTGGCCCAAAGAAGAGAGCAAAGGACCGTAATAACGGACCCGGCCCCGATTATCCGGATAACCTTAATGGTTTTCTGAGACTCTTTCGTATTCTCGTCTCCAATCCTGTCCATGAGACTGTTCAACTTTTTGGCTTTCTGCTTGACAGAGTAGGTTCTGCTACCTGAGAGCAAAGTTCTTGAATACTGTAATGTGCTTCTACCAAGCATTGTGTGGATTGCTGATGTCGTATTAGATAGTATCTAAAGATGGTTTTTTATCACTAGCATCAATGTGCACACTACTTTGCACCCATTTGTTGTCTATACTTAACATCATTATTTGAGGTATCTATTCAAATTGTCAAGGCTGATCGGCTCAAGCTCATCAACATTCGGACCCACCCAGAGCACATTGGACCGGAGCTGGCATTTAGTTTGCTTATTGTTTTCCAAATTCTTAATCACATACGCCCTGGATGCGGGCCCTTTTCTATCAGGAACAAGAACCATTTGTCTTTCAAGACAGTACCTTTCGACCACATCCTTAAAGGTGGCAATAAGTTCATGCATTGGAACTCCATTTTCGTTTCCTTGCTCGCGGGGGTTTTGAGACAATAATGAAATTATGGTTTCTTCCTGTAATATTTGTTGTCCCCTAAATGTTGGAAGCGATATTCCTACTGGCTCATCTATACTGTTGCCAAAATTTTCAAACACTCGTAGTGCCACATTGATGTACCATACAAAGATATCATCAAGCTGTTGGTAATCTTCCCTTTTTGAATAAAGATACGCGAGAACGCTCTTAAATGATTGCGATAACTTGTCACGAACGCTCTTGGAATTCTCACTAGTTTCCCGAAGAATACTGAGAGTTTGGATCATATCGCGAATCCACGGATTAAAAATCAAGAACTGGAAGAGGATTTCAGACTCGTGGTCTCCCAAGACATTAAGCTCGTACGTAAGATCAATAACCACGTTGATAATGGCTCTTTTCTGAGCAAGAGCTTCAGTTTCCCTGAGTAGAACCTTGGTGACAGCAATTAGACATTCTTCATGACAAGTAGGGTCTAAATCTGTAGCAAGATCAGATATCTTTGTCTCATTTAGCAGTTTCAACACTGTTCGTATGTTACCCATGTAATATTGCCAACAATCTTGCAGTGTCTGGAATTCCAGCCATGCTTTGACCAAGTAGTCTCTGAAGCGAGAACACAATTCAGCCACATATTGGCCATTCGGAAACATATCCAAATAGCCAAAAATCTCGCTTTTAAGGCCACTGCTCAAATCGTGGGTTTGTACCAATTTCTGAAGCAATGGGGCTATAATAGACTTTTCACAGGCCTGTGATGCAAGCTCCGAATTGATAATTATAGGCGATTCTAGCCAAAAATTCATGGTGTCTCGCTTTTTGTCATGGGATTGATTTCCGTCAATTACCTCTTGACTCATGAGATTGAGGATCGTCAGGTCCCATTTGTTGAGCACTAGATCTTCGCCAAAATCAACAATTCTTCTGAAATAAAGAGCCCATTGACTTAATGTCAGGAATTCAGACTCAGAAGTCTCTGCCTTTGAGAAGAGATTCTGCAAATACCTCGATGCTAACGTGATGAAGATGTCCTCTATGCCCGCATAGCTGGAATACTGATCTGTGAGCTTTTCCAATACTGCAGTGGTGGGTTCCAAGGTATTATTCCCGTTGAAATTCTCGAGAATCTCAATTAGTTCTTCTGATTGGGTGAGATGCTTGTTATCTCGCTGAATTCTCTCTGTGGCACGATTGATGCCGTAGCTTAGTGTTCGCATCTGGGAGTCAAGCTTCTCGAGCTGTGAATTGGCCCCACTCAATTTGAGATACACTCGTTCAAGATCTAAATTACTGCTGAACTGACTATCGGCAGTCTCCTTGTAATTTATGGGCACCTCTATTCCCTTGCGTTCAAGATCATCAATAACTGAGAAGATATCGTATATGGGTTTGGAGAACTCAACGGCAGTTTTCTTTCCAACGTCAATTTCATCTTCGGACTCACTGGACACAGCAGTTTTCTCGCTTATTCCTCCCACACCGAGTCCCTGTGGCCGTAATTTGGTCTCGATCGGATTCACTATACCTTCTTGGTTAGCACCCAATCCTGTTCCCAGTTGATACCCCATTTGCATCATGAGTCTTGCACCGATACCATACCGCTGAACGTTGGAGTCATTACTATCATAGTGGTTTATGTTCGATTTTGCTGTGGTCAATCCTTTGTTCATAAATCCTAGCGGACTTGGTTCCTCATCAGACTCAAGGTCAGAGTAGTCATTGTGTATTGCACTCATCATGCCCATGGAAGGTACACCTTGCTTCTCATTTCGGCTGCTTCCAGACACATCTTTGGAGGACTTAGTGAAGTTAAGCCCTCCAGAGTACCTCGACATTTCTTGATGGTTGGAGTAGGTGATACTCCATCTCGGACTGCACATTCAATAATCATATTACGATGAACAGGCTAGCAACTACAGAAGAATCGATATAAATAATAGTATTTTCGACTAATTTTGTGGATTCCGAAGAATTTTTATAAGGCCTAGCAACCTGGACTCGTCGCTTTGGGCCGTGTCTGATTGGATAGCGTCCAAACCTTCACTGATGACCTGCACCACAGAAGGCTGGTTATTCTCTCCAGGCAACACAAAATCCTTTGGGATGAAGTTACCGTATTGTTGGAGCCAATGATGGCGTCTTTCTCTCTCTTCCTCTTCCAACTGAAGTAAACTTCCGTTGAGGAAATCGTTGAGCTGCTTCAAAAATCGCCGTGGATATACAAACTGTTCATAGTGGAGCTCAGTTAAGTACTTCAGATGGTAAATGCCATAGAATTGCGTGTAGTGGTAGGTCAATTGATTGACAACTTCGGCGTAGAGCTCGACGGTGTTCTTTCCAGACGACGATTTGGTGTCCACCGAGTTGCTTCTAAAGATTTCCTCGCAGCGAACCATCAATAGCACAAACCTGACAATTTCTTCGTTCTTGAATCGTGAATACAACGAGACGAGCTCCTCGCAACTGCTGATAACACTGTCAATGGGCGGAAGCTTCTGATCAACAAATTTAGCTGCTCGGCTCTCGTTGTTCATTATGATATCGTGAATGCTACCAAACTCCTTGAGCACTGAAGGAAGTTCAAGGGTATCGTTTCTGAGGACATCGAAATCGACGTTATTTCCAGCCGATTCCCTTAAAAAGCCCACTGCCAACGTGCACTGATCGTAGTGGTTTGTGAGCATCTCCAAAAGACTCACGAGTTCCTGTTCCAACGATGCATTTTCCTTCAAGATGGTCCTTACAATGTTCGAGTTGCTCTTGGGCAGCGAAGTCGACTGTGCATAGCGCATAATCATTTGCACCGTCACAACCTGCGAGTCGTAGACTCGGGAGCTCCGAGAATACCGAGAATTGATCTTGTGAGCTGTATCTACAATGGTGTCCAATTGGCTTTCAAGCAAGTGGCATGCCTTGTCGCAATTCTCTCGATAGATGGAAATATTGCCCTTGAGAGTCTCAATGACATCATACGACACAAAATCACCAAGTTTATACCTCAGCATGTCCCCCTCGCTGTCGTTGATAAGATACAGAGGTACTTTGGTAGCCTTGAGTTGATCCAATGCATCGTCAAGCCCGGATAAAGCAGGAACAAGTAGCTCCTCCACAGCAGCTCTATAGGAACCAACTATACCATTTGTCACTTTTGAGCGCAAGTGTTCTGTGAGAGCAGTGACATTTGCCTGTTGGTTCTTGACTTTACTCATGCAAGACTCAGCCAACTCGAGATGTTTCGGTAGCTGATCTCTCAAAATATGGTCAGTGGACTCAAGTAGTGCTTGTGCCAGAGAAGAGAGGTGTTTCGCTTTTTCGAGCGTCCGGAACGCTTCTTCTGTCCATCGTCTGACCTCTTCTTCTAAAGACATGGAGCTATAGATGAGTGATAGCACTGCACAGGAGGATATTGGAGATAGCGGGATAGAAGAGGAGATAGCGAGATGAAAGAGGAGATATGAGAATGGAATGGATGGAAAAAAGATGCTTAATAAAGAGACTAGTTCCAAACCAGGGTAGGAATTTCTAGGTTAAAGAGAAGTGTCAGTGGACAAGCTAAAGTTGAGGTGGAGTGCTGCTGTGATTCTAAAGCAGAATGTAGTGATAATAGGATTGGGCTAGAACATGAAAAAATGGTAGCTGGAGATGCAGAACTTAAAGAAACTGATCACACGAGTGAAATCATCAGAATACCGATATTATCTCATCGTTATTTCGCCAGATGATAAGACTGACTATTTCGCAGCCGGCACACCCTCGGAATTTCTAGTCCGTTCTCAGCAAATACACAGAAACCAACCAGAAACGTCAAATAAGTTCAATCACATGCGCAATACGAAAAAGACTCCATTTTCATCGTTCTCCCCATAACTTTCCCCACTGTTCTACTAGTTTCAGCCACTTTCTCCTACATATAGACCCAGGCGAACTCAATCTTCAACTGGAAAAACTACTCTAAAACTCTAGACATAATGGAGGCCTTACGCAAGTTGCGAGACTCCGTCACGTCAAACAAACCATTACATTTGGTTATCGTGTCGGACTCCGAGACACCCACCGACTCCGTCAAGGACGCAACCCACGTGAAATTCGGCGACAACCCCAAACTATACCCACTTGATGATCTTACGAATTTCTACAATGAAGACGTCAGCCAGCCCTTGCGTGCGGTAATCTTCTGCTGGTTGCACGATAAGTCATCCATTGTGGACTACAAAAACGCATGTTCCGAGAACGGTATTCTGGACTTCAAATTCTTGGTCAAGGCAGAATTAACAACTTGGTTGAATGGAAGTTCCGACACTTGCCAGTTTATCAAAGACGACAAAAAGAATAGCGAAAAGGCCAACGGCGCGGCTTCCCTGGGGGAAGATGCGAAAAAGCGCAAGTTTGACGACCCACAGTTGGATCGGATCTCGGAGCTCGAAGTCGACTCGGTGGATCACAATGCTGCATTGCGAGGCACCAAGAATGTGATTCTAAAAAACCTCATTTCCGATGCCAAGCGTTTTTCCTCGCAGTTGAAGAGGGCCAAGTCCTCGAAGTCAGCTCTAGTAGGTGCCCAGAAATCTGCTAAGAAGCAGCCCATCATCATCATATCGCCAGCTACTACTGCTCTACTTTCCTTGAGCAATATCAAAGAGTTTTTGGAAGAGGGGCGTTTTGTAGAGCCTTCCATGAAGAGATCCGATAACGGGGTGGTTATTGTCAACCATCCGTCCGACAACTTGATCCCCACGGCCCAGTCAATCATGGTGGTGAACAACGTGGATTTGTTCACCAAACCCGAATATTGGGACAGAGTCGTGGCCGTGTTCACCACAGGCCACGCGTGGCAATTTGCCAAGTATAAGTACTCGAAACCAGAGATACTTTTCCAGAAGTATCCGGGATTCTTCGTTTCATACCAGGGCGATGTGATTCCTAAGCAGATTAGTGACTGGAATGTCTCTGTTGTTCAGGTGGATAGAGGCGAGAAGAGATTCAGAGACAAGATGATTGTGAGGGACTTGTGGATCCAGTTGGAGAAGATCCTTGTTGCTAGGAACTACGGCACAGAGTAAAATGTAATATACAATAGTCTATGTACACGGGTCTATTTGGCGTTATTGGTAGCTCTTCTCAAGCTCCACAAACTTATTGTAGATTTCCTCAACACTCATGTTGGTCACCTTTCGGCTGTCTCTGGTTCTCACGGCAACAGTGCCGTTCTCCAAGTCTTTGTCTCCCACCATCAAGATATACGAATATCCTTTTTGGATGGCATCTTTGATACGGTTCCCAACTGTTTCACTTCTGGTATCCACATCAACATAGAAGTTATATCCTGTCATAGGAGCCACGCCATCGTTGGTGACAATATCTCCAAGCAACTGTCTCTGGATCTTCTCTGCGGCAGCATGATGTTTATCAGAAACGGGAATCACCACCGCCTGTCTGGGATTAATCCAGAATGGCCATTTACCTTGATAGTGATCCAACAAGATAGCGAAGAATCTCTCCAACGATCCGAAAACAGCCCTATGCACCATGATGGGCTGGTTGTCGCGGTCGCCGCTCTCGGAAATATACTTCAATTGGAACCTTGCGGGAAGTTGAAAGTCCAATTGAATTGTCCCCACCTGATGTTTCTTGCCGAATGCATCGGTGAGTAGAACATCGATTTTGGGCCCATAAAACGCTCCGTCGCCTTCTCTGACCGACCAGCCTTCACCAGCACAGACATCCAACACCGAAGCCAACTGCTTTTCCGCCTCATCCCACGTTTGCGAGTCTCCCATATACTTTTCTGGTCTTGTACTGAGTAGGAAGTCCACATCCTTTGTACTGTCGATTCCAAACACATTATAGGTGTCTTTAATGAGATTGATGGTGTTGGTGATTTCCTGATTGATCTGATGGAGTTCACAGAAAATGTGTCCATCGTCCTGGTGGAATCTTCTCACTCTTGTCAATCCAGACAAGGCTCCACTGGACTCGTTCCTATGTAAAGATGAAAAGTCCGATAACCGGATGGGGAGCTCGTTGTAGGATCTCTCAAATTTCGAGTAGATGATACAGTGGCCGGGGCAGTTCATTGGCTTCAAGCCGTATTCATGGAGATGTTCGTCTTCTGCGTTTTCTTCTTTAGACAAGTCGTTCCCCACCACCTTGAACATATCGTCCTTGTAATTGTCCCAATGGCCAGAAGTTTCCCACAACTTTGTCTTGTAGATGAGTGGAGTGATGACCTCCTGAAAGCCGTACTTGAGCTGCTGGTTCTTCATGAATTGCACCAACTTGTTGAAGATTCTAGTACCATGAGGTAAGAAAAAGATTGACCCTGGTGTGACGGGGTCTGTGAGGTATAGAAGCTGTTTGTTGGAAATAGCATGATTTGCTTGGGTGGAGGATTCCTTTGCAAGAGATTTGGAGTATAGGCGGACCGCTCGGAACGCCCAGCTAACCTGGGGTCTCATTAGAGGATAAGTTGTAGGAAGAATTGTATGAAGGTAGATGCAGAGAGGAAGGGAAGTAGTTGAAGAATGAGAGGAGACGAAAAGAGAAGAACGAGAGGGAAAAATAGCATTGGAAACATTCTGTTTGGGAATTTATTGATTGTATTGACTAATTGTAGACTCACTCTCATTGTACTCATTACTCTCAATTATTCATGAGTAGCATTAACCTTCAAGGTCCACCAGTCCCATTCTGACGTATGAATTAGAAGATTGACCACACTATTTTCGGGTTCTCTCTAATTGCTCCACATTTGATCGGAAATGCTACCCTCCCATTGATCTCACCCACTTTTCACTTCTATGCTCAACCTTACAATTTCTGTCAATTGAACTTCTCTTCAATGCAATTTCTCTTCGAATTTTTTGCCTTCTCTTCCCATCCATTACGCCGTCACCGCCGTATCAAACCCTGCCTCCACGATATCCGTGCCCTCGGTCTTCTCCGTCTTCACCTTGTCTTGTGGCTTCTGTTTCCACGTCTTCAACTTCACCTTGAATCCACTGAACGTCTTGAACTGGCGTGTTGTCCGCACCCACTTTTTACATGGAGCTCCAGACTTATCAAGGGTCTGGTTTACACTATTAACGGTTAATCCTGCCGTGGACGTCTCCTTGGGGCCTGTATTAATACGGTGACTAGCAGGTTCTTCAGGAGCAGGCGATGAGCCCTTGGAACCCGAAGTCGAAGAGGAATTTCCTGATTTCTTGTCATCTCCAGCAACTTTCTTGACTCTTTTTGGTTTTGGAGCTGTGAACGCCGGAAGAGTTTTAAGAAACTCCGGTTGTAGTTGGAGTTTGACCAAGTGCTTCTTGGGAGCCATTATGCAACACTAAGAAGGGAACCTCGATGTATTTCTATTGTATCTCAAGATATGCCAACTGTGTTTTGGGTCAACTGTCAGAATATCGACACCTTAAATGGAGTTCTGATAGTTCCGATTGTTCAGATTGTTCTGACTGTGTAAGTTGTGAGATTGAAGTATTGTGAAGTCCCGTGCACACTGGTAATATCTCCACTATCTCCACTATCTCCACAGTACCCCATTTATTTTACTATTTTATCTGAAAACTATATCGTCTGATCATTATCCTCCCATGGCAGAACGAACTCCAGCCATATCCCGCCGTCAATCTCGTCTAGATGATCTCAGTCAGGGCCTTAAGCTCGATGTCAGAGCTCACCAAAGAACTTATGAAGGTGCATACACAAGAACGGCCATCTCATGCTTATCGTTTTCCATCGTGATCATTAAACTCTTCTCCAGAGAATTCTTGCCCGTGGGCACCGTCTACACTGCCTACGGGTGCTTGCTTTTCTTCATGGGAGTGATCAAGTCTGGGACCGTAGATACCTATTACAATAGTGAAAACGACACCATCGAGTTCAAAACGGCAGGCGATTCTATTCTCATGCTCACCATCATCAGTTTGGCCAGCTACGTGGCACTCCTCGTGCTAGTGTTGCGGTTATAGGTTAATATATACATGGTTCATGTTCGTCATTAGTAGTCATTATCAAGTCAACAATCCAAGCCCGAAAACTACAAGCTGCACAAGCAACTGCATCGACCAGAAGGCCACCTTCCGCATACGCACGAGTCGGGCCTCGTCGTCGGCAACGTAGTTGACAAACCCGTCGTAGACTTCCTCCGAGATATCGTCCATCAACAACGAGTCATAGATGGTCCACGACCCACTGAAGTCCTCGAGGTTCTTCACCACGCGGCTCTTGATCTCGATGAAGGCATTTCTCAGGTTGATATATGCCACGATGGGGCGAATCAACGCATAGTTGACGTAGGAGAGCTCGGGTGCTTTGAAGGGAACTGATGCTCTCACGTTGTTCAATCGGATAGTCAAGTCCAACACAAAGTATTTCAGGATGTCGGCGATGGTATCTGCTGCGTCGGAGGAATTGGTCAATCTGGAAATGTGGTCCTGCTTGGTGATATTCACCTCCGGATTACGGTATCTGGTGGCTTCCTTTTGGATGGAGTGGGTGATGATGGAGACGATCTCAGAAACATTGAGGTCTTTCGAATCTTCTGGAACCATCACGTCGCCGATCATATCCACCTTTCCGTCCGAGATCCATCCGAAAGGCCCCTCCAACCCTCGGTTCAAGTGGTCGATATTCAAGGAATCCACCCGGAGACGGTTGACTCGCTTCCATGGCAACAGTGATGTGGATTCGGTGACGTCGACTGGCATGGCGACATCCTCGAAATCGGTAAGCCGCTGCCGCTTATGGATTGTGAAAAGAGAATTGTCGTACGATCCGCTCATGATATTGGCGTTGAGAAAATCGTAGAAGAGCCAGTGTTTGCGGAGCTTCAGAAGCTCGCAATTGTAGATGGCCACGTTGAACGGGCGGAAGTTGTTGGGCTGGAGCAAGGTGAATAATACATCCTCCATGGTGAATTCTTTAAATTCGAAATCGCCAAATTGGTGCACATTCTTATAGTTTGTAGCGTCGTCATCGGGGTCCCAATGCACTTGGGTTCTGTCCACTACACCTCGAAGTCCCTTAATGTCCATGGTATCCACGATGCCGGTTCCATTGACCCATTTCCGGAACGACAAGGTGATGTTGACCTCTTCGATGGTCAAATCGAACTGCGTGTAGTTGCCGTCGTCTTCAGGCTCGTTGTCGGAAGAGTCTAGACGGTTGGCATATGCATCTGCCTGTGAACCCTTGAGAAATTTGGTGGTGGACTTCGGACGTTTGCTGACAAAGCATTTTTTGAAGGAAATCTTTCCGTCGGACCACCCCGGCACAATAGCGTGCTCGAAGGTGACAATTAACTTTGAGTTTTTTGTGATGAACTCACCTAGCTTTCTGGCCACGAACTCCTGAGCAAAAACCGTGTTGAAGGTAAAAATCACCAACAGCACGAATGTGGTAGTTCCCAATATCAACACCAACACATTTCCTACCATAAGCCACGAGAAAAGAGCCGAGTAGTCGTCGGTATTTAGAGGTCGATTCGATCGCTTCAATAGCCACCTAAATCGCACAACAAGTCGAGAAACAAAGTTATTGGCGCGACTCAAAAGGAGTTCCTTGGTGATAGGAGGCTTCTCTGGACTGAGTTTATGGTCTTGCTTATTGGTGGGACCAGGTTGCTGGCCATTAGAGCTATTTCCACTATTGAGAAGATGTGGAGCAGTGGAGAAGTATGCACCGAGGGGAATTCGGCGAAGAGGCCGGAGAATTGGGCGATGGAGGGGCAGAGCAACATAATGTAGCCCTCCCATTGGCCGAGAGAGAGGTGAACTTCTCCACACCGGCAGCCTTGTAAGAAATCGCCAGGTCATTGGTGGGAAAAGATTACACTTCGTGGTAATTTAGACTGTGCGAACATATGTGCCCTGGGGCCGATCAGGAAGGACTTAGTGAAAAGTGGAGATACTAGAAATGGGTTTGTGGAGAGAGAATATGGCTCTTATACTGTTGATTGAGCGACCGCGAGCTTTGTTAATGTTCAGAGTGGGTGTTTATGTGGAGCTACAAGAAGTCATGGAGGTAGAAAGTGTGGGTTGCAACAAAGTGGCTGTTGTCTGGGTGTGACAAACGTGCTAAATATACACCATAGGAAAACCAATTGAGGAAGAAAAGCCAATTTCGTTGGAAATGCATTATTATTGCTTGAAAACCATACTGCTGGATTTGTCGACCAGAACAGAAATGTGCCCACTATTCCTGAACCTCTTCCTCAGAATACACAGACTAAATCATCTGTGCATGAAAGTTGTCTATTATCATGATATCTCAAACGGCAGCAAACAATGGTGACTCATGACAAAATAACAAACAAAACCAAATCAATTGGCCAACACCTTATCCTTCGCCCTAATTCTATTGCCCCGAAATCTACTGACTCACCTCGATGAGTCAGATCGAGATATATTTATAGGATCGCGCACTTCAATTTTTATCAGTACCCACAAATCTCTCAATGTCTTTCGGCCACGACTTCAAAAAAAAGCACTTCCCGCTTTCGGACAATTCATACACCCCCGTAAATCACGGCTCCTTCGGCCTACCACCCCAATGCGTGGTCGACAAGTACAATCAGCAATTGTGTCTTGACTTGGCAAGTCCAGATACTTATATTTTCACCAAACAACCAGAGGAGTATGTAGCTTCACTCAAGGCTGTTGGTAAATTGTTGAATTGCTCGTATCAGAGATTGGCCCTAGTGGACAATGCCACCACAGGCGTCAACACTGTGTTGAGATCGTATCCGTTTAAGAAAGGTGATAAGATCGCCATGCCCACCACCACCTATGGAGCTTGTGCCAACACCGTGCGGTTTTTGCAGCAGAAGATCGGAATTGAAGTTATCATTGTCGACCTCGTCTACCCGCTTTCCGACGCAGAAGTAGTTGCTGCTTTCAAAAAGACGTTTGAAGAGAATGCCATCACCATGACTCTATTCGACGCAGTGGTGTCCATGCCGGGAGTGAAAATGCCATACAAGGAGTTGGTGCTGTTATGCAAGGAATATGGCGTTGTGTCATTGGTTGACGGGGCCCATAGCGTGGGGTTGATTCCAGTGGACTTCGGTGATTTCGAGCCTGATTACTTTGTGTCGAATCTCCACAAGTGGCTCGGGGTTCCTCGTGCAAACGCGGTGATGTACGTTGATCCGAAACATTTCCGGACTATCCAGTCGCTTCCCATCAGTCACTCGTACGTGAGTTCCAATGCTGAGCTTTCCAGCGATGAGTTAGATAATCTTCTTGTTCTGAAGTTTATGTTTACGGGATCCAAATGCTTTGCCTCAGCTGCAACCATCCAGGAGTCTCTTCGGTTTCGCTCGGAGGAGTGCGGCGGTGAAGATGCCATTCGTGAATACTGCTTTGGGCTTGCTCGGAACGTTGGAAAGTTGGCCGAGAAAAAATGGCCGGGATTGAAGGTGATCGAGAATGACGAGAAGACGTTGGTCACTGCGATGATCGCAGCCTACGTGCCATTTGAAGATTACTCCAAGACGTTTGATGCCACCAATCCATTGGCAGTGAAGGCATTTGTTACGTTCGCGTTGCAGTATCAGATCGAAAACTTCAAGACGTATGTGCCTTTTGCAGCCCACGGTGGGAAGATGTTGGTGAGATTTTCGTGCCAGGTGTACAACGAACTTTCCGACTATGAATATGCCATTGGTGCTGCTCAGAAAGCGGTGGAGGCGTTCTTTTTGAGTGAGTTTGACAATCTTCTGGTGTAGTTGAGATGTCCATTAGAATCTTAGAAAGTAGAGTTATTGAGTTGAATTTAGAATTGTGCAATACTTTAGAATAGGTAATGTAGCTCTTCGAAGGGTAATGTAGCTCTTCGTAGGGTAGTCTGGCATTTCGGCACTTCGAAGTCCCGGTGATAACTAAAATGTAAGATGTGACAGACGCAAAAGATCATAAGAGCAAAAATAAAAAGTCTAACATAAACAAACAAACCCGTGTCTTGCATGATTAAATATCACTCCCAACTGCAACCACGCCGCGGCGAACTAAAAAATATGGTCCTACAGACGCAACCGAAGCATACGAACAAAATAAATGTCTGGCGTAAACAAACATACCCGTGTCTTGCAGGACATCAATGTCACTGACATAGCACCTAAGTCCGCAAATGCTTCTTGGAATGCAACCTCGAATGGACTTTGCAATATTAGTTGTTATGCACAATTGTACGGGATGAGATTTTTAAGGTTTGAAAATCATCTCATTGTATCAAGTACTCCCGCCACCTCTCCTCTGAGATATATATCTGTTAAGCTACTTGCAACAAACCATCCCATAGCAATGGTGCATGGAACGTGAGTGAGAATGAGTAGTGCATGTTGACACTCCGAATAACCATGCATCAAGAATCTGCTACAACGGGAATCGGAGCCAGCATGGGCACCTGGTTCGAAGCCCCGATTAGACTTAAATAGAGTGCTTTCTCAGGGCGCCTAACGTGATCTAGGCTTCATGATTATCCAATATTGGCGGCGGCGCGTTGTCCGAACACAGCGCAAAGTACGTTAAGTACAACACCTGAATTTCTACACTCAGTTAACGTGAATGAATAAGTTGATGGAAGAATATTAATACCGTGAAGAAAGATGACAAGAATCTAATGAAAAATCAAATGTTTTGGCGATGTATGGGGCCTAGAACCCACACTGGTTGTAGTATTGTCTGTCGCTCAATGGCTGAGGGAACACTCCGGCCTCAATTAACTTGCTCATGTCCCATTCAATGGCGTCCTCACATTTCCAGTTCCAGAAGATCCATCCTCCGGTTTGCTCAAATGCATCGAGCTGGGATTCCAAGTACCTCCGCATGTTGACCCTGTGCTCATCGCTCCACTTGTTAACATCCACGTAGTTCTCACACAGGCCACAGTAAGGTGAATTATCATACTGGCCCTCCCAACGAGCACCACGGTAA
Organism: Sungouiella ezoensis; assembly: GCA_030569115.1. NCBI lineage: Eukaryota > Fungi > Ascomycota > Pichiomycetes > Serinales > Metschnikowiaceae > Sungouiella > Sungouiella ezoensis. The sequence continues at coordinate 103,165 of JAJMJY010000012.1, forward strand.
ACACCGTTCAACCAGTAGGCACAATCGGTAAGAGCAGCGGAGAACTCACCAGCAACATTCCAGTGATACTCCGACTTGGCTCCATAACCCCAAGAACATGCAACCTCAACGTGTTCGTCGATCGATCTGGACAACTCGCCAGAGCTGAAAACTTGGTAGCGGTGGTGGTCCACGATCACGTCCCAGTAGCCCTGGTCCAAGTTCAATTCACTGTCCCAGTAGTTGAAGGGCATGAAGGCATCGTGAACAATGACATTATTCCAAGACACAGAACGCATGTTCTTGTAGCCCCACTGGTAGTATTGCTTGAGCAAGTCCATGTCGATACAAGGACCCAATGGCTCGTTCAAGAGTTCAATACCAGTAATGACATCCTCGTAATCCCAAGCACCGTACTTGTTAACGATATCCTGCAAAGCAGTCAATGTGACATCGATGTTGGCCGAAGACTGGAAGCCAATGTTATCTCTTAAACCCGAGTTGTCGAATCCGTTCTGGGAGCCTGGAGCGCCGTGCAAGTCGATCCAGACCTTGAGCTCGTTGTTTCTGGCCCATTGAATGGCCATGTCCAAGAACTCCACCTGACCCTGGACATAAGGATCGTCGTCCAAGAGACGGAACGCCCAGTATCCAATGGGGATACGAACGTGGTTAAGTCCGGCCTGTTTCATGGCCTTGAAGTCATCTTCCGTATACCAAGTCAGCCAATGTTCCTGCAACTTCTGCTGGGCCTGCTCCTTGCCCAACATCTGGGTGAAATGATACTCGTCAATCGGAATGTCGTCGCCAAATGGCTCGAAAAGCGAGGGAGTAATGTATGGCTCCAACACGAACCATCCTCCAAGGTTAACTCCGAGAACCTTATTGTTGGCGTAGTCCCACGATGTGGAACGCTTGGATGGGAGCGTGAGGGCCAACGCCGCCAGCGCCATGGAAAGAAGCGAGAGGTATCTCATGGCTATGATGGAAAAAAGTTGGTGGCCGGCTACGGGGCCGAGGAGCTACACATTTATAGAAAACGCAAAGCGCACATCCATGCGCCACAACCGACAGAATGCGATAAGAATGTGCCAGCCAGGTGCACAAATATGCGCAGAGTGGAATGCGAAGAAACAGGATGCGACGCGAGCCCCCACCTCACCCACATTTTATCAACCCAGATTATTTATAGATGGAAGTATAGTTTATGAAGACAGCACTCGGCCAGCGAGGTGAGGGGAAGAGGTGATGGCGAAGGGCCCGAACTTTTTCTTTTTTTCTTTTTTTTTTTGTGTTTCGTTTCATATTTTTTGGCCCCAATGTGTCCTGTTTTTCTCGTCCTGTCTTATCGTATTTTATTTTTGGCCACGCACCTCCTGGCATGAGCCTCCAGTGTGCGGCATAATTTATGTGATTGGTGATTGTTTCGGAGCCGAATCAGACAGAAAGCTGGGTTTGCTTGGAGGTGCGGTTGAAGCGAGATCATGATAAAGATTGAAGAGGAAGGGGGTGCTAGAGTATCCAAGTGAATGAGATCAATAGATCAATAGATCATTATGACATAATTAGATTATCAGTAGGAGATCAACAGGAAATCAATTTCCGACACGAAATACCCACTCTGAGAGGATCTCCGCAGTTCATATTGATCCACTGGTTTACTGAGTACCCCAAGTTAGACGTTGTGGTGAAAAATGTTGCGCATCTGATTCTGGGCCATTCTTGTTGGGGGTTTGTTACCCCTTGTTTCTTTTGGCCTATTTCACCCCTCCTTCTCATCTAGAACTCGTTGGTCAAAGTTGATTTTCTCAATCAGATCCGAAACGGCCCACCCTCTAATGCACTCATCAATGCATGGATGCAGCTCTTGAGCCTATTACGTCTCCATGACACGTTCAGCATACCCATGTGCATCACGTGGACTTCGTACCGGCCCACCAATTTGTTCACACAGGAGCTACGTAATATGCCCAGTTCATTGTTTGGTTTGCATAGACGGTGGGGCCCTAGTACTGGAGTGGAAGGAGTAATTCCTATTGGGAATTGAGTTGCAGGTATGGAGTGATGTGAAAAAGTGGTGGTGGTCATTCGGATATTTTCCATTCTCATCCGCAATGTGGATCGCTTGTTTCCATGGTGTGAGGATTAGCGCAACTTTCTAAATTCTTTCTTACATTTTACAATATCTTCCATGCATGCTCTTTCTTTCATTTTCTTTCTTAAAATATCTTCCATGCATTTTCATTCATTATTCCATCGTAATCCTTGTGCTTGTATTTGTCCATTCTTTCATCGTTATTAAAGTTATCCATCATTTATGGTAGCCAATGCTCTTACCATTCGTATACTTCCTGTCTGATCACTATCGCTCTGTTCGCACTCTTACTCTCCTAATGCTATCCACTGTATCTGGCTCCATCCTCATACATACTCCATCATTGATCTCACCTCTTATATAAGTTCCTGCTAGTTTTGATTCTCTTTTATTTTCTTCCGTTCTCTTCTTCCCTCGGTTATCCCATTTTCCCATTTCCCTCCTTCACCTTCTCTCCAATTATCTCTCGCTCACTTCTCCCCTCTCCCACCTCTCCGGATCCTCCTTCCTACCCCGTCCTTTCGGAGCCTTTATCCCGACCTTCATCTTCCCAAGTCACACTCCTCCTATCTCGTTGTAGGAACATGCAGGAATTGCAGCACCACCCTTTCCACGCTTTGGCACTACGGAAACTTTTCATGTTCCCCGAACTTTCCCCTCCGGCGATCATCATAAAATCACCCCAACACCCGATCCAAACCGATTCGTCTCATCTTGAAAATCCCGATCACAACTGCAAAATAAAATGCGGGCTCGGCGTTGTGTTGTGAACCCCGAATCGTGAAAACTTTTGTTCCTGTCAAATGCGGCAATTCGAACCTGTCAAATTTTATCTCATCCCGATAAGGCAAGCCATATATTTCGTTTCTTTTCTCGATTGTTCATCTATATTCTCCACACTCTTGTGGCTGTCTATAATTGCAACTTTTGGTCCTACTTGGCCAGTTTTCTCCAATTTCCTTCCATCTTTTCATTGATCCAGAATGTCGGATCAAAATTCCTCCGTCGTATCGAAGACTGACGATGACTTCATTCCCGGCACTGTCAATATCTACTCGTACAGTGCCCAATCTGGCGACGCCCATTTACAAGTGACTGACAATAATATTATTCTTATTCCGCAGCCAACTCAGTCTGTCAATGATCCCCTCAATTGGAGTACCAACAAAAAGCTCTGGAACTTCCTCTTGTTGGCCTTTATCACTGGATTCACTGCTGCTACTTCCAACGATGCTGGTTCGATCCAGGATTCGTTAAACGGGCTCTACGGAATCTCCTATAATGCCATGAATACCGGTGCTGGAGTGTTGTTTGTTGCTATTGGATGGGGAACCTTCCTCTTCACCCCGCTTGCCAGTTTGTACGGAAGAAAGGTGACCTATTTCATCTGTATTTTCCTTGGACTTGGAGGCGCTGTTTGGTTCTCTCAAGCTCGAACCACTGCCGATAGTATCTGGTCCCAGTTATTTGTTGGTGCATCGGAGTCTTGTGCTGAAGCCCATGTGCAACAGTCGCTCACCGATATGTACTTCCAGCATCAGCTTGGTTCTATTTTGACTGTCTACATCACCGCAACCTCGGTGGGAACATATTTGGGGCCATTGATTGGCGGATTTATCGTCCAGTACTGCGGATTCAGATGGGTGGGATGGATTGCCGTGTTCATTTCTGCTGGATTGTTGATTGTCATTGTGTTTGGTATGCACGAGACATATTTCGATAGAAAACTCTACCAAGGTGTGATTGTGGGGGAACATCCTCCCACCGAAACTATCGTCGAGAAACCTATTTCCGACAAGAAGAAAGAAGAGGACTCGAAAGTATCAGACTCCGCCTCGGTCGGTTCCAACTTGTCTCTCCCCAACAATGACTTGGAATTAGCCAAAGCAAGCAACATGGGCGAATCAGACCCCAAACTTTCCTACTGGAAGAGCGTGGCCATGATCACCCCCGCAACCAATTTGGTGGGAACAGGTTTCAAGCAGTACTGTAAACGTCTTCTTTTGCTCTTTAGAGTGTTTTTGTTCCCTCCAACCATCTTCTCCGGATTGGTTTGGGGTATGCAAGATGCGTTGTTGACGTTCTACTTGACGGTGGAAGACGATCAGTACTACGACCCTCCATACAATTACGGAAACACTGGAGTTGCTCTCATGAATGTTCCGTGCTTGATTGGGGCACTTATCGGCTGTGTGTACGCGGGTGTTGTTTCTGATTGGTTTACTATCTGGATGGCCAAGAGAAATAACGGAGTCCAGGAAGCAGAATTCAGACTCTATTTCCTTGTCATCCCTGCCATTTTGTGTCCTGTCGGATTAATTCTTTTCGCTGTGGGTACTGATCAGGAATGGCACTGGTTCCCCACCTACTTTGGATTGGCACTTGTGGGTCTTGGGTTTGGTTCTTCTGGTGATGTCGCTATGGGATATTTGATGGACGCATACCCTGAGATGGTTATTGAAATGATGGCCGGTGTGTCTGTGATCAACAACATGTTTGGATGTATTTTCACATTTGCTTGCTCGCCATGGTTGGATGCTATGGGAAACACCAAGACGTTTATAATTTTGGCGGTGATTACTTGTGTGATTATGGGCAGCAGTGTGCCGATGATTTATTATGGAAAGAGAATTCGGGTGTGGACCAAGCCTTGGTACCTTGACTTCTGTGAAAGAAGAGATCGGCTGGAGGGACAATAATGTGTTAATAGTAATGGATAGATTGAGAGAAGATATTTGGGAAGGACAAAGGGAAATTCCAACAAAGAAATTATTTAAGAATAGCCCAGAAAATGAAATGCACCACTTCTTGCTTTCATTCCCGTAATCCTTGGTTAATTGATTACATTTTGTGACACACTTGCATATCTCTGAGAACTTTCGCAACTACGACATCTTGGCCAGTTCCCAAGCGGAATGCGATATCTAATGTAACTGGAAATACTGGGAATCATACATACTTCAATACAGTGAACCAAGATGTAAAAAGCAAAGTTTAGATGACCACATCAGCATATCCCTTCTATGCCAGTCAGTTGGTGCAGAGAGTAGTAAGAACCGAAGTCCATACCAGAAAATCCATCAAGGTATCCTCCAAAAGCATTAAGGAAATTTTGAAATCCATCAGGGTAAAATCCAACTAAACATCCTCAAATCTCTATCAATTCACCTCATTTAATTATGTTGGCCAAACCTCTCGATGGCCGCAAACCTGTATATTTCCTGGAACCCGGGCACCAGCCCTAAGCTCACGCACGTGACTACCAACGGCCCTACGCTCAGTAAAAAATTTGATGTGAAAATTACCTCTCCTACTCATCTGTCAAAACTAAGACATAGTCTGCCTATTGCTTAAATTGATTATCTCTAGTTCAAAATGTCCACTGAATCCGCTTTGTCCTACGCTGTCTTGATCTTGGCTGACGCTGACATCGAAATCACCTCCGACAAGTTGGCCACCTTGGTTGCCAACGCCAACATCGAAGTCGAGGGTATTTGGGCTGACCTTTTCGCCAAGGCTCTTGAGGGTAAGAACTTGAAGGAGTTCTTCTTCAACTTCTCTGCTGCTCCAGCTGCTGGTGCAGCTTCTGCTTCTGGTGCTTCTGGTGAGGCTGCCGCTGAGGAAGCTGCTGAGGAGAAGGAAGAATCTGCTGCTGAGGAGTCTGACGACGACATGGGTTTCGGTTTGTTTGATTAAACGTTTTGTAACATAATGATAATAAATCTACATCCAAAGAGATATTGTAGTGAATGTAGAGGCGAGATGTAGTAGATAGAGAGATCAGAGTGGGTGGGAGTGGTGAACCAGATATTCAGGAATTAGTAGAGTATTTCTGCTCTTTCAGAATTGTTCAGGTTGTTTCTATCATTTCAGGTTATTTAGATTATTTCAGGTTATTTAGATTATTTCAGGTTATTTAAGATTGCTTCCATAATGAAGGTGGAGTGAATGTAGGCTGGTGAGCTCGCTTAGGCTATATCGAATGCAAGGAAGTAGCGAGAATTAAAGGGAATTGAAGGAAATACACAAGAAGGGACACCTCAACCAGAAGAATTTCATTTTGAAGATGTTGGTTCCGACAAATGCAATGTCATCTGTCATCCAAATACTGAGACTTGCCTACAAGTTTCGCAACCTAACTGAATGCTATGGAATTGATTTAGCAACAGAATTGGGGCTTTGGAAGAGAAATTTCACCAGTATCTTTAACCGAATCCATATTCAGCAATGACAAAGTTACATTGGCCATTCCAGTGGAACCAATCTCTTTCTGCTCCAACTAGAACTGGTAATATGGCTCTTTATCACACTCGTCTTGACCCATCTCGACCCATCTTCTTCTCAGACTCATGATCAAATCAAATCAAACCACTCCCCACTTCTACACCTACATCCCACTTGACGTGGACCGGTTCAGTCGTATTAACCAAGTATGTAACATTTACTTCTTCTTCTTGTCAGCCTCGGCCTCGGCCTTCTCCTTGGCTCTCTTCTCTCTGATGCCCTTGTGTCTCTTCTCGTCTCTGGCGTCTCTCAAGGTTCTGTAAGCAGACTTCTCTGGAACAACAACAGCTCTTGGAGCAGACTCTGGAGCAGCCTGCACAATAGGGAAGGTAGCACCAGTAGAAACCTGAGCCAACTCACCGTCCTTCTTGGACAAAATAACCAACTTGGACTGGTACTCGTTCAATCTGGCAACGTTGGCATCAAAAGTCTCCTGGGACTTGTTCTGTCTTCTGTGGTCAACAGCAATGCCGATGGTTCTAGCGTACTTGGCAGACAAGCCAGCAGCCTTAACCTCAGCCAAGGTGAAACCTCTACCGGCTCTCACCTTTCTGTTGTACTTGATGGTTGGACATCTGACAATAGGTCTCAAAGCATCGACTGGCTTTGGGGCAACCTTGGCAGCCTTGGCCAATCTAGACTGTCTTCTGGAGGCCTTCTTGCCGGCTTGGTCGAAGTGGACCTTGACACGCTCTTGCCAGTGCTTTCTGAAGTGGTTCTTCAACAATGGTAAGTTCTTGGAGATAGCCATATTTGTGTTAGTGTAGAAAGAACTGGGAGAAGAATTTTTTTCGCAGTGGTGGTGGATAGTATGGAGGAGCGGTTGGAGTGAGGGAGTGCAGGGAAGGCGATGGGGAGGCAGCGTGCAATTCGCAGTCACAGGTCACGTGACTCATTTTTCGCACGGGTAATTCTCGTCCCGAAACTTCAATTGTATGCAGGCGGAAATTATCATCTTCTTCCCGCACCTTGACGAGAGGTTGGAAAACCAGTACCTCCCATAATTAATATCCCACTGAACCACCACCAGTTCCACGGATTTACACCCGTACACCATCCACACATACACTCCCGCTAGCCAGAAAAACTTTTCTCTCAGTCCTTTTTTCACTCACATTACCTATCTTTCTAAATCAAGATGTCCACTCCATCTGTCCAGGTATGTTAGTTTGAACTCTATCGTGAGAATTCTATCCATCTGATTTCGTTCCCGAGATTCTGATTTCCCCTTTCCCATTCGATCCACCCATGCCAAATCCATGTTGAAATACTAACAGTCAGACTTTTGGTAAGAAGAAAACCGCTACTGCCGTTGCCCACGTTAAGGCCGGTAAGGGTTTGATCAAGATTAACGGTTCTCCTATCACCTTGGTGCAGCCAGAGATCTTGCGTTTCAAGGTTTACGAGCCATTGACTTTGGCTGGCTTGGACAAGTTCCAGAACATCGACATCAGAGTCAAGGTCACCGGAGGTGGTCACGTTTCTCAGGTTTACGCCATCAGACAGGCCATTGCCAAGGGTTTGGTTGCTTACCACCAGAAGTACGTTGACGAGGCTTCCAAGAACGAGCTCAAGAAGATCTTCTCTTCCTACGACAAGACCTTGTTAGTTGCTGACTCCAGAAGAATGGAGCCAAAGAAGTTTGGTGGACGTGGTGCCAGAGCCAGATTCCAGAAGTCTTACCGTTAAGAGTGGTTGTTGTATTGTGGAAGGCATAATTTCTTTTATCTCATTACACCGCCTCTTTTATCTAATGTATAAATAAAAGCACGTATCCATGGTGAGTTTGTGATTGTAGGGTAATGGGGTAAGTGTGGTGCTTCCTATTGGGGTCAGATCATAATTATTATCCACTCTTAACTATTAGTTCAACCTTAACTGTTGGTCTTAATTATTTGTTCGCTCGTAACTATTAGCTCACTCGTAATCATTACCTCAATACTAACTATCATTCTGCTTGTGCATCTCATTCTACAAACTTCTGCTCCCGTTATCTTATCTCAATTCTCTCCCATTCGTGTGTTATTCCCTTCTTCTCAACCTTTTCCCCAATTCCACCTTCGACTTCTTATTCACTTGTTGCATGATTCCTAGTTGTTTTCGAGAGTTGTAGATATATTCTACAATCCAATTCTCTGATTCCATTATGAGAATACGTTCTACTGAACTCAATTCAAATGATACTCATGCCGCACCTCAATCTCATTCTACCCTAATGTGCGACGGTTGCTATCTATACAATCTGTCCACTCCACTCCACTCTTAGATTCGTACCTTTCTACCAATAATTCTACCCATATTATGCCAATGCTTCTACTCCATATATTCTACTCCAGATTGTCTCCTCCATTGTTCTCCACCATAATTCTCTACCATTATTCTCCACTATGATTCTCCAATTATGCCCTACCATCACCGAACGTAGTTCCTTGATTCCCTTCCACATCATGCAATTGTTTTTTGATCATCTCCTTCTCCAACCTCTCATAGCCTAGAATCTCCTTTATTCGCAATTTCATCTCTTCTTTTCCCCATTTCATTTCCCCATTCCTTCGCTCCACATACTCTATCCTACTATCTACACTACCACCCACTGATCTCAACTACAACTATGGCCTGGGTCAACTCGTGCCCCACGTTCCTGATCCCATTGCTGCTATCGCCGCCCATAGTAGCAATCACACCGATCCCGCATACCCCACTTTTGGCTGTGGTCTCATCCTCCACCATCGCCATCTATGAGTGTTCATCTCTATTACCTTTAGCACTTCTTAAGCGAGACAGTCAATGTTTAGCCACCCACAAAGAATCTGTGGACGCCCAAAGCAGGCACGTGTCGGTGGACACATCCAGACTTGATCAAATGCACTCTGTCAATGTCTATGTCCAGACCGCTGGCAACTACATCTTGATCTATCACCTTCTTGTGAATTACTCGAGGTCGTTATATGAAGTGACAGACGTTCAGAGCGACCATTTGGTCCAGAACTCCAAGCCGTTAGCTTCTGACAGCTCGCGGTTCAACTTTGCTAATCTCATCAAATCGGCCACCAAGTCCCTCATTCAAGGTGGAGCTGCAAATACCAATTTGATCAACTTGGAACATTTCAACAATGCCGCCTTGGATGACGACCAGCGAAACGAAAACATTCCTTCCGTCAAAATGTCGTTGGTTAAGATTCTCCGTATGAACGCTGCCATCACTGGCTTTTGGTGCAAGCTGAATTCGCAGAACTTGATCTTCTCCAACGATTGCGACGAGATCCAGATCCTCAACCTCAAGTCTTTCAACAACGAGATCATCAAGCTTCTGGACGCCAAGTGGTACCACGACACGGCGTTGGTGGCGTACAACTTGAATGAAAATTACTTTTTGCATTTGAGTTCAGAAGGTGAATTGGCCGTTCTTCAATTCAATCAGTCGTCACCAACGTTGTCGTTGGATTCAACTCCGCTTGCCAAGCTTGACTTCACCTGCCACCGAATTCTTTTCAATCCGCAGTTCAATTTGGTTACTCTCCAGACTGATACAGATTTGAGGATCTGCAAGGTAACTCTTGGGGTTAAATCATCCACCTTGAGCTATATCAAGACCTTGCATGAGTTCCAAGCTTCAGACAACATCTCCTGCAAATGGGCGCCGTGTGGAACATTCCTCATTGTGTGGAATTTGGATACAAACTACTGGAAGATGATTTCGAAGTTTGGGTTTGTTCTCTTTGATTCCCAGACGTTATCTGATGAGATTGCGGCTGGGGACATAGATGCGGAGAATTTGAAAGCGATAAGAGACTTTTGCTTCGTTGCGGACTGTTCCATTGCTCTCAATTCTCAGACACTCTACCTTTTGAACAGCGACTCGTCAAAGATTTATTATCTTGATCTTTTGAGATTGCAAGAGCGGTTCTCCAACATGTCCATGTTTCACGATCAAGCATACGTCAGTGTTCCGGTTACGGAGACAAATTCGTTTGCACGGTTCCCAATTCTCCCCACGTTCCAGAAGGTGTTGGGTCATTTCCAATACGTGAATGGAATTGCTCTAGACTCTTCTCACAGGAAGCCAACTGGCCAATTAACCATTCGGGCGAGCGAGTCGCTGCAACTTTCGATGTCTTATGGTCCCCACCTTACTGTGTCCACCCCCATTAGAATCGGCACGGATTTCACTCATCCACTTTGGTATGTTTTCTACAATCACTTTGTCGAACAATTGAATATTGTTGATCATTTTTGGGTCAAGGATTACTTGATACTTATCAATAGGTATGCCAGAGATGATGTGGATCCCGATGAAATGCCTGATTTAATGATTGACGAATTGATGATCTTCAACACTGCAGCTTCCAAGTATGGTGCCGGAGGATCCAATTTCAAGTTTGATAGCGACTTGTTAGTGTGGAGACATTCATTCCGGAACAGAATTGTTACTTTCGAGTTGATAGATGAGGAGGACGGCATGAAAACCTTAGTGCTTATCACCAATGACATGAGAATCATCTTGATGGAACTCTCAAAGGGCGAACAGTCGGTAAAGCCTGGATCTGCAAAATTGTCAATTAGAGTTCGCAGAACGATTCACTTATCTAGCATTAAGCATAAGTTGCCCATAACACTGATTCAGCAAATGACCATGGTTGACGGGAAGCACTTTTTCTTCCTTTTGAATACTGGTGACATGTACTTGTTGAAGAACCAAATGATTCCAGAGAATGATGTTCTGAATCAGAGAGGTACAGCTCAAGTGAACAACATGTATGACTTGATCAAAATCAGCTCCGCCGTTGAGTCTTTCCAGGTCAATACCCTCAATTTCAACCACGCACGCCATAATCGGTACATAACCTTCTTCAATGGAGGTGAAATGTTGATATATAACATCGGAGAGCTTGTGGAACGAATTTACGAATTCGAAGGTATTGAACACTCGGGAGAGGTGGATGCAGAAAGACCACTCCGACCCGTCATGATCAAGGTTGCAACATTCATGCCACTCAAGATGTATCAGTCCAATGGATCGATCGAAGTTACAGGATTTGAGTACCAGGTTATGATAAAAAGCGATTTCCTCATCTTGAAGCACCGGTCTAGCAGACAGCTCATATTGAACAAGTTCATTCAGCACGATTTGTTCGAGTCCAATCTTGCAGCCACTGAGATTTCGAGAAAGTATTCCAACTTTGGCAACTACGACTACTGCTTGGAGCTTTTGCTTTTCGAGAATTTGTACGAAATCGATGAAAGAACTCGTTTATACAAGGTGTGCCAATTAGTGGACGCTACTGCGAACTCTGATTCTATCTACATTAACTTCTTGCGGAAAATCGAGGTCAAATACTGGGAGCAATTCTTCAAGCTACTTAATCAGACCCCCAAGGGATTCATGAACAGACTTCGGGAATCAAATAATGTGGAGCTCTGCTACAATTACCTCAACATCTACCTCAATTTCAAGCGAGAGTTTGAGAGTTCGGCCACTCCCATGGAAACGGAAGACAATGGATCTATTCTCGATTCCAAAGACCGAGAGCTTATTACGCAGATCGTAAGAATGCTACTTGAAGCACAAAAATGGGACGAATGCTTTGAATTGTGCCGATACATCAAACTCTTGCAACCATCTGGGGAAATTCTTCGAGAGATCCGCGAGTTGTTCTGAAGCATTATGGTGTGCGCACGTATCGCGATTTGACCAACCAAAAACTTTCAATTATCAACTACACACACTGGGAACCTTCTACAGAAAAACACCAAACACATGACTCTCGCCACGGAATTCGCCGAGACCACCCGTCGCTCGCTCACCCAAGCTGACATGAGAAAAAGAGTTCTCCATTTGTACCGCAGGTACATCAGAAATGCTAAGGAATTCAGTGATTTGTATGAGTTGGATATGCCAGTTTCCAACGTCAAGACCAAGATTAGACAGGAGTTCGAGAGACAGAGATTTGTCAACGACTTGGATGTCACCAACATTCTCTATGCCAAAGGCCAGATGGAGTTCCAGGAATTGATCAACTTTTGGAAACAGCAGTGTCATGTCTTGAGATACTTTGAAGACCAGACCGACTACAACGTGGTTGACAAGGATGACTTTGTCAAGAACTTCTTGAGGGGGATTAACTGATAGATCCACAACCTGAAAAGGAATGCATAGGCTAGTTTTATTGTCTGGGCGAATACTTCGTGTTAGGCAGTTGTGCTATAGTCACCAACGGGAATCATTTCCGATTACATTACAATAACAAGAACTGTTTACGACTCTATGATGTATCTCTTAGTTGACGAGACCCATTTGCACTCAGATATTATTAAACTTAAAATGAAAGGATAGCCGACAAAGAGAAGAAAGGTAGAAAAAACCATAGAAGAGATGGGGGTATTAGCGATCTAACCACACTGCCTAGAAATCACATCAGTCGTTGAACTCATTTAGTCCATCTTGTCAGCCAAGGGGACCTCTTCGGCACCGTAATCCAACTCCTCGTCATCCTCCACACCTGCCTCCTGGTACTGCTGGTACTCACTCACCAAGTCATTCATATTGGACTCGGCCTCAGTGAATTCCATCTCGTCCATACCTTCAGATGTGTACCAATGCAAGAAAGCCTTTCTTCTGAACATAGCGCTGAACTGGTCTCCAACTCTCTTGAACAATTCCTGAATGGAGGTGGAGTTACCGATGAAAGTGGCCGACATGTCCAAGTCTCTTGGTGGAACAGAACAAACGGCGGTTTGCACGTTGTTTGGAATCCACTCGACAAAGTAGTCTGCGTTTCTGGTCTGGACCTTGAGCATTTCGTCGTCAACTTCTTGAACGGAGACGTTACCTCTGAAGAAAGCAGCAACAGTCAAGTAACGACCGTTTCTTGGGTCGGAGGCAGCCATCATGTTCTTAGCGTCGAACATCTGCTGGGTCAATTCTGGAACAGTCAAGGATCTGAACGATTTAGAGCCGATCGATGTCAATGGAGCGTAACCAACCATAAAGAAGTGCAATCTTGGGAAAGGAACCAAGTTGACAGCCAACTTTCTCAAGTCGGAGTTCAACTGGCCCGGGTAACGCAACGAGGTGGTGACACCAGACATGACGCTCGACACCAAGTTGTTCAATTGCTCGTAATTTGGCTGAGGCAACTTCAAGGTTTTCTGGCAAATGTTGTACAATGCCTCGTTATCGATACAGAAGGTCTCATCGGAGTTCTCCACCAACTGGTGGACAGACAAGGTGGCATTGTATGGCTCGATAACCGTGTCGGACACCTTTGGCGAAGGCACCACAGAGAAGGTGGCCATCATTCTGTCGGGAAACTCTTCTCTAATTCTGGAAATCAACAAAGTACCCATACCAGAACCGGTACCACCACCCAAAGAATGGGTGATCTGGAAACCTTGCAAAGAGTCGCAGCCCTCGGCCTCTCTTCTCACAACTTCCATGACGGAGTCCACCAACTCCGCACCCTCGGTGTAGTGACCCTTGGCCCAGACGTTTCCGGCGGAAGATTGGCCAAAAATATAGTTATCAGGACGGAATAAGTTTCCAATCCGCGAGGCCTTGACGCTGTCGATGGTTCCTGGTTCTAAATCTACGAGAACTGCACGGGGAACGTATTTGCCGGAGGAGGCTTCGTTGAAATAGACGTCCAACTTTGCTTTTTGGATTCCGTCGTCTCCATGGTAGTTTCCGTTGTTGTCCAAGCCGTGTTCGCCACAGATGGTTTCCCAGAAGGCGGCACCCTGGAAGTTAGTATGCGAGGGGTAAACTGGGGCTATTTTGGAGGTTGGGGCGAAGATTTTGGAGGTGTAGATGGAAGTTGAAGCGGTGGATATGGGAATGCGAGGATATGGGATATCTAGACCGTAAAACATGGTGAAAGTCCACAGAAAATTAAGGTGTTGGCCCTGAACAAATCGAGATACGTACAATCTGGTTACCACATTGACCAGTGGACAAATGAATCTAGAGGTGTTAGTAGATGACGATATTTCGAGGGGTATCTGACTGCCAGAAATGAAGGAAAAGTCGATAATAAGGCAAAGAAAAGGCAGCAGAACCAAAGACAAATATTGTTTCCAACATACAATCTCTCTCATGGTAGTTGCTAATGGCTGGTTGGCGATGGAGAGTTGAGCGGCTTGAAGATTGTTTTGTTTTCTGAGCTAGTGGTAGGAGATTTCGGTTGGGGCACGACCACGGGTGTTTGGAATTTACCCTTTTTGGGCCACAATGATTTGTGGCGAGGTGGACGTGGGAGGAGCACACGAGACGTGTTTGGGGGCCGAGGGGCAGTGTGGAGTGAGAGAGGAGATGCTACGATTTGGATATATGAGTTTTTTTGGGTTTTTGGTTGGGAGGTCGGTATCTGGAACATTGAGGTGTATCGCATTTGTATGTAGCTTAGGATGTTTGGGTGGAATGCGGGTAGAGGAGGTGGAATGAATGTGGTAGAAGCGAGCTATAAATGGATGGAATTGGAAATGATTTATGAGGATTGAATGCTGATCGGGTAGATAGAGATGACTAAAAGTGTTGAAGTGTAGGGAAAAAGAAGAATAGGGAAGTATAAGCGACGGAAAGGATAGAACGATCATAATGCGGTATGTTTTAACGTCTTAAACGATATCAATGATTTTGTGATTTTTTTTTTTGTTTTTAAAGATTTTTCGTTTTAGTTTTATTTGTTTCCAATTCATTTTGTTTTAGTGCTCGTACGGATGAAGTTCATTCACAGTGCATTACTTCAATCGAACACCAGAGTTACCTAGGCACATAGTTAACGAGCCCAACTCACTGCAGAATACATCTTAGGGAGCGGCTTCCTTTTATTCATAGGGAGTGACTTGTAGTATGATATGGGAAGTTTAATGCTTCTTAGGGACCCTAGTCGCTTCGTTCTTAGTTGCTTCTCTCCTGGTTGTTTCGCCTAAACTGTACTGGTTTGAGATTGATTTATGAAGTAATCTCAGATGTAATTTGTATGAGTTGTATCATCATTTAATTTGCAGTGTCAATGGCGTTTGATGCACGAAGTGTTTCATCAATAAACTACACCATTTGAATGCTTGAACCTTGCTAAAGACAGTATGGAGCTAAATGATACCTCCACAACGAGTGAGAAACTGATTTGAAGACTACAAGATCCACCTAATTGTATCATTGAAGGTGAAATACACAATTATCAGTAAATCATTAGCATTCCTTCGAGACTAATCATTAAGTTTGCGAGTACCTCATTCTTCTGAGGTGTAATCCCAAATTCCTGAACTACGTCAATCTTGCAGTTTAGTATATTGTCTATGTATTGATAGTTACAGAAATTCCGCTCCACCTTTCGGATCGCCACATTCTACATATATACCGCCAAAATGTCCACTTCGCCTTTAATAGCGTTATCCAATCCCATCTGGTTATAGACATCTCCATCGGCTTCTGAGGGCCGTGCCACCATGCAAAACTTATACAACTGTGACTCAGTACAAAGTCATCAAATGCTTGCAACTACACGAAATTGAGGGTAATTTTAAATCTATGGCGACATTGATAACTTCCCATTAGTTCGATTTTCCACTTCCTCGTAAAGAAAATGGATAATGAAAGGGAGACACATGTGATCTTAGCATGCTGAATGATTTTTTTTTCTTCCTATTCCTGTCACATATGGTTATCATCATCGTGAGAAAACTCCGTTGAAATCAACGAGTACTTTCTGAGAGTTCTTTCGTTCGATAATAAATTGGTTTAGTTTTACCTATTTATGATTTTGATAATGTTCGGCTATCTTATGACACTTTTTGCATCCAACTGGACCAACAGCATTGATCTAAAGATTGTGAAACTGTCGACATAAAATACTCTCCATGTATCCTATCACTTCTCCTTATTTCACGTTGGTGATCCCTTATTGATTTCGTACGCCTCACCTGGATCCATTGTATCGAGTAATACAGGTTAAACTCCACCGCCCCAAAGACAACATCCACGAGTACCATCTTGAACTCTCATACATACAGACAGACAGAGAACCCAGGTCCAGCCAGTGTTCACAGCTACCAACAATTGATTCTGACATCGCATTTATAGTGAACGCCGAAATATCATGTCCATATCTCTAATGCACCTTGTTTGCTTGTGATAAGCATGCCCTTGCCCTCTTTTCGAGATCACTCCCATCGTCTGAGGTAATACGATGCCAACAAATCCTTCACTGCCTGCGGTCGGAATATTCCGCACTCTACGTGTACCTATAGATGCCACGCTAGTGATGTGTATCCTCAACATGATCAGGCTTTCGCAGACATTAACGTGTCTACAACTTGCTTTTTGTCTAAAACTCCGTTCTTTAATAAACCCCAGGAGTTAACCCAATGAAGGGGACTGACGTAATTCTCGATTTCATTTGGATTTCATTTGGAATCGTCAGCAGTAGAAAGGTGAAACCAATTGCTAGATTGTTTCTTTCGAATCTTTCAATCCCGAAGTTGCACGGGTCGGTATCTGATACATCAGCCAAAGCTGGGGGGTCAATACAGAACTATGAATCATAATTGAGAAAGAAGGAGGAAAAAATGCTGAAGAGTCAGAACGTCTTGAAGAATCTTGTCGGGGTTGCGAATGGATTTCTGTTGAAATTGAGAGAAAATAAGTTCGGATTAAGGGAACGATTCTCATCTTAGTGTTTCATACACCGTCTGGTAATTTAACACCTGAATATCTGTATATCAGAACTGTACATAGCAGCACCCATGAGTTTTGGCGGCATTAATTGCTGTATGAAAGATATGATTTGGTGAAATAGATTGTAGAGAAATCTGGTTGATCGTTTCTAATAATCTCTTGATTCTACTTCTAGGTTGTTCCCCATCACCTAGGCTTCTGATCTCCCCACTTCGGACTATTGCCCTCAGCCAGCGGTCCGTACTGCGCTTATTCTCGTAGACTATTTAGGCCACTTGCGGCCATACGATTGACGCAATTCATAGTGTAGTGTGAACAATTTGAGGGCTTTCAGTTTAGTCATTTGATACCATCCCCCCGAAATCTTGTAGAGAGAAGGAGGAAGCTCAGAAATGGTGAAATAATGAATACGAAATCTCTCATGCATGGTAAGATACCTCAAGTTTCTAGGGAATGATGTAGCAGTAAATTTGTCGCCCCAAATCTCCAAATCAAGGATGCTGTCTGGGTATTCTTCCAACTCGGGTGATACCAGTAGCTTTCTCACTCCATTCGGAACAACAATATCCAGCAGTCTTCGATCATTCATGAAAATGAGTGATATAACAGATATGGGGAGTTTACCACAAAAATTGTGTAAGAACACGTGCTCCAACTCTGGAAGGTTGAGATTCAGTTCGAAAGTGCAACCGCGGCAGCTCAAGAGCAGTAGATCACGTAACGTGGAAGGAAATTGGAAACGAAAATGTAGAATACCCGACAATTGCGCATGATATGAAAGGCATTCCAAACTGGGGGGAAACTGACTGATGTTAAATCGAGTTTCGATCTTCAAGACCTTCAAACCTCGAGGTAACAAAAAGACATCAATATCATCACAATGGATATCTAGATACTCCAATGATGCTGGAAACATTGCCACATCTTCATTACATACATTGTAGCTTTGCAATGTAAGCTCTTTCAAATGATCAGGGAACGCAATAGATTCCCGTGGAAAACGGGAGTGCAAACACAGAGTGAAACGACTTTGAAGACTTCTAGGAATATCATCACCTCTTAGATACGTCATCTTGCAGCAGTAAAAGCTCAATTTCTTCAATGACGATGGAAATATGATGTCGTCTATATTCACTATCAATTCACTGAAGTATGGTCTAGAGTAGTCGATCTCCAACTCATTCAATCCCTCAGGAAAGTGGTAATTCTCCATGTCAAATTCGTATTTGCTGACCTTCAACACTTTGAGTGCTGGCGCGATAGTCCCCAATAACCGTATTCCTGCCCTGCTGATGAATGTTAAATCTTCACATGCGGCTACAGGGTAGCCAGGATACGGTTCTCGAAAATCCACCTTCAAAGACCTCAATGACGGGGGGCAATCAGTTATGCTCTTGTAATACTCATCAAGGGCCGTCTCTGCAAGGGACGGGACACGAGGCACCACAGATGATCTTGCATCAGTAATTTCCAACTCAACCAAATTAGCTATCGAGCAGAGGGAAGCAAGCTTAGAAAATATCGCTCCGGATCCTGTGAAGCTCAAGCTAGGAATTCTGGAGAAGTAGTCGCGATGATCAGCAACAACAGTTAGAAGCCATTCATCTCTTGCATCAAGATCTACACGCTCAATGGATATGTTCTCTCTGACCATACTCCGCAAGTCAGTCTCGTTCTTCACAATGCAGCAAGTTTCATCAGATGCTAAATGACTGACCTTAACTCTCTTGTACATTCTCTGGACAAGAATTGGTTGTAGGGGATCATTCTCTGGCAATAGGTCATGAAAGTACAGCACTTCAAGTTGAGTAAAGTTGTCCAAGATGTTTAGGATGATTTCCACAGGTAACCGAAATGTCATTATTAGATAGCCATATGATTATCATGCTTATCTCCCGCCTGCCCAGAGATTGTAGTAGTTAAGTTAAATTGAATCCTCTGTTCACAGAGAGAGAAGCTTGGTAACGTGCAAAGTCTATCGTTAGAGGAAGCCTTATGGTAGCTCACAAGTAATTGCTCTTTTTCCTAACTTCTTAGGGAATTCGTTATGCTCAGAAGTCAGGCAGAAAACCCTTCCTTATAAATTCTTAGGATGGCGAGGAAACAAGATTTTCCTCGTGGAAAGCTCTCAGTACTTTCCTTAAGGATAAGGCAAGCATAACATTCATTAAACTATTCTCGAGTGGGGTGAACTGAAAAGAGTAAGTCCTGGAGATAATTTACCTAACTGCTCCTCTAGTGCCAGCAAATCTCAAGATTCCATGCACACTCTCAGGTGTATGTAGTCTCCCGAGCAGTGCACAATCAGTATGATTTTGTCTGTCCCAAACGTGCTGGAGTGATACTCTGTAATAGTTTGACTAGTAGGCGAGACCAAGGATCGTAATTATTCTTATGAACATACTGGGAATAGGGTTCTTTTAAGTAGTCAGAGGAGAAGACAGGGGTACCGACTATGGGCTAAAGATAGAGATGCTTCCTGCACTAGATAGGGTCAGAAAGCGGCCCGCCGACGACAGTAGGCGGCCAGAGATGATATAGAGCTAATAGCATTAATAGACAGCCCGATAGATTGTGAAGCGGCCCGTAAAGCGGTCCGTAGATATCATATAGCGGCCCGTAGATATCGTATAGCGGCCAAGATAGCGTGGAGTCGACTAACTCACCAACAACAGGGTGTGGGATCCGAAGAAGCGAGCAAGTGAAAGTAACATTAGCGAACTAAAAGAGTGATTGGTGTACAATCTATTACGTACTCTCTGGTTTGAGCTCGTATATGCAACCAATGTGACTCTGTTGAGTGGATAGTGAGCACACAATTACATCAATATAGTGAAGGAGGAGAGAATTCGCAGCCACGGCAGCTTGAGAGATTAGTAGACTGTGATTGGTAAGTGATGAAAACCAAAAATCTTCTTTGAAACTAGTAGTAGTAATTGAAGTTTATTTCATCCAGTAAGAATCTGATCTTTGTCGTCTTGACTTGTAGATTTCCCAACAGTTGTGCGTATTGGCTCAGTGTGGTGAATTATCCAGACAATCCTCCCGCAAAGTGGCAACAACAATTCGGGAAAAGTAATCAGATTTCCCCACATAGATCATTATTGCCGATTGTATAACTTCATGTCTTTTCGTTATTACTAATATCGACCTCTTTTTTCACCCCTAACCTATTGGTTCGCATGCCAGCATATGTAGTAGTTAGGATCATTAATCTATATTGTCGGTGTTCATTTTCAGTGGTCACCGCTGCTAGGACCACCAGGGAATACATGGTTGGAACTTGTCGACTCTGTTGAACTAAGTACGTAGCATTTTTGTTTCACATTTTCCTCTCTAGGTCGGACTATGTAGAATCCGCGACAGATTGGCTGCAAATTCGAGTTTCCGAGGGTATAAACACTTGATCTTTGCCGCCCAAAAATTTGAAACCTACCTGCTATTTTTTTTCTTGACGCTCCTCAGCACTTTCAAGATCACTGAGATCCATCGATTCATTGTTATCTCAACGGAAACCTGGTTTGTAGGTTCTCAGAAGCAATCTACCTATTGTGCTGACGTCGGTAAATAGTCAAGAATCCGATCTTGAGACGCCTCCTCTGCCAGCCGAGAATTAAAACTTTTATTTCTATAGTTAAGAGGAAAGACAAGTGGAAGATATGAATCGTCCCGAGGATCAATCATCTCCACAATCGGCAGCCGCCTGTCGTATCCAAACTCATGTTTCTCAGATTCAGAATGCCTTAACTTGTATCCGAGAAGCAATTCCAACATTGGAAGACGTCGTTAGTTTCCAAGACCGAGCAGCTCTGCTATTGGAAGCCATCCGTGGTCACCAATACCAAGCAGATCCGCTATTCGAAGAAATCAATCATATCAGAGATGTAACTCTTCCCCTGTTGACATCCATCATGCAAACCCAGGGGCAAGCATCTGAACTAATGAGAATCCCACAACATGTTCAAAATAAAGTGATTGAGCTAATCGAAATCTACAATAAATTTCTAGATGATGCAACCTTGCTATTGGAAGCCATCAATATTATACAAGTCCAAGGTCCTCCGCGATTGGAAACTATCGATGGTTTACAAGAAGCACCTCGGCTATTGGAAGTCCCTCGTCACCGAGATCAAGCACCTCCGCAACAGGATTCTACGAATCGTACACAGGTGCTATCAAAATTCATGAACCCTATTCGAAACGCAATAACGTACATTTTCGAAAGCCACAATCAGGTCGAAAATGAAGAAGATCCGCTATTCGCACCCGTCGAAAAAATCCAAGATCATGCACCTAAGATAACGGATTGTATCGGAGAAGCAATTCCATCATTGTTAGAGTTCATTAGTTTCAAAGAGCAATCAGCTCCGCTATTGGATACCATCCGTAGTCAACAAGATGAAGCAAATTCGCTCTTGGAATCCCTCAGGCGTTTCCGAGCACCTCCGCAAGAGGCACCTACGAATCGTACACAGGTCCAAGAACCTGTGCTATCGGAACTGATGCAACACATTCAAAGATCAATAGAAGACTCATTCCGGAGCCACAATCGTTTCCGAAATGAAGCAAGACTGCCATTGGAATCCATCCGTGATATCCAATTTCATCCTCATTTATCGGAAGTCCTAAATCGTTACCAAGCTCAAGCCTCGCAAGAGGAATCTACGAATCCTGTGGAACATCAAGCACCTTCAGACGCAGCAACCAGCAATCGAAATCCACCATCTCAGGGTAGAACCAGGAGGAGAACTAATAAGGATTATGGAACTAGTTCGCGTGAACTTCGTGTTCGTCCACTTAAAAAACCTCGAAGAGATTGAAAAAGATCTGAATATCCCGTTGCTCAATGCGTTTTCATAAACTGCGAGTTGTAGTCATGGGGGAGATTGGAAGTCATCTGGTTATCAATGTGGAGAAAAGATTAGCAGGAAATGTTCAAGTTTGCGGGGCTTCTAGTGCTTCCAATTTCTTAGTGCATCTACTGATGTCTCCGATGTTTCTAGCGTTTTCGGTGCTTCTGCCTCATCTGAGGCAGGCGGTTGTGATGTCCCCGAAGGCTCATTGTCCGTGAACTGCATTCTGTGGGTGGTGCAGTCTTCCTTGAGATTTTATGTTTATGTTCAGGGCTACTAATTAGCAAGTGTGAGTGTATGTAGTTTATTATTTGTTCTTCTGAGAGGTACTGGTTCTTCTTAGGCATCAATTGGTCCTTTATCCAAGTCACGAAGTGAGTTGGTAAGGTAAAGGACAGGATCCATAAAAGAAGTACACGTTTTATTCGCCTGGCGTGGTGACGGGAAAACTATTACTCTCGAGCGTCGTATCAACAACAGTTGAATACATATGGAAGTAGGCCTGCATGCTCGTTTCAGTTCGACACTCTTCAGTAGGTAATGAGCCAGTAGATTCTGCCAGATGCGAAACGAGGGGTTTCAAGTCCGCGGAGATGCTGCAGTGACGGGGAAGTTTGCGGGAGGGCTGTGGTCTTATCGCCCTAGAAACCAATCGGAAATACTTGCCATGCAGTACGCCTGGGTCTTCCCTGCCTGCGGTGTGATTCAATAAGTGAGGCTCGACGAATCGTAGTTAAGAAATATCGAAAACCGAAACCAATGTAAAGAATAATAATGAAAGAATGTTATGCGGTGGAATACTGCTTGACGAAAAAGAATATTTTAAGTCGTATAACTTCATGATTCGCCAACTGATCAATCCTTGAAGTGTTCCATGGCTGACATTTGGGAAGGAAGTGACCAGTCTTGAGAACTGTGTCACGAAGAGCTAAGATTTATGAAATGGTTACACTATGTATTCTCGAGAAAGAGTGAAAAAGGGTCAGAACCTTTGACGACTGATATCCACTACCTGGAGGACTATTATTGGTTAAATGAGAGAAGAGGAAATCCATAGAACGGCTACAACGATGATGTAACCATTCGAGCCTCTGTTGGACAGGAATTCAAGATTTTGTAATCAGAGAACAAATGTGACAGTAATCAACATGTACATTGGGTACAATAGGGTAGAAAGTGCCAACAGCAGTAGTACATCATACAGTTAGTAGTCACACCATGGAACACAGTGTCGAGAAGTTTGAACCAATCTTGTGGGCCATCAAGACCACATATCAACCACAAACAAAACGAATTCGTGCTCATAATTCACACAGGAGATGTGGATCAGCGCAGAAGGGGGGCGTTTCTTTTTCAAACCGAGATTTGTTTTAGTTTGGGGTAGAGTTAATACCAATATTGTAATATATTGCGCAGTCAATCAGGGTCAACTGTTTTATTAATTATTAATTACTCCGTACCATTTAGATCTAACTAAGTTTTCTGATATCGTTAACCCACTACACTGTAACAATATTACAGAGGACGCATTTCCGCAAAAGCGGAATTTGGCGTCCTAGATTAACGAATGCGGTATACAGCGTCGTATTAATTCCATGATTTTCATCATTTCAGTATCCCATCTTTATGAATACTATGATTTTGATTATTTTATTCCTATCTCTATCACTTTTCTTTCTCTGTTCCTATCTCTATCACTTTTCTTTCTCACAATTAGTACTGGCCAATTCCTTACGTGAATATCACCCTACCATCACCCATCAAAGCTAATTCATATATCATAGAATAGATAGTACAATGTATACTCTCAGCATTTAATCAATTCACCCAAATAATCCAATAATTACATACTTACCACTACTTCTCCCATCCCATCCGATACGCTACCCTACAGGAATAGCTCTTTTCGGTCGCATCTTATCTGCATCACCAGATTTTCAAGTTACGTACACCACCTTTTCCCGCTATAATGAAGAAAGTATCTTGGCAAGACATCTCCCAGGCTGGAAACGACCTCCTCTCTCCTGCGTGGAAGCTGAATGGCCACGTTTTCACTTCTGGATGTTTGGGAACCGATGCTACTGGTAACTTGCCGGAGTCTGTAGAGCAACAAACCGAGAATGCAATCAAGAATTTGGAGTCGGTTCTTAAGTTTTCAGGACTGAACCTCGACCGTGTGTTGAAGGTGTTGCTTTTTATTTCTGACCGTGAAGACGCTGCTGTGGTTAATAAGGTTTATGGAAAGTACTTCTTGAACAAGCCAGCACGGTCGTGTGTGATTCTGCAATTTCCAAATGCCAATGTCAAGGTGGAGTTGGAATGCATTGCTGAGTATGTTGACTTTGAAGCTCCCAAGCTTTAGATTATAGAATAATATAGTGTTAGACTCTTGAGATGGGTAGAGGGTAGAGTGTAGAGTGAGAGTAGAGTTGGGGAAGATTGATGAAGGAGAGGTGAGGGGGGATGATTTTGTTTCTATTGCTTTCTAATCCATATCTTCGAATCCATTATATTTTCTAATCTATCTTGTCGTCTAATCCGTTGATCCTCTTTTCTGGTCTTTGAGATCTTTTCTGTTTCTCCATCTCTTCTTTCACACACTTTGCAGAATCTACCAGATGTCAAGAACGAAATCAAAAGAAGAGCAAAAAATCGAAAAATGCCAAAAATGCCAAATAGCACAAAGCCAAACCAATCTAGTTCATATTCTTGGCCTAGTCCACTCCGTTCCTATTTCCAATAACATTGCAAACCACTACCCAGTAGCGATGATCAAGGACATGGCCACACAAAAATCGAATCTGACTCTCCCATAAGTTTACGAGATTATCCAAGGGAGCGAAATCGCCGCTGAATCCGCCATTCCGTCATTGGTGGATAATGGTAAAATATTTCCAAGAATACATTGGACTATTTGCGAGATTATCTAGTTCCATGAGACATTGCCACGAAGACGAATTGGAATTTAGCTCAACTTCAACCTGGACTACTAGTAGTCCCTGTAGTAGATTGCACACCAATAAGTGTCGATGTTCTTTTACTGTTCTTACTCTTGTTTCTCCTTTGGATTCTCTACCTTCTGTTAGTGACCAGGCCGCTTTATGTTTTCTACGGACCGCTTTCATCAAATGTTTCCAGCCCTCCGTCTCACTACTTGAAGAGCCTTGTCTCCATACTTCTATAGAAACAAGTACGTACATTGGCATCAATTCTTCGAATCTAAACTATTACATACCCTGATTCTTTTCCTATTTTCTCCGCTGTTTTCATGACCGAGGAATCTATTCTCGACTATGACTTCCAAGTACCATCCATGGAAAGTTTAATTGATTTCCGTTGAATCCGTGAGCACATTCAAATTAATAACAGAGTGATCTACAAATATTTTAACACTTCTTGAGTCGAAATATCCATGGACTTCTCTTTGAGTACTCTTGGGTCGCATTATCCTTGAGGAAAGTCCTGGGCTATCCATAGGTAAGTCTTGTCTTCCCCGCTAACCTTAGAATAATGTATAAAAGAAGGGTTTTCTGCTTGACTTAAGAGGAGAACCAACTATCTAAGTAAAAGATACCGACAAGAACAATTGCTTGTGAGTGACAATAAGGCTTCCCTAACGATATTACGCGTTGCCAATCTTCTCTCCTCGAACTGTGAATCCTACCTTGGATTCAATTTAACTCAACATTTACGTTGACTTCATAGCGTGGGACATGCATCTAGCAAATTGAAATGACATTTCGGTTCCCTGTGGAAATCATCCTTAGAATCTTGGACCATTTTACTCCTCTCGAAGCGCTGTACTTTCACGACTTATTGCCCGAGAATGATCCCCTTCATCCACTTCTTGTCCAGAGATTGTACAAGAGAGTCAAATTCTGTCGCTTCACCTCAGATGAAAGTTGCTACATGGTGACATACGGGCGTCAATTGGAAAGTATGGCCGACGAAAATGTGCCCATTGAACTTTTAGATATTTATCGAATTGATGACTGGATTCTACCAATATTTGCTGAATATCGCGACTACTTCTCAAGGATTCCTAGTTTGAGCTTCACGGGATCCGGAGCGCTATTTTCTAAGTTTGTTTCCCGCTGCTCGATAGCCAATTTGGTTGAGTTGCAAATTACTGATGCAAGATCTAATGTGGAGCAAAATGTCCTGTCCCTTGCAGAAACGGCCCTTAGGGTGTATTACAAGAGCATAACTGATTGCCCCCCGTCATTGAAGTCTTTGAAGGTGGATTTTCGCGAACCAAATCGTGGCCACCCTTTAGCCGCATGTGAAGATTTAACATTCACCGGCAGGGAAGGAATACGGTTATTGGGGACTATCGCCCCATCACTCAGAGTGTTGAAGGTGAGCAAAGTCGAATATGACATTGAAAATTACCAGTTTCCTGAGGGACTAAATGAGTTGGAGGTCAATTACTCTAGACCAGAAGTCAAGGAGTGGGTAGAGAATAGAGGAGACATCAAATTTCCATCGTCATTGAAGAAATTGACCTTACACTGCGGCAATAATATCCATCCAAGAAGATTTGAGATTCCTAAAAGTCTTGAGAGTCTTACTGTGAGTGTTATCTTGTGTTATCCAACCGGATTTATCGCCTTCCCTAATCATTTGAAAAAGCTTACATTGCATGGCCATTCTGTAACTGATGCAGACGTGGCAATGTTTCCAGCATCATTGGTATATCTAGATATCAAATGTGTTAAAATTGATCTTCTTTTGTTACCTCGAGGTTTGAAGGTGTTGAAGATCTGTACATGGTATAATATCAGCCAGTTTCCTCCGAGATTGGAGCACCTTGAATATTATGCACAAATGCTGAATATTCAGCATTTTCGTTTCAAATTTCCCTCCACATTATGTGACCTACTGCTCTTTAGCTACAACCTTTGCACATTCGAACTGAATCTCAACCTTCCGCTGTTGGAGAGCGTGGATTTAAACAACTTTCGTGGTGATCTCCCCACATCTGTGAAGTCACTCCTGTTCAGACATCGAGGGCAGCTGGATTTCCTAGTTCCTAATGGAGTGAGAAAGCTAGTGGTATCACCCGAGTTGGAAAATTATCCAGACAGCGTACTTGATTTGGAGATTCGTGGCAATCCTCTGGTTGCTACACCATTACCTAGAAACTTGAGGTATCTTACCTTGCATGGGAAACGACGTTCAGTTAATGTCTCCGATTTTAAATTTCCTCCTTCTCTCGAAAGCTGGTTTGAAAACTTTGATTGAAAGTCAAAACTATTCACGAGGCATATTCCTTTTAGATGGTTAGGGAGTCTGATGTAGGTGTAATAGATTGGAGGTAACGAGGCTTTCATTCGCATCTGAAAGCAAGAGGTCGAAAAGCGGGCAAGATCTTGGAACACCAAGAGAAGATAAAGGTTTCGTCTTCCATGTTAGATTCAAAGGGCCAGACACTTCGGACAATTACGAATGCATCCAGGCAACGCAACTCAAAGATCTATGCGAGAGTCTCTCGCGAGCTACCTCGAACTACATCCCCAGTTAAAAGCTAAGGTCTCATAAGTGGGCTGTAATAGAATGCGCAAATAATCAGCTCACTCTTCTTTCATAAATTTTTGAGTACTATACCAAATCTACCAGAAGTCAGGGTATCGAAATTGAAGGACAAAAAACACGAAAATACCAAAAATCACAAAACCAAACCGAAATCTTTCTTATTCTCTCTATATAAAATCACTCCTTGCACTACACTTCTCCCATCCTCTCAATCTTCCCAATACTATGGCCACCACTCTCATTATCCTGCAGAAACATCTCCCACTGTATAACCTGCCCTATATACCCCCCACCAAAACGCACCAAAAACAACGAACTAGCCCCAAATAATTCCGCTTATCAAATTTACCAATAGAAATGGCCCTATCGCCCACCACAACCACAAACCAACCAATCCCCTCGCCCCATTCCCAACATCGTCCACCTCTCACCTCTCACACTTTCCCTGCAGGCAAGCCAGCCACTCGAAATAACACGAATCTCTAAAATCTACGCTTCCTCTCCAAATGTCGGCCGCCATCCAGAACCGAACGTTCGAGTTCCAGCAGTGTGTTGCTTCTTTTGACAAAATCAACAAAAGGCAGAATGTGCCCCAGCAGCAGGGCACCGCCCCCGTCAAAAAATCCAAATTCAGCCTCCAGGCAAGTATTATAGCCAAGGACATTGCACATACAACGGAGTTGTTGCTGAAGCTAGCGTTATTGGCACGACGCAAACCGCTTTTCGACGACCGGCCCGTCGAGATCGGCGAGTTGACCTACGTCATCAAACAGGATATCTTCAAGATTGAACATAGTATCCAGAACTTACAGAAATACGCCAAAGGCGAATCATCGATCCAAGTGGACTCACAGATTACGCAGTACCTGAAGAATGTGTTGAACTTGTTGAATCTGAAGATGAAGAACGTGAGTGGCGAGTTCAAGAACGTGTTGGAGTTGAGACAGAAAAGCGAGCTCTTAGACAAGGTCAGAAAGGAGAACTTTCTTCTGGCCACAAACAGACAGAACATGCCGGCGCCTCTCAATGGCGGCAACGGCGCGTTGTCCAATTTAGGCGAAAACCCCTACTTGCTAGCCGACGAACCTGGTCCCGATATTGCCAATGGAGGACTTTTATCGATTCCTGACCAGACTAGACAGTTGCTTCTCATGGAGGAGCAGAGTAGCGAGTATTTACAGCAGAGAAACTCCGCGGTGGAGACCATCGAGGCCACCATCAACGAGGTGGGCAATTTGTTTCAGCAGTTGGCTACTATGGTTACTGAGCAGGGCGAGACTATTCAGAGAATCGACCAGAACGTAGAGGACATTGACATGAATATTTCTGGAGCGCAGCGAGAGTTGCTCAAGTACTATGCACACATTCTGAACAACCGGTGGTTTTTCTTGAAGATTTTTGGCGTTTTGTTGATCTTTTTCTTCCTCTGGGTTCTAGTGAGTTAGAGGCAGTTAAAGAGAGCGAAAAGAGGGAGAAAGAGCCGATTGCAGGATCCGATTACAGAATTGGATTCCAGACCATAATCCCCAATCTCCCAGACCATAACCCCAATCTCCCGGCCTTCACACATTTACATTGCACTGTCGCCAATTATCTTGACCAGTTCGCGACTTAGACTACGCATATCAATCATTATGACTATACCCAATCCGTCACAAACTACAGAAATGCAGGGGCCAAAAGTACCAACCAAAATGTAGCAAAAATGTATCCATCAAAATAGCCACAAAATCCCGAAATCAATGTCATATTCCTAATCACCGTATTCTTATCCTTATCTATCTATTCGCCATACTGATGCTTTCCCAACTTGCCCACGGTCGTGCGCGAACTAAGGACTACTATACGCTTCCCTTCACACAATCTTATCAGAAACTACTACCCAGCACCTCAGGCGCTCTGCATTCCCTTTTCGTCTTAAATACATCCGTACCAACAACAAACACCAACAAACACAATGTGGAACTATTTGTTTGGAGGCAACAAGCAGCAGAAGAAGGAGTTGCCGAAGAAGGCAATCGTAGAGTTAAGAGAACATATCCAGATGCTCAACAAGAAACGCACACATCTAGAACTGCAAATCAATGACCAGGACCAGTTGGCCAGAAAGCATCTTGCCACCAACAAGGCGATGGCCAAAAACGCCTTGAAGCGCAAGAAGGGCTACGAGGCCAATTTGATGAAGATTGAGAACCAAATCGATTCTTTGGAGACCCAGTTGACGGCCATCGAGGGCGCCAACTTGAACTTGGAGACCATGAAGGCCATGAAACAGGGCGCACAGGCCATGAAGCAAATACACGGCGAGTACGACGTCGACAAGGTGGAAAACACCATGGACGATATTCGCGAGCAGGTGGAGTTGGCCGAGGAAATCTCCGAGGCCATTTCGCGGCCCGTGGGTGGCGAGTACGTGGATGAGGACGAATTGGAGGAGGAATTGGCTGCTTTGCAGGCGGAGGAGGCCGAAACCAACCAGGCCCAGAAACAACCTGCGACCAAGGTGGCATCGCCCCAGTTGCCCGAGTTTCCTACGGTGGCTAAGAATAAGCCACAGGCGGCTACAGAGGATGACGAGGACGAGGAGGCTTTGAGGGCATTGCAGGCGGAGATGGGGTTGTAGTTTGTTAGTAAGTTGTGCTACGATTCACTGAGACTGCTAGGACGAGAGTACTAGTGGTGGCAGTAGGTGGCGAGAACACGGGTGAACGCGGGTGTGCAACCAGGGGTTATGGCGCTTGCAGCCGGAGGTTTCAGTTCCTATAGACATCAATCAATGTAATACATCAGTAAGTAGTCGATGTGGAGCAGATGTACGGGTGCGATGGTGATGCCAGAAAAATTTGGTAGCGTACAGGTCATACCACCAGACCATCTTTTTCATCTTTTGGAATTCACCAATCCTGGCCCATGAGACCTGCCCAAAAGTATCTTTTGCACTTGTTGTGCAGACGATATCACTCTACCAAAATTGGAACTCGCCATCTGGCCATCTCGGCCATTTCCCGCCCATCCTCCAATTCAGAGCCTTTCACCTTTCAGAATGACTTGAAGATCTACTCATCGCTCGTAGACGAGCTCAGAAAACCTCAAAAAGAATTCAAGTCTCCCGTGAGTCTCTCCAATAAGGCATTCAACGAGATCCAGCCCATAAGCGGCAACAAAATCTCCGAATCGGACCGACAAGAAGTCAGCTGGTCATCTAATTACGACCCAGTCACTAGATCGCCCTTTGCCAAGGACGTGGTGCACTTGCTGTCGTTGCTCGATGCGCTTTTAGCGTCCAGAAACTTTTCTCGTGCAGAAAACATCTTGATGGCCATCCATCCGTTGCTTGATCAGCCGGCAGGATTTGTTTCTTTCATGAACAAATACTTGGAGGCATACGCCATGGAAGAGTCATCCACTATTGCAGAGCTCGAGTCGTTTCTTGCAAAGATTCAGAAGGAATTCCGAGTATATCCGAACGACAGAACGTACGCCATTATGATCGCAAAGTCTATCGACATGAAAGATACTTGCAAGATATATATCACACGAGCCAAAGCTTCCAGACGGTTAATTAGACGCGCATTAAACCATCTAGATATTCTCACAGTGGAGGATCTAACGCGAATCTTTGAGGAGCCGTGGTTGGAAGAAAGTCACATTCCCACTGATCTCATGCCTCTCTTCCAAGATGTGAGAAATGGACAGAATCCAGAAGGTTCCGAGGGCGAAGTTCCTGAATATTTCAAGAATGAAGATAAGGAGGCTCCCATGATCGAGAAGGACGCCACAGAATTGCGTGCAGTGGACTCGTTCGGGTTGAAAGTCATCAGACACACTCTTTTGGGATTGGAGAGCAAGAATGAATTCGACTTGGACAAGCTCTTCAAAGATCTCGATGACGACCTCAAACAACACATTTTGCATAACACCCGCTCTAACAAAAAGAGAAACTACCATGAAATCTACAAGAAGCTTCGTACTCCCGAGGATACGAGAAAGTTCAACCAGGCGTTGGACGTGTTTAACGAATCCAGGCAAAGAGAGCTTGAAAGCAAAGGTATTGATGCTGCACGTGAAAAGTGGAAGCACGAGTTCGAGGAGTTGCAACAGAGAGGAGGACTCCCCATCAACAAGAACTTGAATGTTCAGCTCTACCAATGGTACTTAGATATGCTTCCATTTGTGCAAGAAGAAGTGGAACTTTGCAGAAAGCTTTTGAGCAACGAGATTCAGACCTCGTCCTTATCTTCTGAGGAGAAGAAGCAAATGAAGGACAGAGCATTCTACGCCCCCTACCTTGTATTGATTCCTCCCAAGAAGTTGACGGTGATCACCATTTTGGAGTTGCTCAAGTTAAACTCGACGGGAGGTATTGTGGATGGAATGCGTACTGCCAGAGCAGTGATTTCCGTCGGAAAAGCCATTGAGCTCGAGTATAAGTCGCAGAGCTTGGTTGCTGCCGAGAAGAGATTCTTGACCCGCAAAGCAAAGAACTCCAACCGACTTAGAAAGCTACTTCGCTCGAGAAAACCAACGGTGGAGGATGCACTGAGCACCGAATGGGATTATCCGGTCTATGCTAAATTGGGGTCGGTGTTGACAAGTCTTTTACTTCACGTGGCCAAAGTTCAAGTTACAGGTACCGATCCAACCACCGGAAAAGCCGTCAAGGGAAAGCAGCCTGCGTTCCACCATACATATCAATTTGTCAACGGACAAAGACTCGGAATCATCAGATTGCACAAGAACTTGGTTCGCCAGTTGGCCAGCAACACTCTTATTAATTCCGTGCAACCGCAGTTTCTCCCCATGTTGCTTCCTCCAGCAGACTGGACGTCGCATAACAACGGAGGCTACCGATTCACGCCAAGCACATTGGTAAGAATCAAAGACTCGGCAGAAACCGTGGCGTACGTGAAGGCTGCGGCAGAAGCAAACAACTTGGACGAAGTTTATGCTGGTTTGAACGTTTTGGGAAACACTCCATGGACTGTAAATGCCAAAGTATTGGAGGTTGTCTCGCAGTGCTGGAACACGGGGGAAGCTTTCTTGGATATTCCTCCCATTGTTGACGAGCCCGAGATGCCTCCTCCACTCCCATTTAACGCTGAGCCTTTGGAGAAGGTGGAGTATCAGAAGAAAGTTCGTCACATTCTCAACGAGTCCGCAGCGTTCAGATCGCAGCGATGTGATACCAACTATAAGCTTGAGATCGCCAGAGCCTTCGTTGGAGAAAAGATGTATTTCCCCCATAACGTCGATTTCCGTGGCAGAGCGTATCCATTACCTCCCCATCTCAACCATTTGGGCAATGATTTGACCAGATCGCTTTTCTTATTCTGGGAAGGTAGAGAGTTGGGCGAGCGAGGCTTGGAGTGGTTGAAGATTCATTTGGCCAACGTCTACGGTATGGACAAGGCCCCATTGAGGGAGAGAGTAGAGTTTGTCGAAGCAAACATCGAGAATATCTTTGACTCTGCCCGTGATCCCCTTGGAGGAAACAGATGGTGGACGAAAGGCGACAAGCCATGGCAAATTTTGGGTGTTTGCTTTGAGTTGGCTGAGGCCTACTCGATGGAAGATCCCACCAAGTTTGTCTCTCATTGTCCAGTCCACCAAGATGGTACTTGTAACGGACTCCAACATTATGCAGCCTTGGGAGGTGATGTTGAAGGTGCTAGACAAGTCAACTTGCTTCCTGCTGACAGACCACAAGATGTCTACAAGTTTGTTGCTGGATTGGTTGAAAAACGATTGCAATCCGAGGCCGACGACGGCAACAAATATGCCATTTTCTTAAAGAACAAGATATCTCGTAAAGTTGTCAAGCAAACCGTCATGACCAACGTTTATGGAGTAACGTTTGTTGGAGCCGTTGCTCAGATCGAGAAACAACTCGTTCATCTCTTTGAAAAAGACGATTTTGATTCTGTCACGTTGTACGCTCGGTATTTGACGTCGTTGGTGTTTGCATCCATGAGAGAATTGTTTGAAGGTGCACATTTGATCCAGGACTGGTTGGGAGAGTCGGCAAAGAGAATCTCCAAGTCTGTGCGGATCGACTACGAGGAAAAGAGTGCCAAAAATGCAAACAAGCCCAGCCACTTATCGTCGGTGATCTGGACCACTCCGCTCGGATTACCTTGCGTCCAGCCTTACAGAGCCACCAAAAGACAAATTGTTTCGACCAATTTGCAAGATATCACCATCTCGGATCCATTTGGAGCAACCCAGGTTGATTCCAGAAAGCAGCTGACAGCTTTCCCCCCCAACTTTATCCATTCTTTGGATGCTACTCACATGTTGATGACGGCCGCTGCCTGCGGAGACTCCGGGTTGCATTTTGCATCGGTTCACGATTCTTACTGGACCCACGCTGCAGATGTGGACACCATGAATGCCAACATCAGAGACCAGTTTGTCAAGTTGCACGAAGAAAACTTGATTGTGAAGTTGCGGGATGAGTTCGAGAGACGCTACAAGGGCTTTTTGCAAGTGATGAGTATCCCCGGCGACCACGAGGTTGCATTGAAAATCAAGGCGGTGAGAAGAAAAATTGTCAAGGATTTG
The DNA here is from genome assembly GCA_030569115.1 of Sungouiella ezoensis. Taxonomy (NCBI): domain Eukaryota; kingdom Fungi; phylum Ascomycota; class Pichiomycetes; order Serinales; family Metschnikowiaceae; genus Sungouiella; species Sungouiella ezoensis. The sequence goes on from JAJMJY010000012.1 coordinate 137,147, forward strand.
GGCCGTGCGTTGACGGTGGCAGACGAAATTTACATTGAAAAGAAGAGACAGGAGTTGCTCGAATCGCCGGATGCTAGAGAAGTTCAGATGGGACGAGAAATGGTGAGCACGGTGAGTGTCGCGGAAGGTTACGACTTGAACGAGATATCAGTGAGTGCATCGAGCAGCAAGGCGTTGCAAATATTGGCTCCATTGACGTTCCCGGAGATCCCAGCCAGGGGATCGTTAGACGTTGGCGTGGTAAAGGAATCGCCGTACTTTTTCTCCTAATTGCATGATTCTTGCAAAGCAAGAACACATTATTGTTCATATTTCATTCAGCATGTATATATTTGGATACGTTAAGGAACAGACATTTTCTTACCTCAGAGATCACATCCATCTTCAAAGATGTTCACCTGATGAAGTTCACATTCTCGTTAACGATGTCCATTTCCTCTTAAATGATCAATGAACCTCTTCACTTCATTTTTCTTCCTTGTCTATTCATTGATCTTGCAGTAACGTCCACATTGAATGCACTTTTCTCCAGATTGGGCTCCTAATACTCTCCATCCTAAATGATCTTTCCCTGTTGCTCAAATGCATCAATCAACGGTAGCAATGGCGTCATCTCCTTGCGGTCTAGCAAGTTGAACTCCTTACAGAACGAGATGTAATGAGCAAAAAACGAGTTCCAGTGTGCCTCCAACGACAAGTGCACAAGCTTGTCAAAGTGGTTATGGTACATATGGGCAAATATCCGGAACATCTGACGCACAATGTTCTTACAATCCTTGATGAAGTTAGGAGGAAATGCTCCGCCTGTTCGGGTAGGAAACACCGTCTGATCGTTGATCTTGTTGGAAATCCACGTCAACACATACTCAATATATTGGCACGCAGGCAAGTTGATCGCCTGTCCGTTAGTATCCTTCCAGAGATAATTGGTTCCTGGACCTGCGCTCATGGTGGGATACTGTTCGGGAGTCACATATTCAGAGATTACCCCGTAGAACAGATTCAAGTGGCCGTACATTTCGAAGATATTGAGCGAGAGCCACTCGCCATAGTCCACATATTTTGGTAGTTGGACAATCGTCTTGAATGAGCCCTTCACCAACGCCGTTTTCACAAACGGTTCACTCATAAATAGCAGCGGTTCTGAGCTTACTGCACTTTCTCCTGACACCACCACATCCCGCTGAGGCAGACGGGATCGGTTCATTCTAGTTCTTCTTGTTGGAGACTGAGGAGTAAACTGAATATGGCTCGAGCGCTGCTTTCCTGGGGAAGTTTTTCCCGGCAGCTGGGAGCGGCGAAGCGGCGAGGTGGAACCATTTGTGTGCGAGTAGAGTCCCGGTTGGGGTTCGAATTCTTTCTTCGTTTTCTTGGTGCTTCTTCCAAAACCTCGGATGGTGTTCAAAAACGACATTTTCGGAGATAAATGAACAGTACGGAAGAGAAAAGTAGATTTGTGGGATGAAATAGGTTTGAGCGGCAATACACTATCACCCTAAGAAAGTAACGTGGATTTTTTGATTATTTAAGTGATGAAGTTTCACCTCACTCGGTAAACTTTGTCGCGCTGAATACAGGAGATGTTGTGAGGAGGTGGTCATATTTGCGCGACTAGAACAAAGATGCGCAAGTCGCGACCTCACAAGCCTGATTTGAGCGAGCCACCAGAAGAAAAATGATATGCGGTGGTTTAGTTGAAACGTCCCAACGACTCTCCCATCTTGATCTTTTGTCCAATCTTAAGATCAAACTGGAAGTTGTCTGGCGCCTCAAAAACCAATACAACGGTAGAACCCAACTTGAAGCCTCCAACCTCTTCGCCCTTACTCAAGGGGAAACCTCCTAATAGCGCACTGGCTCCAGTATAAGTAGCTTCGTAGACGGTGTTTTTCTTCAACTTCTTGGGCTTGGTGGTTCCAGTCGAGGTGCGGGACTCCACATCCAGTTTCTCCAATAATGGAGTATACTCATCGTTGGTACTGGCGTTGGAACTTTCAGAGCTTCTCAGATACACTTCGTGTTCATAAACGTCATTGGTCTTCAAGTCCTTGTCGAAGTTCACCACAATGCTTCCCACATTGGTGGCTCCAACCGGAATCATGGAGAAAAATCCATACTTCCAGAAACCTAGAAGTGCCACTCTCTCGTTCAACACGAAGAGACCCTGCAATGTCTTCTGGAAGAAAGGTGCCACCGAGAAAAGCTCACCAATAAAATGTCGTCTCAACGTGGCCACCCAGTTCGTTGGCGAGTGGTATCTGTGGTAATCGCCAGGAGCCAAATAGATCACGGCAAAGTACAAGTTACTATGCGAGCTTTGGTGAATCATCTCAAATGGAGTGGGGGTCAAGTTCTGGGCAACAGACAAGCCCTTGCCCACAGAGGGCTTCAGATCCTTTGCAGTTCCATCACCTTCATCTTCGTACTCCAACTGGTTCATGTGATAAGTCCCTTCACCCTCTCCACCCAAGATGTCGTCCAACGAGTAAGAGATGCCGTTTACCTTGGCAAACTCCTCGTCTCTTTTGATAACAGCTTCGTTTCTGGCGTCGTGCTCAAACTCCAAAGAATGAGTTGGAGCAGCCAAACGCTTCGCACTCAAACCAAGCAAAGCATCGATAGAGTAGGTCATACCCTTCACCTGCTCAATTTCACCGTCTTCGATGATTCCAAACTTGAGCACCTTACCGTCGGAAGGAGAAACCAAGTCGTCATCTGAAATTGGTCTCACCCCAGGTCTTAATTTACGATAAAAGAACTCCGACAAGTTATGGTAAGTAGTCAAGTCCGGTTCGTCCATTTCGTCCAAAGTGACACCGAAAAGGGATGAGTAGAGCCGGTAAGAAGGGCTCCGCATCCAAACAGGCAAGTTGATAGAGTTAACTTGGCCCCACATCCGGGAGATGGTTTTCAAAGGAAGCGTCGAATACACATACAACAGCCACGACAGCGGCTTGATGGTGTAGTCACTGAATGGTTGGTAGTCATCTTCTTCGTCGTGGCCCCTCTCGGATCTAATTTTGGCAGCCACTCCGCCCAAAACAACCGCTATGGAGGTCAATGTCCACCATCTCATGAATCTTCTCTTTTCTCTTCTTCTTCTACGGGCCTCGGCGGAAAAAAACCGACGCAGGAGGTTCTGGGTCTTGTTTCTGATCTTGGACGGAGCCGACGCAAACGGTCTTCTAGCAAGCGTCAAGCCTGGAATCTTCAACCGGTGGCTGTTTTTGGCCCACGTCGAGTAGTAAAACGCGGACCGCTTGGGTCTGGGGATCCGGGGAAACATGTAGCGGTAGCTGGAGTTCGAGTTTCCCGACTGGTCGTGGTACGATCTCAGGAAGTTGATTTCAGCCACATTGGTAGCTCTAGATAAAGGCTGGGAGATGTTCATGGCACTGGGCCCATGGATAAAAGGAGCGTGTGGATAGCCTTTTCTTTTCATTGCAAACGACTCAGCGTTGAAAATCGCTGGGCGGTATACCATAGTGAGACGATGGTTGGGACGGGGACGGTTTCAGCGGGAAATCTAGCCAAAGTCCACAAACAATCGGCTTAGAAAAATTCCTTCTGGATAAGTGAACGGGTATTCGCGCACCGCAGCACGAAAAAAGACCATTCAGGCGCATAGTTTAGGCCCCGCATTCGGCCAGGAATTCACCTTAGAGGTCCATCTTGCGAGGTTATGCCAGATAGGGAAAATTCACGTGGTTAGGGAGGAGAATTCGGGAGAATGGATATTGGAATGTGGAGTTGGAGCCGGGAAAACAAGGTCCACAGGTGCAAAGAGTGGGCAACCTAGGAGAGTGGAAAAATGATGAAATGCGATTAGGTGATGAGAAGTAGACAAAGTGATGAGAAAGTAGACAAAGCGATGAGAAGTAGACAAGGGGAAACACAGGTGGTATAAGTCAAGTGGCCTTTGACAGGTTTGCAATATATCCAGCAGTCAAGTCATGTAGACAGGCGGTTGCGATATCTGTATTCATCCTTTCATTAACCTTAATTTAACTTACCTTGATTTCATAAGCTCCCAAAGCGTTTGCCTGAGCCTCTCTATGAAGTCGCTAGTGAGATAATGCAGCTGGGTTCCCACATAATGGTCGCTAAAGGCAAATAACAACTTCAAGTTTCGTAAATCGTCAACTGACTGCGGGTTCGCAGCCATCATGCTAAGCTCAATCTTCGAGTCTATTATGTTGAAGTTGGAGAGACCCGAATTGATCTCGTTGGAGTCAAAGCTTGTATGTGTTTGGATGCTTTCATGTAGATACACTTGCCTTTCGAAGGTGGAGAGAGGTTTGGCGATCTCAAGCTGAAGCAACGCCTTGATGTCTCTTCCAATCTCATCCTTGGCTTCTTCCTCCAATGCTCGACTCTCGCTTTTCAAAAGCGAGGAGACTGAGGCCCGGAGAAGTTCGTAGTTCAGCTTCTTGAGAACGTAGATGGTCAATGACTTTTTAAATTGCTCCAAGTACCCAGTTGGCGCCAGGAAGTCAATCTTCACCTTGAAATATTCGTCGGAGATCACCTCGATGGATGCAATTCGTTTCATATTTGCTAGAAGGTGTGGGGCCGTAGTTTGCTTCAGGGTGCCATCTCTATAGTTGATTCTCAACGATACCTTGATGGGGTTTCCATTTTTCACCTCTCTCACAACTAGACATCTAGGCTCCACGGCTAGAGCCCAGAAATGCCTCAATACCTGAAGATGTACCTCATGATCATATTCTTCGTTGGGAAACACTGGGTAAAGGGAAGTGATAAGCGATGCAATTGCAAAGTTGGAATCCTTGAAAGCGTATTGACTTCCACCCAAAAATAGAATACCGAGTGCCATATTGACTGCCATGTGACTGCCGTAATGGACGTTGTTATTAATACGTCCATGGATCAAGCGCAATCGTCTGAAAACCTCCAAATCTCCACTCCCTGCCATCACAACCGACAAACATAAAGCAAGCAAGTTCTGGATCTGAGCAGCACAATTGTAGCCAATTTTCTGATCGTAGTTCACAGCAGGCATCGTAGAGATATCCATAAATAAATCCAAGTAGTGAAGCAAGGTGCGTCTTGCATTCAAGTCCTGACTTGAAGCGTGCTTTATGGCAATCGAGAGGCAAGCTCCACCTAAAATGTTGAAATAAGATATCTGCTCACTGTCCAAGGCGACAAGATTATTGATACTGTATTTCTTCCTCAACACCTCAGGAATCTCGGACTCAACCCAATGTGTAGAGTTTCCAATCAGCCTCCACATTATCAAGTTCTTTGCAAGACATCTTAGCAACAAGAGATCAGGACGAATATAGTCCAAAAGTTGCTCGGATTCAGGGATCAGAAGCTTGGCCGCTATAGTAGCATTTTCAAGCTTCAAATATATGAAGCCGAGGGCAAGAATGGCACCTGAACCCGACTTATCCAACTCAAATACTGGATGCGAATCTCTCATGGATGTTGCAAACGCTAATAGTCGATCAACGACGTGGGTATCATTCAATCCTCTAAGATCGTCTCCCTTCCCGAGATTGATCAACCCTAGGGCAATTCCCGCAGCTTGCCTGTAGCCTTCTAGTTCCTCCTCATTTTCAATGTGAGATGAACTTCCTCCAATTTGAGATAAGAGGATCTCGCTCATTCTTCTATGCTGTGTCTCAAGATATAAAAGCCCAATGCCAATAAGTCCCGCTGTCTGCACCAATATGGGAACATTCAAGTCGTTGGCTCCTTGCGGGAGGAGTGCAACCGCATGCACTGAGAGCACCTTAGTAAGCTTATTATCCAAAGTTCCTCTCAAACTGGCAGCCATACCGATCAATAGTCCCACACTCGTGAGTGGATGTTTGGGACCAAGGTAGTTGTAGATGTGCCATTCTTCAAGTTTCTTGAGGTGTCCATTCAAGCCAAGACCCAAAAGAAATCCAGCATGTTGAGCATTATTTTCTGCTGGCTTATTGAATATCACCCAACTTCCGGAGATTCCTTTCGAAGACGGGCTAATACTAAGGCCCGAGAACACTCCGTTGTGAAAATGACCCCATTCCATGACTTTCGATGGGACAGCACCCTCTGATATAACGATCGTGGTCATTGATGGAGCAATGAGAGTATTCAAGTTGAATTTGGGGATGGGAAACGTTTCTGTGAGGAGGGGAATCCTCCCAGCATAGAAAAGTGCAGCGCGACCCACTGGGATCATGAGAGTTCTCAATGCCACAAGTGCTGCTAACTCTCTTTTCATTAATGTAGAGTCGTATTCACTGGTTCCTTCTTCCACAGTCAAGGTAACGTTCTGGGTTCTGGATTGATGCAAGAGGCTAGTGATCTCGTAGTATCTTCTATCCTTGTCGAATATTAACTTTGTGATTCGGATTAGATCAGCCTCAGACTCTCCATCCCAAGCTACTAAGTTGTCACCCTTGGTAAAAGTGCTAGAAATGATGGAGTTAGCGTCGCGAGCAGACTGCGACGTCCCGAGTTCAACCTCATTCGGCAGACTCAACCTTGAGTCCGGTTGCAGCAAAAGCATTAAATCTCTTCTCCCAATCAACTCGAGATAATTGTCATTCCAATCGAACGATGGATTTTCCTGGCTTGCCAGCAAACACTCTTTGAGTGGATGGGAGATACCAACCGGATATGTATCAAGATCGGTAGCACTTATTCCAAATTCGCACATAGCATTTACTACCTGGCTGGGTATCACATGCGGGTTACATAATAATTCAAAGAGGTGGTAGACCATGTGGGAACGAGGAGTAACCATCAAGTTGACGTCATCACTTTCTTCCACCAAATGAGAGAATTTCAAGTAGCGTCCCCGTTTCCCCTCCGCCAACGAAATTAGCGAGTCGTATAGACTTGGTGGAACATAAATAAGTACAACCAGCAAGAGGCGCACAGACTTATCGATGCTCTTATGATCAATCAGGTAGAACGTAGTCCACTGTTCCAGCCAGCCCATCCACACAGTCAACTGGGTAAGTAACGTTCCAAGTTTATTGAGAGAGAGCTTGCTCAACACATGAAGTTTTGTCTCCTCATAAATCAAATGCATGGACACAACAATGTATGGCAAGAGATCCTGAAACGAGTAGTCAATGTTGAAGTAGTCACGGACCTGTTTTGCACTGTCTAATAGCAGCGTTATCTCGTTGTTCATATATTGAGCATTCTCAAAATCATCAAAAGGATAGATCATTGACAAAAGAGAAATGACAAATGCATTCCACTCATCCTTAACGGGATCTAGCATGAGTGCCGAACGCCATATCACCCACATGTGTTCTCTTATTTTAGATCCCGATAAGTATTTCCATGATTTGAGACAGGTGGACACTAGTGGTGTTTGAGGCTCAAGCACAAGAGAAATTAGGTGCGTTTTGAATATATCTGTAGTGTCTCGAAGAGCCACCATGTTCTCACATGTGCTGAAAATATATGCGATTGGCGGAAACTTCGAATCGAGCGGAATCGGCGGAGTCTTGAGGTCCAAGAATGGATTGAACAGATAGAGGGTTTTGTCGTCAACTAGTACTAGTAGCCATCCAGGAAAGCTGGGGTGATCTAATGGCACCGCATGTAGACATTGCACGGAACATGAGGCGTCAAACTGCGGAATCTGATTGACCAGCTGCTTATACATGTACACCTGGGTTTCTTTAGATGCCCGATCGCTGACAACAACTGCCTGTTTATCTTCATGGTGAAGCCCATTAACAGCCAAATGCAGCCTCCTAGCCCTTGTGGAGACGGTATCTATTTTGGTCAAAATCATATCTTTGCGTAGTGCCCCAAGCTCCAATGCTGCTAGAGCCAGAGTGGATTTGCCCAATTCACTGATGCTAGCCTCAGATCCGATTCGAGCCACCGACGACACTCCAGAAAGAAGCGTGCTTGTGCGTTTCTTCTCCATATTCATAGAAAACGACGAGTTGGAAGCATGAAACGTCGGCCCCGGCCCCAAATCGAGGTATTCGTCGTCCAAGATCTTGGACGGATTGGGCGTAGACACTGAGGTGTTTCTGCGTTTTCGAATATTGGTGCTCATGATGTTTTTTCTAGAGGACGCCTTCACATGGTATATTCCTATGGTCCGCTGGCGTGAATTGAACGTCACCGTAAGTGATCTGGCCTTATTGAGACCTTTTGGTGGGAAATACACAAGGGTTTCTTGAGCATTCACCACAGAAGTGGAAGATGTGGTCACCACACGGAGATCGCCAATTGGATCCACCAACGTCAAGAAATGATAATTGGAGATTGCAGACGCCGTGGTGGCGGGGTTATCGTGGTCTTTCTCCAATAAGAGTCCCGAATCAAATGGAAAGGCATTGCGCAACAAGAAGGGAAAACTCACCACGTACGAGTCTCCATCGGGATAGTAGATGTGGGCAGAGTTCTGCAAGCACACAACTAGAGCATCTGAGGTGTCCAAGGTGGAATTTCGGACAAATCTGGTATATGTAGCGGTGACAATATTCTCATTGTAGACTAGTTTTCGAGAGATGATAGCACCATGAACAACCACGACCTGGCGAGAAGATATGAGAAGAGCGCGGCCATTGGAGTAGAGATATGGCTTATGCTTTGGAAGAGAGGGGAAGGTGAACTCTCCGGAGAGGTCTAAAGACGGCAGAATCATGACATAGATGTACGATGGAGTGAGTCGCGATGTATACCAGAGGTACCACCTAAACAACAGATAGGTAGTAGATAATCAGTACCATGTAAAATAGATAATCAGTACCATAATAGATAATCAGTACCATAATAGATAATCAGTAACAAGGATTAGAAAATAGGTGTTCAGTAATATATATGCTAATATATGGATGTTGATGAAACATGTTGAAATATAAATTTTCAAACACTTAGATGTTCTGGTACATGGATGTTTAGAAACATGATCTCTACATCATAGACTTCACCACACATGATCTCTAAATCATAGACCTCACCACGCCTGACAAAGCCTCTTTTCATACAACCCTTCTGTACAAGTAAAACATTGAAAACTATTTACAACACCGAGTTTACTCGATGATTCTGGTAACCAAACCAGTTCCAACAGTCTTACCACCCTCTCTGATGTTGAAACGCTGGTTCACCTCCAAAGGAGTCTTTCTCACCAACTCAATCTCCATCTCGATGTTGTCACCTGGAGAAACCATGGCAGAGTGGTCCACATCAGGGCCCTCTGGGAATCTCAAAGTTCCGGTGACATCGGTGGTTCTCAAGAACAACTGAGGCTTGTAGTTCTCACCAAATGGCGAGTGACGGCCGCCCTCCTCCTTAGACAAGATGTACAACGAGGCCAACACCTTCTTATGCGAGGTGACGGTTCCTGGCTTGGCCATAACCATACCACGAGAAACCTCGTCTCTCTTGACACCTCTCAACAAAATACCAGCGTTGTCACCGGCCATGGCGGCATCCAACTCCTTCTTGAACATCTCGATACCGGTGACGGTGGTCTTGAATGGCTTGTCAAATGCACCAACAATCTCGATTTCCTCTCCCTTCTTCAAAGAGCCTCTCTCGACTCTTCCGGTCACGACGGTACCTCTACCGGAGATAGAGAAAACGTCCTCGACAGGCATCAAGAATGGCTGCTCCAAGTCACGCTGTGGAGTAGGAATGTACTCGTCGACAGCGTCCAACAATTTCATAATGGCCTGTTCTCCAATCTCTGGCTCTCTACCCTCCAAAGCACACAAAGCAGAACCCATGACAACAGGAGTCTCGTCACCGTCGAATCCGTACTGGGTCAACAATTCTCTCATTTCCATCTCCACCAACTCCAACATCTCTGGGTCGTCGATGGTGTCCACCTTGTTCACGAAAACAACCAACTGCTGCACACCAACCTGTCTGGCCAACAACAAGTGCTCTCTGGTTTGAGGCATCTGTCCATCGGTGGCGGCAACCACGATAATGGCTCCGTCCATCTGGGCGGCACCGGTAATCATATTCTTGATGTAATCGGCGTGACCAGGACAGTCAACGTGAGCATAGTGTCTCTTCTCAGTCTCGTACTCAACGTGGGCGGTGGAGATGGTGATACCTCTGGCTCTCTCTTCTGGGGCCTTGTCGATGGCTCCGTAGTCCAAGAAATTGGCACCTCCCTTGTCGGCCAACACTTTGGTGATAGCAGCAGTCAAGGTAGTTTTTCCATGGTCAACATGGCCAATTGTTCCAATATTGACGTGGGGCTTGGAACGGTCGAAAGCGGCATAAGTTCTGGCGAGGCTAGGACGCGTTTTGCCCAACACTCTTGCTCCGATGCGGAAGCTGGCTGCTACGGATCTGAACATAGGAAGAATGGTGTCGGGAAAAAATTTTGAAGCGATTTTCCACTTGGTTCATTTTCGCACGATCATTTTCGCACCATCATTTTCGATCATTTTCGCACGATTCGCGGAGGTAGTGATTGGTCTGCGAAAGAGAGACAAAGTAAACATAGTTGAGACATTCTAGTTGAAAGTAGACATTTTATTTGAAAGTAGACATTCTAGTTGGACAAATTTTCAGTTTCTTTGGCTTCAGTTGGCTCGTTATTCGAATAGCCTTCTATCCGTTATTTTGATGGTTCGTTTGCAAGTTGTGCAGTGCACGACAGTTATTATGCTGTCTTCATCGAACTAACTGTTACTTTAATCGTGGTGTAGATCCTCTTCATTATTCGACCAATGGCGAGTCGGCATGATCTCTTTCAGATCCTTCGTCCTCTGCCCGCGTATTCTCCTCGATAATACGCTCCAATTGCTGACGTTCAAGGTCCTTGTAGCCAGTGAAATGCTCGTAGTATATACAGAGAATCAACAACGACCCCTGTAACAAGGCGGCTACAAAATACGATACCCACGAGCTCCAATGCAGCCCCTTGGTGAAATAGAGAGTCGCCGTAAACACAAACCCGCCTGGGGTCTGAATACACATCATGCCGATCGATAATGTACCTGGATGCTTCAACTTGTATGTGGTGGTAATCTGCGGCACGTACTTAATGATGGTAAGCAACATGGACAACAAGCCATTGATCTGAGCCAACGTAAGAAGAACCAGTCTGTTGGTGACAAAAGCGGTGACAATCTGAATAAGAGAAATGATGCCGTGGAACATCACCCACCGGCCCACGGTGACGATTCTGGCGTATTCTTCCTTATCTTGGAGCACAGATCCTCTTGTCACGGCGAGAACAAGCACTAGAATCATGATAGCACAGGTGCATTGGAGTCCAATCTGGAGCAAATTAAGTTGAGAGTTGAGGCAGTTGAACAAGGATAACGCCCCCACGCGGCAGCAGTAGCGAGCTCTGGAGCTGATCATGATGATGTTGGTGAGGGTGAAAATCAGCGAACATGAGCCAAGAAACAAGAAATTGACCGAAAGTCCTTCGGAGGTCTTTTTCTTGTAGATGCGGAAGTATTGAGGCAAGTAGCTGACAAAGATGCCGAAGGTGATGATGAGGGAAAAGATGAAGTTGGCTACCGAAGCTCCATCATAGACGGAGCAAAAGTCTTCTGGAGCAAATGGCTGCAACTGATTGGTCATGGTAGAAGAGTAGATTTGTTAATGAGCCTGTTAATGAGCCTGCTAATGAGTCTTTTAATTGATAGTGCGGGCAAGTGCAGGGCGATAACAAAATGTTGGAGTAGAAAGTGAGGACTAGTTGTGGGAGATAAACACTGGTTTCGATATTCTGCATACATTTCTGATTAAAATTCAATTCTGTTAGAGCATTCTGCGTGCCATATCAATTTTTTATTTTTTCGTTCTTTGTAGTATGTCTAGTTCTCCATCTACTTGGTCTGGATAGACTCTAGACTCTAGAACGTCGAGTTGCTTTCAAAATCGGGGTTACTGTCAGACTTGTGGTTATTCTATTAACTAGTGACCTTTTCTCTAGAGAATCAAGTGCGTGTATGTTTTACTCATATGTGAAACAAATTAATTGCTCACCACCTTCACTTTTCCTACGCTACGCAGACCACTCTCGATGAATATCTAGTATGCACCCACCAATGTACACAAATTTTCCTAAGCATTAGCAGCAAATCAAAAAAAAAAATGTTACCAGATCCTTTGTAGAAATACTTCTTCTCCTTTCTTATTTTTTTTTGTCTTTCCCTTTCTTTCCCTTTTCTTTCTCTTTCGCTCTCCATGCTTCCCTACCTACATCTCCTCGCATCAACTCCTGTACAGCACCAACTTCAACTTCAAGCCGCCGGCAAAACTCGCCATGAGCTCCACTTTATGGGCCATCGAGGCGGCAAAGAAAAACAGAAACAACGATGTGGTTCCGGGAACCTCAAGGTACATCACCGCAGAAATGAAAACAAACGTCGAGATTGCAAAAACTGGCATCTCTACCTTCAGTGAATCGATCCTGACTTGTGTGGATCTGCTAAACGATATAATCGATGACATCAACAACGGTCCATCGGTTCTGCTACTAGAAAAGGTAACGCGGCTATCGTTGGCCAAATTCGATATCAAGGAGGAGGAGTCGATGACCTCTAGAAGTAACTCCAGATGGTCCACAACAGAACGCTCATCTACAGAGGAGATGACGCGGCCTGAATTGAAGTTTGAGTTGAGTAGAAAGATTCTACCGCTGACAGAGCCCCTAGTTCATGATCGTGAACGAATTGCTCATGCAACTGAACCAATTGTTCTTGCACCTGAACCAATTGCTCTTGCACCTGAACCGATTATTTCGCCGACTGAATCGGTTCTAAGGGCCGAGTCGATTCTACCGGCAGAATTGAAATCACCAGAATCGCCAGAATCGCCAAGTTCAAACCTTGGGTCTCGTCCTATCGATGTTTCAATGTCCAATGGTGGGGAGAAAAGAGAAAACGAAAAACGAGAAAAGGAAGACGATACGTTTGCAAAGAACGTGTCTGATTTCAATCGAGAGCACGAGTCTCATCGCGAACCAGTCTCTTCTTCCAAAACTATACTCGAAAGTGGCCACCTTGACGATGTAATATCTACTGCTTTGTCCCCAGTTCACATTCCACGTACTACTGCCCCAATGACGTCTCCTAATGTTGATTTGTCCTTCATTCCAATTGCTAATACCATCAATCCTCAGAAATTCGAAACTGGCCCATCAAATATCAAACCAGAGCTTCTGGATGAGAGCGATACCTCGTTCCAAGCGATAAGTACTGCAATCAGGAAGAGTTTTGCCGGTAAGTTGTCTATGGGTCAATTTTCTGGCTCTCTTCCGCTCTACTCTGATTTCAGAGACGACTCAGAGGCCAGACTACATTCCCTAGATATTCCCTCAAAGAGAGCTCAGCCTATTCAAGATCAAGATGCTGTTTCTGCAAACATCACATCGAATCGCCGAGATAGATCAGTCTACACTAAGAGATCTTCTGTTTTCGTCACCCTTCCTGATAGAGAGCCAATATCTTACCTGAACTCGACCAGGCAATCCATGAAGATTAAAACAGAAGAACTGGATACCAAGGTGAGGAGTCTGGTATCTAAGGGTGACTCTAGTTTACATCGGGAAGCCAAAACTTCCAATCTGGGAACCAGAACTACTTCCAAACTGGTGAATTTAGCCAGAAACTTGGATTTGCGATTCCCCGTTCAATCTGCTGCACGTCGCTCTCCGAATCAGCCAATGGAAAAGAGCCAATCGAATAACGGAGCTGTCACGGTGTCGAGTTTGTCAGCCACCGCAATTCCTCGAATCAGTCCAATGAGAGCCAGCATGCGTAGCGGATCTCCCCGTGGTGATCGTGATAGGTTCAGATTCTCAGTGCAGTTGCAAAAGAAATTATCAACACGTACGACGGATTCGGGCTCGCCCAGCCGGGATGGAGCAGAGCCTGGAGTTCCCCGTTTGTTCAAAACTTCGAGTGCAAGCTCTAGAAGCAATCTACCGATAGCGACTGATGAAGCTTCAAGCGTCCAAAACTCTCGTTCACCTACAAAGTACAATGATCGTACGGATATTGAGAGTATAAAGGATTCACCGACAGATTATAATGTTGTTACTCCGCTAGTTAAGAGAGAACCAGATATTCTTCAAAGGTTGACGCTCCCCACGAGCTCAAGCATTTCCAAGGCAGTGAAGACTTCTAATTCTAGAGAGCCTCGACTCAAGAATAAATTCTTGACCACAACATTAAATCCAGAGAACCCGCCTCATTTTGCACCAAAAGCACAAAGCAAGAAGTCTTCGCCAACAAAAAGAAATCCAGCTGACCTGGTTGAGAAGAATAAGTTGATTCGAATAAATCCCACGGGATCATTGAAATTTGAACCAAGCTCAAGACCGAAGCAGAAGATCAACTTAGCGATTTCACATAAGCAAGAGCTTCGTGAGAATGCAGCTATTGGAGGCACCTCCCCTACTAATAAACTTGTGAACAGTCCAAAAAAGAGTGGAAAGGTCACTAATGGAAAGCTGGAGCTTTCTCAAAGGGGGAGTATGAAACGACACCCAGAACCAGCAGATATTCATGTTGCGCCCAGAAAGAGAGCCGCAGGGAATGCTGTTCCTCTTCCTGATGCAGCAAGAGGAATTTTCACAAGCGAGCAGAATAAAGAAAAGCGCAAGATGCAAAAAGCGTTGACCACTCCGCTTAGAGGCAAATCCGTCGCTGATACTGGGATAACAGATAGTCCAGGATTCAGGCCAGATGCGTTGCCAGACATCCCATCGGACGACGAGGCTCTTAGGAGCAAGAAATACTTGAAAAGTTGGGCAGAAACACCAGAGTTGCTAAAGGTGATGAAAGAAAATAAGGATTTGGATCCTGTCTCAGTCTTCGGAGATGTTCCAGTTCTAAGGATGGATGACGTGTTCGAATCGGAAGCTTCCAGGCAGCGGGGCATGGCGTCGCCAAAAGTTCCTTGATAATATGTATGATACAGGTAATATTTAATGTGTAAGGCTTCGGGCCAGGCGCTTGGAAAGTGCCACTTCTTTGCTCCATTTGGACAACCACTCTGGTGAATCTTGTTTGGGTACAACATAGAGTCTGACGGCATTGTCGAATAATGGAGCTTTGGCCTTGTCGGACATCAATGCGCTATTAATTGGCACTTTCTTGCCCACCTTGACCAAACCTCCAGAGATGGTCTCCATGTAGCACTCAAGAGACTTGACACTGAAACTCGTATGCCTTGGATCGTCAAACCACGACTGTGGTCTATCAAGAACCATCTGCAAAAGTTCTACAGGGGTGGTAAGTTCGCTGACTTCAGCAACAAAGTCGAACTCGTCTATAGTAGGATAAAGGATCACTGCTGGGAAAATGAGCTGCGATTCATAGTCAGCTGGATCCTCCAACCGAAGTTTGGCATCTTCAAGATACTCGGCCGGCCGCTGGGTTTTAACTATGGAAAAGTGTCTCAATTTCACGGCATTCATGAGGAGCTCCTGCTCCAAGTTTTTTTGATACTCTTCCCTCTCCTTCTTCAATCTCTTCTCATCAATCTGCTTTTCCTTCTCCTCCACTTTTCTGAGAGTGTCCTGGATAGCCTTATTTTCTGGATCTTTGGAGAGACCAAACTGCAACACCTGCTTGGCCTCCTCGTATCTGTCGACGGTGAAAAAGGCTCTTCCTGCTCTGTAACATGCTTTAACATTATTCTCGTCAATAAGAAGAGCCTTCTTGCAATCTTCAATGCAACGTCTATAGTTTTTCAACTCCAAGTTGCAGGCAGCTCGGTTCACATATAGAGCCACGTTGACAGCGTCGACGTCACACTCCACTTCAAGACCCTTGGTGTAATATTCCACGGCGTTCTTATATTGCTTGAACTTAAAGCAGTCATTCCCCTGATTCTTGAAATTCGTGGCGATTTCATCGGGCTCACCATCATATGCCAAACTCTTCAATGCTTCAAGTCCCACATTTTCTCCTCCTTCGCCATCGGTTTCGTCTAGCTGACTCATGAACAATGGCAATCTGTTGAGATCGGACATTACTTCCTCCGGAGTCTTCTGCATGAAATCCGAGAGCTGTGGAGGCAAAGCAGGCTCACCAGGCTTAGGAACATATCTCTTTTTTTCCCAGGCTGAGATCAACTCATCCTCGATATCGATTTCTTTATTCAGCATCGTAGTTGGTAGAGTCGATGAGATGGGTTATGTGCCGAATGGATGGGTATAGATTTCGCGAGATGAGTGGAGTGTGAGCTCAAAAGAGATATTTTGCAGGTTATTTGGCAAATTCCTTCATTTATCTAGTTTATCCTATCCATTCTATTTATTCTAAGTTCGGCTTATGCCTCGACCGTAACGGGAACGTGAACCACTTGGGTGACTCCGTTCTTATGTATCACACCGATGCGCATGTAATATAATCTCCCAAGAAAGCAGGTTTGAAAATCAGGCACCAAACAGATGGTATCGAAAGCAGATTTCTTCCCCAGAGATCCTCCCTTCAAATGACAACTATCTAAATCAACATGGAGGTTCACTTTCTTGGTGAAGATTTTGTAGTTGGGATTGACCGACGACTGCGACTCCTCCCATGGAACAGCTCCCAAGTTCCTGTAGTATCCCATACCGGACTCAGACGACCGCTCAACCTTAACATCCAGGATACCCAAGTTGATATATTTTGTCTGTAGCATGGCCATGCTCTTGATATCCTTGAAGAACTGGGTTTCGACCCGGAATGCCTCGTTGTCGAACCCAACCTTCTTCATGATGGTAGAGAGCTTATGCAAATAGTCATGGAAAGGCTTCACCACGATGGAATCGAAGTTGGCCTCCTCGCCCACCTTCTTTGAGGATACGTCATCTACGACATGGTCATCGAAACACATTTCGTGGTTGAACTCAATTGGAATCATGTTCTTCCTGGATCTTATCGTCAAAACGATCAACTCACAGGTAATGCTTTTGGGTTCAGGGGGCAGCTGCAGCTCTCCTTCATTCTCGTAGAAATATGAAATATCGAGTGGAATCTCCAACTTCGTGTTGTAACTTTGGAGGGGATTCCGATTAATCTTTGGAGGAATGTATTGGAAAGTGTAAGTCGACTTTGGAGTGGAAAGCGAGAACACTCCGAGAACTCTGGAAAACCCAGTCAACTTCTGTTTCCTGTAGGAAATCAAGCTCTGATACACAGGTGGCTCTTCGCTTTTATGATTCTTGTGGTTGACTGACGAAGCATTGTAGAGATGTCTCAACTTTTCGCCGTTCAGCCCAGTGGGAGATATGTTACTAGCCAGAATTTGACTCATCACGCTCGTCAACGATGCCATGGACATGGAGTTTTGGCTCAGAAGCACTAATTGGCCCTCATCAAGTTTCTTCTCAACCATGTCCTTAAAAGCTTTGTAGCTTGCACTCACCTTCTTGGCCACATAGTCTGGATACTCTGGACGGAGAGTGTAGGGCAAGACACGAATGGGGACGCTCACCTCTTTAGTCAATACAAATTTATCTTTCGGAACGGTATGGTTGTACTGAGAAGCTCTCCCGATAATCTTCGTAGACACCGAGTAGCTGATGGAGGAGTCCACGAACGAAAAGTCTTTGATCTTTTTCTCGAAGTAATCAGGGGCTTTTCTAGAAGTAATGCTCACTGGAGTGCCCAATGTAGGCACCACACAACAATGAGAGTCTAAGCTGTGGACTTCGCAATTGTCGTCCAAGATTCTGTCCGGAATACGGAACGAGAAGAATCGTTTGTAGGTGACTCCGGGCTGAAAGAGTCTCTTGGCATCGATGGAGAGAACAGTGTTATCGTAAGGATCTGTCTCCCCCTCACACCAATCGTGGGGATTTCCTTCGTCTGTAGCCAATCGGTCAATGTTGGCGTAGGTCCAAGAAGCAAAGAGATCAGGCATATTCAAGAACTGCGAAACTGTGAATTGTTTGGCTTGAGTTGGCCCCGCTGGGGTCAGTGCAGCCACTAAGCATCCCTCAAACATCACATAGACGATGTCAAACGGAATCGGCTCCTTGTATTTGTTAGTCAAGGTGACAAAACCATGAAGGTAGTCATCTTGTCTATATTCTCTGTTGGAGACGTCGATGATGTTCGGCTTCACACCTTTCTGGCAAACGGAATCTGTGAAGGTAATCTGCACATCCAAGTGGCTGGCCATCGGGTTCGAGGAGTCCATCAAGTTATCAAGTTTATAGACATTGGCCAAGATGGTCTTTTCGAACAACTGGGCAGAATTCTGGGTGAAGTCTTCGTTGTCCTCGTCCAGGGAGGGGAGAAAGTTCGAGAGCTCGAGTACCGCCATCGGAGACATCGTTGCAGAAGCTACGGGGGTCACAGCACCCGAATTCAATGGAGACAATTCATAAGTGGGAGGGTCGACCCTAAAGTTTTCTTCGTTGGGAACAAGACGTTTGGAGATGGTGGATTGAAACATGTGATATGAAGGCAAAATGGAGCTTATGAGCTCCTCGTCCAGGCTCTTGGTCGAGATCTGGGGACGGATACCATTTGAGTCTTCATTCATGACGTTGGTGAAGAGATTCCTGCACTTTTGGAGCAATTTGGAGATGAATGAGAAATAGAGGCAGGAATCTGGGGAGGAAGACCGAAAAGGAAACGGGCGTGCAGATTGATAAGTGGATTCAGATAATTGAGTCTTAAAGTTTGAAATTTGATAGATGATATTTGGATTTGATTTTCAATATTTGTAGTTTGAAGCTCAGTATTTGATTTTCAGTATTTGGACCCTCGCAGGCTAGCTTTCTTGATTCTTTCATTATAACAAGCATACTTGTCTCGTGCTGAGTGCAATTTGTTCGGACATCCAAAACAAACATCCAAAACAAACATCCAAAACAAGCATCCAAAACAAGCATCCAAAACAAAATACGCTTGGAAGTCTGTACCGACAACATGGATCTAAGTAATGGACTGATACATAAAAAACAAGTATGTATAAAGAAAACTAATGTGAGAGAACAAGCATAGGTAATGCGAGAAGGCTAGTGCGTAATGCGAGAATTCAGCAATTGCCTAATGCCTGAAGATAAGACTTAAGACCAGTTAACAATAAGAATGATAAAACATAGACATAATACGGGGATAGAAGACATTATATGGAGACATAAGACATATCAGAAATGGCAAGTGAATCAGAGAACGTCTAGGCCTTTTCTTTCCTTCATTCTATTCGAATGTTCTTCCCCTAACTGTCAAGCCTCAACGTCCATTTCTTTTTCCCCTCCGACTTCCTCGAGTGACCAATGTCACCAAACTTACTCAGATTACCCCAACACCCCAAATTCTCTCCATCACTCTTGCCACATTTCTACATCGTCTTCTCCTCTCTCCCCACTGCTGATCTCGTCATGCTTATCTCAATTCCTCAACGTCCCATCTTCCTGTACTGAGCCTTATCTCGAAATGTGTCGTACGTCAGCATCGCTGGACGCCACAGTGACTCAAACTTCACCTTTTCAGATCCTAACCTCCACATTGTTATTTTTACAACTTCATCAGAATGATTTCTGAAAAGAATACCACCCTGCGTGCACCTTCTTCATCGCTCGCACGGTCGATTAAATCTGCCTTGGTGTTGCTTATGCTCATACTAGTGATTACCAAAGTAGTCCCATCTACTGATAACGGATTATTGCAATATTTGTCCGAGGTGAGTTACCACCGTATAGCATCTGGACCCCACTATATAGCATCTGGAGATGATCCTGTTGGAGACAAAATCGGCCAGCCCACGTTGAACCCACTGGACGAATTCCGTCGTTATGGCTCGAAGGCTATGGTGAGCTCTGATGTGCCTCTTTGCTCAACGATGGGAAAGCAAATCTTGCTTAGAGGAGGAAATGCTGCTGATGCAGCCGTCACCGTAGCTCTTTGTATTGGTTCAGTTAATCTGCACTCGTCTGGAATTGGCGGGGGTGGGTTCATTGTCACAACGAAGAATAATGAGACTTTGAGCATCGATGCTCGGGAAATGGCTCCGGCGTTGGCCCATAAGCATATGTACGATGGCATGCCGCTCTTGGCCCAGTTTGGAGGACTTGCTGTGGCTATTCCTGGAGAGTTGGCGGGGCTCTACCAGTTGTATGAAAGGCATGGGTCGGGAAACTTGACATGGGCTCAGTTGTTTGAGCCCGTGATTGAGCTCAACCGAAAAGGATGGGCTGCTCCGATGATATGGGTGCGTGCTGCTGAGAAAATCGATGACTTGTTACTCTCTCGCGTGCCTCCGTTGCGCAAGAACTGGGACTTCATCTATAAGAAAAATTCCAAGCAGTTGGTTGACGTCGGAGACATTGTCACTCGACCAAATTACGCCGACACCCTCGAAGCGATCGCCAAGAATGGCAGCTCGGCCATTTTCTACGATCCAAGTGGTCCCATCGCCCCCAAACTAGCAAAACTGGCTCAACTGTTCGGTGGAATAGTGACGGCAGAAGATTTTGCCAGTTACACCACCAAAGTTACCAAGGCGCTTCAGTTCAACTTCACGGTTGGCTCGGATGAATTCGAACTCACCACCACCGGTGGAGTTTCTTCTGGCTTGGCCCTCATTGCCGGACTCAATTTCTACACTGCATTGAAGCAAAAGAGTCCAGTAGACAACGACGAGGTCCTCAAGACTCACCGACTTATAGAGGCCATGAAATGGACGGCTCTGGCACGCTCGCATTTGGGTGATGTCAACGAAACTTATTGGAACTCCATAGTTGCCAACTACACCTCGCCTGAATGGGCCCACACCTTATTGGAGCAAGGCATGTACTCCGATAACACCACCTTCCCCTGGCAACATTACGGGCCATTATACGAATTGACCGAACCACAAGGAACTTCACATTTTTCCGTGGTCGATGAACATGGCGGCGCCGTGGGCATGACCACTACTGTCAATCTTCTCTTTGGATCGCTGGTTTACGATAGAGACACCGGAGTCGTGTTGAACGACCAGATGGACGATTTCTCGATGCCCGACTACAGCAATGCGTTCAACTTGACGCCGTCGGCATTAAACTTCATCGCTCCCTCCATGCGGCCGCTCTCGCTGACTGCTCCCACCATCATTAGAAAAAACGGCCAACTCCACTTCCTCATCGGGGCAGCCGGAGGATCGCGGATCGTCACCGCGGTACTACAGGCGATAGTTCGGACGATCCACGAAGATATTCTGCTTCTTCACGCTATCTCTTATCCCCGGCTTCACCATCAGCTTATCCCGGAAGCTGCTATGGTGGAAAACGTTAGCTTGTTAAACTCCGAGTTCCGTGACACTGTGGACTGCATCGTGAGTGAGCTCGAAAGTTTGAACCACAGTTTTTTGGAGACAGGGGCGTTAACGGCCATGAACGGGATTGCGAGGGCTGAGGATGGTGGATGGGAGGGAGTAAGTGATTATTGGCGTAAGCGAGGAATGGCTGATGGTTATTGAGTTTTGGTGCAATAGCCCTATCCGAACCTTATTTCTTCCGTGCAGTCATTAGACGGAACCTAAGTGTAGTGCTACATCGTGTGGAGCAATAGTACACATCATAGAGAAGTAGAGTAGCACTTTCTAAATACATTGAGGAAAATGTTAACACGTCGTAGAGAAAAAGCTTGACATTTGATATTTTTCCCTGGTCACTTTCCCAATGTCGATCTCAACGGGCGATTCGCGTATCCTAACTCCATGATGTTTACGGTGAAGAATTCACCGTCTTTCGTTCATTTTAACTCTATTTAATGGCAATCCCCATAGAATAAATGTAGCATCAAGAGCCAAACTTTGCAATTCAGCTAGAGTAAATCTATCTAGGAGACAATTTCCCACCACTAAGCCCGAGCCGCTGCTCCGTCGTTTTCCAGTATATGGAGTGCACTTCCATGGGAATAGCTTGTCCACAGGCCGCCCACTTGTTTTCTCCGGATTTATGATTGGCCTGGTGCAGTATTTTTGTGGGGCTACCGTCTCCTGCAGACATCGTCACCACCAAGGGAGAAAATATTGTGGGGTCGTCTCACTGGACCAAAGACGTTAACAGAAAACTCTCGATATATGAAAGCCCTGAATGCCTAATGAACTTCAATCGTGGCGAAAACAGACTTGGGCGCTTTTCACAGCAAAATTTTCTTCGGAGCCAAACTCCGATTCCGCTCTTGGGATGTATGCAGGTATGAATGCAGGACCGCCTGTTGTCATCACTGCAGTGAGGTCATTTTTCCCCGGATTTCAGGGTAGAAGGTGTAAAGGCCCGGACTATATAAACATAGCCATTCCCGGCATTCCGAGTCCTATTCTCCAATTTTGTTGACTCTGGCCCCTACTTATTTCGCTATCTTCTCATATTCTCGCAGATGACCACCTACTCCTACCAAGATCAACTACAAAAGTTGCCCATTCCAGACTTGGAGGAAACGTGCAAGAACTACTTGAGTGTATTGCGCCCACTTCAGACAGAAAAGGAATATGAAAAAACCGTTGAAGCCGTGGCAAAGTTCATGAAGGACGGAACCGGTCGCTACTTGGACTCCGAGTTGAGAAAGTACGCCGAGACCCGAAACTCATACATCGAGCAGTTCTGGTATGATGCCTACTTGAACTACGACTCCCCGGTGGTGTTAAACTTGAACCCTTTTTTTCTTTTGGAAGACGATCCTTTCTATAACGAAGCCACCTGTGTGAACCCGCAGGTCAAGAGAGCCGTCACATTGACGGTTTCTTCATTGAAATTCATTCAGGCGTTGAAGAATGAGACTTTACCCGTAGATTTCCAGAGAAACGGCAAGCCTCTCTGCATGTACCAGTACTCCAAATTGTTTGGCTCGTCAAGAATTCCTAATGAGGACGGCTGTGTCATGCAATCTGACCCCAACTCCAACCACATCGTCGCGTTGTCCAAGTCTCAGTTTTACTGGTTTGATGTGTTGGATAAACAGAACAACTTGATCATGCTGGAGGAGGATTTAATCATCAACTTCACCTCAATTATTCAGGATTCCCTCAAAACCCCCAGAAACGAGGTGGCAAAGTCTTCTTTTGGTGTATTGACCACAGAAAACAGAAGAATCTGGGCAAAGATCAGAAACTCCTCCACCATTGTCGACAACCCAAATAACAGTGAGATTTTGTCCATTATCGACTCTGCTCTTTTTGTCATTTGCTTGGATGACCTCGCTTTGAACGACTTGAGTGATCTTTCCAAGAACATGTTGTGTGGTTTGTCCATCCTTGACAAGGGTGTTCAAGTGGGAACATGTACCAACAGATGGTATGACAAGTTGCAGATCATCATCACCCAGAACGGAAAGGCTGGCATCAACTTCGAGCATACTGGTGTGGATGGTCACACGGTCTTAAGATATGTCAGTGACATTTACACAGACTCTATCCTTTCTTTCGCTCAGACTATAAATTCAAATGCTCCGACATTGTGGGGCACAGAATCATCGAAGGGTATCTCTGAGGTTCAAAGCGACCTTGTGACTATTCCTAGAAAGTTGGAGTGGGACTTGACTCCAGATTTGTCGCTTGCCTTGAGATTTGGTGAGACTAGGTTGTCTGACTTGATCAACCAAAATGAGTTCAAGCACCTAGAGTTCAAGAGCTATGGCTCCTCTACAATCAAAAAGATGAAATTCAGTCCAGATGCATTTGTTCAAATGGCCTTCCAGGCTACATACTACGCTCTTTACGGTAAAGTGGAGTGCACTTATGAGCCAGCCATGACGAAGAACTTTTTCCATGGAAGAACTGAGGCCATTCGTACTGTCAGTCAAGAATCCAACCTCTTTGTGCGTAAGTTTTTCGATCCATCAATGCCTAACGCCGAGAAGTTGAAGTACCTCTCGGACGCTTGTGTGAAGCACTCTGAGCAGACTAGAAGGTGCAGCAATGGTCACGGTGTGGACAGGCACTTGTATGCTTTGTTCTGTATCTGGAAGAGATACGTAGCAGATAGCGAAGCGGACTTTGGTGCTACTGACATGGTGAACGATGACACTATCACAAACCACGAGATCTCAAGCAGCTCTTCAGAGCACACTGTTGGTGGAAACAACCAGCAGAGTTTAAAGTATGAGTTAGACCACTTGCCTGAGATCTTTGCTGATGCCGGTTGGGACAAGTTGAACAATACTATCATTTCCACATCTAACTGCGGTAACCCTTCGTTGAGACTCTTTGGTTTTGGTCCTGTTAGTGCCAACGGGTTTGGTTTGGGATACATTATCAAAGACGACTCCATATCGATCTGTGCATCTTCCAAGCATAGACAGACCAGCAGATTCCTTGTGACTTTGGAATCTTACTTCAATGAGGTTTACAGAATCTTCAAGGAAGTCAATGATGTACAGGCGCCTCAGGCTCCGATTGATACCAAGATCACAGGTAATGGCTACTCTAACATCAAGCCAAAGACTCTCATGAAGCCTGTGCCTGTGAAGAGTGACACATTAAGCACGTTGTTGGGTGGTTATGGCTACTTTGACATGGGTGACGACCAGATCAAGTCGAGGGGCCAATCTCCAGAACTTCCGTTCATGCCTCGATTAGACAGCACCTTCTCGCTCAGAGATATCGAGAGGAAATTGAGGTTGTCGGAGTACTAAATTCCTTATTTATTCTATTTATTTTATTTATTGAATCTATTTCTATTTATTTCCGGTGATGATAGTACTAAATACCAAACTCACTGCCCTGCAATGCTGCACGCATACTGGCCTTGTTGGATTTGGTATTCTTGTTAAACTTTCCACTTGGAGGCATCCCCATCATCGTAAGCTCACTAGTGGTAGGCTTAGGTTTGAGTTTATGCTGAGATGGTGGATAATATCCTTGTGGTGGGGGATAGTACATGGGATACCCATATCCTTGTGGTGGTGGGAAGTAGCCTTGCGGAGGTGGAGGATAATAATATTGCGGTGCTGGTGCTCCGGTCGGCATCTGATACTGAACTGGTTGCTGACCTGGTGGGGCTTGTCCATGTGGAGCTTGTCCATGTGGAGCTTGTTGAACTGGGGGTTGTTGTGCTTGAATGGGACCTTGGAGTGGCCCGTGATGATGTATTGCTGAATTCAGTGGCACTCTATTCTGCGAAGGCGGCATGTACTGGGAAGTCATGTGTCCAGGGGGCATCTGCTGAGAAGGCACCCGTTGTGAAGACATATGAGGTGAAAGCATTTGATGTGCTGATTGCTGAGGAACTTGCATTGCAGGAGGCGCCATCATGGCCAGCGACATCATCTGTGGGATTTGCTCTTGGAGATTGCCCACTGGAGCCATTCGTTGTTGATTTGGTGGAGATGGTGATCCACGTGGATACTGTGAATCGAACAGTTGCTGTGGTTGCGGTGGAAGTATATTCTGAGCCGCTTGTCTAACAGGAGTTGGCGACGTGGCCATCGCTAATTGAGGCTGGCTGCCAATTGGAGTGTGATATTTTGAGTTTGAAGGCGATGAATCGTTTCCGTTGGGCGTGCTGTAAAGAGATGGTTGAAACAGCTGAATGTTACCATCCGGTCCATACATGTTCGGACCTAAATGCATCTTTTGAGGCAGAGCTGAATCACTTATTGCAGCCACCATTGATTTGGGCTGAGACTGATGTGAGAAATAGTTTGGATCTTCGTTCAGTTGGGCCCCGTGTGGACGCAAGGACTGATTACTAATTTCATCAAGCCCCGAAGCATCACCATGACCTTGTGGCTGACCCTTGAAACCAGTTTCTTGATCATGAGGATCGGCATACGTGCGATGAACATCACCAGGAGGCATTGATCCGTAAGCCATTAGAGGCAACGGTGGTGGGGGGCCATCGGGCAAAGCATCCATTGGAAAATAATCTGCTGGTTTCTTGGATTTCTTCTTCTTCTTTTTATTCTTTACATCTTCATCCCCAACAGATTGTGGCTTCAACTCAGACATACCCTCCACTGGAAGTGAAGGAAGAGGATCCCTCTTATGGCGAGCTGGACTAGATGCTCTCACATGTCGGTCTCCAGTATGATCAGGCGAATAGACGTCACTTTGACTGGCCTCGGCATAAGTACCCTGTTCCTGGCTGTGTGGACCCTCCGCTCCCGCTGCAGAATTCTCAGCATACATTCTGTAGGTGTTATTCTCCACGTCATTTTGGCGACGATGGAAATTCTGGTCATGATAGTCACGGTCATGTTCAGGGTAGACAGTTTGCTGATGATACTCATCTTCCAATGCTGGTGGATGCATCTCATCTTTTGGAGGTGGCTGTGGGGAGTACTGATGCACACTTGAGGGCACAGGGACATGATTCTTGGCTTGTGGAGATCTCGTAAGGTACTTCTGTCCCGGTGGTAACTGCGAAAGATATTGGTGGTCCTGCGGTGGTTGAGGTGGGTACTGTGATTCCGTTTGAGACTTGTAATTGTGCTCTTGTGGTTGAGCACGGTACTGTGACTCTTGTGATTTTTGAACCGCGTAATGCTCCTCTTGTGGATGCTGGAAGCGTTGTGAATCAGGATATCTCTCTGGAGGGTTCTCTATGTTCCCCAAATCTTCCCCGCGACTCTGACCGGGAACAAAATAGTCATCATATGGCTCTGCATCTGCCTGGCGGTCTGGCTTATCAAAAGGGGTCTTATATGTCTCAAAAGGCTCCTGTGTTTCAAATTGTGCTTTCGGCTGGTAAACTTCTGGGTCCTTCTGTGCATAGGCACGGTAAGTCTGAAATTCTGGATTCTGGGAAACATCGGGTTCAACATAGCGCTCAGAAGAGCTTCTGGGAATCGTGGGCTCCTCGATATGCAAATTTTGGAATTCACCTTGAATGTGTTGATCGTCCTCAAGTGGTGGTGGACGAGGTCTTTGGACATAGCTTGGCTTCTGCGCCTGCAATTTCTTGGTGATTTCGCCAGCCACTCTGGACTCCTCGTCAAGGCTAGCCATGTACTTCTGGTAATCCAGACGACCCTCCGATATTCCATCTACGCTGAACTGGTCATCACCAAAGGAAATATCTGGGAGTAGAGAAGCTTTGGGTAGTGGAGGTGGTTTGTGTCCAGCTTCTTCCGCAGTTGTTGGTGGTAATGGCAAGGACTTTGACTGAGGGACCGGTGAACGGGCCATGGGTCTCGAGCCACGCTCAAAGTCTTTGAAATTTGCCAAGTAGTCGTCTTCGCCCATTGTCACTTCAGACAAAATGAGCCATTTCTGAAATCCACGCAAGCCGGCCTCAACCACGATGGAGCGTCCAAATAAAGACTTCAAAGCATCCGATTGGTCAGAACCCAACGATGATAACCATGTCCAGATATAGTAATCCTGTAATGTCACATTCGATATGGTTACTTCAGTGTACATGGGAATATTTGGATCTTCTGGTGTCGACGCATGCATCCACCCAGGATAAAGACCGAATTCTGAATCGATGGGAGTAGATGTCAAACGTGCAAGCACGCGTCTAGATTCCTCCGTCAAGGTGTTGACAATCTCATTTGTGGAATCCTTCTGGAAAATGTTCTTAAGGATGGTGTAGTTCTCAATCGAGAGAAATTTATCTTTCTTGTCGAAGCGAAGATTCTGCCTCACCTTACTAATGAGCTCATATGGGTCGGCACACCTCTTCGTGGAGCGAATCTGAACACACGGAATAGTGATGACAGATTTCATCGACGGCAGCATTTCTGGAGGAGGGTACGAGTTGGTGACGAGAAGAGATTGTAATGTTTTGGGGAGCTTGAGCGTGTCACCTTCTGATTCTGGAAGCATTGCCCTCAAAAATGATAGGAGCAAGTGAAATAGTCCATTGCACGTCAGTTCCCAAGTGGTGAGACCGTCCATGAAGCTGTTTTCTCTAGCAGCGGTGGCATCGTAGAATGCCGAGGAAGCATGGGGCGTGCTGTTGAATGCCCATACACTGGCCATTTTGGCGATCTTGCGTCCACTCAAGTTATTGTATTGTGAGTTTGTTGCAATGGCAATCAAGAGGTCTAGAAAGTCGTATACAATGGAAGCATGTGACGACGACGAAAGACACTTGGGCATAATGGTAAGAAATGCATCCTTGGGGTATCCAGCATCGCGCTCACATCTTTTAAACTCAAGGTACACATTCCACCCTACGATCTCGTTGTTCGGAAGTCGGCACCACAAGTACTTGAGGCCACATATGAGGGTGAATTCATCGAAAGATTTCAAGAGAAGCTTGACCAGCGACGTCTTGGAAGTGTCAATTAAGTATCCGTTGGGGAACACCGACAGCAAGAACTTTTCGAGCTTTGTGTCGTCGACTCGAGACCTAAACGGAAGAAATACATGAGGAGTCTTTGTTCCTCGCGACTTGAGGTCTGCGGTAATGAGGTGGAGGAGCACCTGAAGCTTTTTCCTTGTAAGCTGATCTGGACCAATTCCAGTGTGTGGAAGATTCCTGCTAGCGGCCGGAAGCTGGGGAAGAGCAAATTGATCCGGACCCATGGCACCAGATTTACGAATAGCAGGAATTTGTGAAAAAACGATTTGAAGCGCGCTCTTGAGTTTTGGCACTGTTGATAGCGTTTTTCGTATCGAAAGCAGTGTTTTTTTAACTTGGTGCGCGATCTTCGATCACGACCCCAGATTTCGGTTACGAGAGAAGGTAGCATCTTAATATACAAGGGCGTAGTTTGGAGAAAATTGGGGTGGATTACGTGAAACATGTGATGACGTGAGAGGACTCTGAACGTTCCTCTTTGCTGCTCTGTGTTTTTCTGATTTTCTAGCAGCATCTCTTTTGTCATTGGGGAGGTGATTTCTACGAGTTTTTCACAGAAAGTACACAACTGCGCGACAACTGCGAATTTAACTAGTTCGAAGATCATTGTGAAGGTGGCCGTCTCGGAAAATGCATGCTTTTAAATTATAAATGGTATCCAAGATGTTCAGTTTGGAGAAATCTTGCTATAGAACATTACAGTTGTTCGTGCTCGTATGTGTGCCAGTTCTGATAATTTTATTACAGTGAGAGTATATCGATTGTACAATTAGAGTCTGGTTTTCAATTGTATTAATGAACTCGATACCATTCCACTCTACCAAACCGCCACACTTCGTCCTCCCTATAGAGGGCCCTTTATTTTGGTATATTCGAGCCAACAATATAGTAAAGAACACAAAAGTTGGTTATCCTCACAATGAAACATACTTATCGATTGCTTACGGAAACACCACCACCCCACTTCCCCTTCTAATAGTCGCTACACCTGTCCGACCTAAAGCAACCGCTTCTTTTATCGTTTCTTCTGTATGCTCTTTTCTACTTCTATCAAATATCATAGTGCTTCACCACCGGCTGCTGTGCACCATTCTGCAAATCGGCCATGCTAGCCACAGGGCGTAACCCGTAAGAGTCGTTTGCAAGCTTTTCACTTTGCAAGTTGGAAGTACTGCTAATCGGACGGATTGCGCCCCCATGGTTCAGGATAGCGTTCGAGATATCTCCTTGGAAACTGCCGGCGTCCACTTCGTCCTGAAAGGGAACCTGGTCATGTGAAGTCCTCACTCCGCCGATTTGTCCTACTTGTCCCACTTGCTGAGCTTGTTGCACCAGCCCAACTTGTCCATGGAGCTGTCCATTGATGTGGTTCATTTCTGGCATGGGGTGCACATCCACGCCGCCCACAAGTCCGTTAGCAGAAGCATCAGACTTCATTGGTTGAGCATTCAACGTGGTGGGAATCGTTGAGGGTATCGAGGTGTAGGAGGGCTGGGCATTTGCAGCCACTTGCGCAACGTAGTCTGTTTGTCCAAGAACATTCTGCATCTGGTGGTATCCACCAACTGAGTTGATGAGCCCAGGACAGTCACGGTGATTGGTCAAAATGCCTCTCACCTGCAAAAGCTGTTCTCGAAGCTGGGTAGCCTGTGCGGACAATTCACGGTACCCATTCGAATAGAAGGACAACTCGGACTCCATTTTGCTGAAGAGCTGTTTTTTCCGCTGCCGACACTTTGATGCAGCCACTCTGTTTCTCTCCAAAAATTGATTCCGCTTTTCGTCTTCGGACGCTGCACGAGCAGACTTTTTCGTTTCTTCTCTCTTTTTGCTGGCTTTGCCCTTCGCAGCAGGTTTAGCTCGCTTCGTAGTGTTTCCATTTTCTGCCGCAGGACGCTTTACAGTATCCAGCTGCTCTTGCTTAACTACTGCGTCCTGCTCCGAATCGTCGCTTCCCTCTTCCTCCTGGATCGGCTGTTCAGCTCTAGTTTCCCCAACTTTTGTTTTTGCTACATTGACCGGTTGTTGGAAGTGAGAGACGGAATATGGCTGAGCCGACAGAGCAGGTACAGTTTCTGTTGGGGCTGTAGATGTGAGACCTAGCAAGTTCAGCAAACCAGGAGTCATCTGACCGTTAGGAAACCCTCCCGGAGTATTGAGGTTGAAGTTGAAACCCTGCTGAGCCAAAATGCTAGGGGTGAGTCCAGAACGAAGGTTGGACTCGTTGGGTGTTAGTCCCAGCTTCCGCAACATATTGACGAACTGTGGGATGGCTTCAGGCCCGGCGTGAGTGCTGTTGGTTGCGTTAAGAAGACTACTCCACAAATGACCCGGGGTACCTGGGCTTCCGAGCGGCGCCCCAGGAGAAAATTGGATGGGAGGAAGTCGACGCCCCCCAGGCGTGAAAATTGGCGGCGTGAGCCCCGGAAGACGGTCGCTGTCCAAACTCAGAAAGTTCAGAATTCGAAGATTATGCTTGTTATTGGTACCATTAGCAGCAGCGGGATCGACGCCAGCGGGAACCGAAGGATTCTGAGCGGTATCACCGCCAATAACGGTTTTTCGCTCCGAAACTGATGGTTTTCCTGCCGTGGAGGTCGACAGAGCCTCGATGTTATTGCTGTTAGAGCGAGTAGAAGCACCAGAGGCAGAGGCGGAGTCAGAAAACCCGATATTGCGGGGCAGCAGACGATTTAAGAGGTCTTTTGTTGCAAAAGAGTTTTCAAATGGGTTCAACTCCAAGTCAAACGACGTTTTCAGCTATGATCGGTTAGTGACGTAAGCAAGAATAGGCTTCTCTACACTGGAGAAAAGTGGGACAACCTGGGAGGAGACCCCATCGTCTATGCATCGGAGTAAGCGGAAATAAAGATACATACCTCGCTGGACATTCTGGGACCGAATATGTAGATGATATGCCGAGGTGTTGACGATGTTTCGGTGAGTAGGTGGAGGGAACAATCGATAGAATTGCTGAGAGTTACGTCATGGCGAATGGGCCGCCTTGTGCAGGGAGGAGATCATGAGCAAATCTCATCGGATACAGGCAATTGGTGGCTAAAAATTATGTGCACGCGATTAAAACCTCCGTAGGTAATTTATGTTGACCGTGCCCTACGCTACATATTCGCCTTCTTGTTCTTCTCCTCCTCTTTGCTCAACCCTTCGAGTGCCTCCTGGACCTTCTTTTTGTTGATCTCTTCCTCATTCTTGATCAGGGGGTCTTTCTTCACTTCGTCCTCAAGCTGCTCATCAACCTTCTTGGCCACCGGCACCGCCTTGGGCGGCTTCTTCTTATCGATTTTAGGTTGTTCCTTCTTTTGCCCCTCACCCTTGACTTCTGTCTCCATATTTCTTGCATCGTCATATGATCTCTCCCATCCGGTCTTAAACAAAGGCTCCATGTCGAATCTGGGGAACGGATGTGCTTCAGTGTTGAAAACGTACTTGTCCAACGGGATGAGGTCCTCGTCATCAAACAAGAGGTACAAGTACTTCAAAGTTTCGGCAAGCCAGAACGACTCCATGTTATCCTTGAACTTTGGCTCTTCGCTGGTAACATCCTGTAACGACGAATAAGACACCATTCCAGACGCCGTGGTGACCTTGGTGTGTTTAACGAAGTTCTGGAAAATCTCGTATCCCCATTTCCTGTACTTTTCATCGCCGGTTAACTTGTACAAGTAATAGATTGACTCCACTGTTTCTGGACGCTGCAAGTTGTGTCTGTCCAAGGGCTTGATTATGAAATCTTCCGACTTCAGTGGGTCGGTGTTGAAAACGGCGATTTCGGGCGACAACCCAGTAGGAACCACGTCTGCATACATTTTGTAGCACGAGTACGTCAACTCCTCACCAAGTTTGAAGTCGCTTTCTTGGTCTTCTCCCCAAGTTGGAAGCTTACGAGCCTCAGCCAAAGGCAAACCATCAGTTGCACCGAGCGCAAGTAGGCCACCGTAGAAACACACCAAGTGGTCCATTTTGGTGGACAATCCTCCGCCAATTCCTCTTTCAAGTTCGCCAACAAATGTCAACCCATTGGGCTTAGATTTGGCCACCATATGCTTCTTGACGCCCTCAACAGACTCCTTGTACATCTTCCGGTAGATGAGCTCCTTCTTGTTGGTTTGCAAGTATTGCTTCAACAAATACTCGTAGTAGGAATCACCTCTGGAACCAAGACGAATCAACTTTCCCTGGTACTTTCCGGAGTCAGGCTGCACATAGATCGGAACCAAGCCATCCTCAGGCCTATTCTTGTCCAACTCCAGCATCACCTTTTCCACCGCATTCCAGTACAATTCTTCTCCCGTCAACTTGGCCAAGTATTTGAATTCCAATTGCAAGGTGGCGACTTCAGCAGTGGAAGAAGCGCCGTTATCCACGTGGTTTTTGATTCCCTGGCCATTCATGAGGTTCACTGACGAATAGGGCACTCCCGTCTGCGACTGGAACCCTCCCATCAAGGCATTGGCCAAGTCTGCAGCTCGATCCAAGAGCACATCCTCATTGGATAAGTGGAATGCCGACAAAAGACCTCCCAACATTCGGATAGTGGTCTCGAACATGTTCACACTGTAGTCGAAGTGATAGTTCAAGTCGTCCACCACCCACTTCTTTGCCCTAGCGAACTCTTCCTTACAATCCATGATCAACAAGGTATCCAACGAGTCGACAATCATCCACCCCAATGGTTTGGGGCCCATATTTTCTCCTTTGCTGGTGATTGGATGGTAGATATCTTTGCCCCATGCATCGTTCTCGTAGGAGCTCCAAGATTCGAGGAATACGTCCTTGACTTCCCGTTTGGCCTTTGGCCAGGAAATTCCCGACTTGCCGCGGTGCAATGACGTCGAGGGGCCGCTGAACACGAAGTAGTATACCGAATAAAGCGCCAAAGTCAGAAGAAATGCCCGAATCAACATAGTCTTTTTGGAGGATCTCCCACCACGAATTGGAGCAAATGCAGCAGTCGACGAAGAGGGCTTATCCTTATATAGCGGCAACGATTGGTTGTTGGACGACCACCCAGGAAACGATGATTTTTCGTTGAAAGACATGTATGAGAGATGGTGGGATGAATGGTGCGGATGTGGTTACCTATACCTGGATATTGCGCGCGGGACGAGTTGGAAGTAGTGGAGTGAGACTGCGAGAAAGAGGTAGGGAGGTGGAACAAAAGATGAGAGTATGAAGGGAAAACCTGGAGGAAATATAGGAAGTATAGGAAGTATAGGAAGTATAGGAAGTATAGGAAATGTAGGGAAATAGGGAAACCAGGAAAAAAGAGGAAGCATAGGGAGATATACTAGGGAAATGCACTTTTGAGGGATATCTTTAGTGATTGGTTTGTGTACTCTATTCATATTTCGGCGAAACCAGACATAAATGCGACTGTCGATACATGTGACCCATCGGATGGTCAACCCGATATTGCCGATCTGGAGTACCCCGACGTATTCCCTCGTTACAATTAGTAGCGAAATCTTGATAAATTCTCTTGTAGAGGCTGGACGTTCTTTTACATTTTCCAACTTTCTCGATAACACCTATCGTTCCCATTGTCTGTCGTCTAGCCCTACGTCAACTAATGCCGCATCCTGCATCCCCAGACCTCTAGCCATGCCATCTCCGCCGCTTCCATTCGAAAAACGACTCCATCCACCCCAAATCGGAAGCTTGCGGCAAATCTCCAAAAATAAAACCTCTCCAATCCCTCCTCCATCTTACCTTCACAATCAAAATCAGTTATCGCTCCGTCTCCGTTGGCTAAAAAATATACCGTTTGTCGGCATTATCTCCATCCTGCCGAGCCAGTCGCGGCTGACAAAAACCGACTCACCCGATCACATCTCTTTTCAGCCTCTTCATCAAAATTGCTGCTACAACCTCCCCACAATGTCTGTCGCCGACGAGAAGGATTCTGCAACTCCCGAAGATACAAATGAGCCCCACAAATCCACCCGGGTGCGCCGCATGAAAGCATGCAAGCAGTGCCATTGTCTCAAGGTGCGATGCACCCCAGTCAATGAAAATGACCCATATCTGCCCTGTGTGCGTTGCGTCAACTCGAACAAACAGTGTGAAATCGACTCGGACCAGCCTCGAAAGAGACGCAGACGCACCTCCAAAAAGGACGGCGAGTCCATTGCTGAACTACATGACCAAATCGCTCATCTCCAGCAACAGCTCCGAGCAGCTAGAAGTGAGAACTCGGAACGGTCTCAGCTGGCTGACCTAGGCACCCCACGATACTACGCCCCCACAACCTTGAACGCCCCGGACAAACAATCGCCGCCGTTCATCTCCAAGTTGGATCTTGAGCGGGAGATCTCCAACTTGTACCAGGAAAACGTCAACCTCGGAGAAATCCTCGAGGAGATCCGAACAGAGGCCGACCACCGCCAGGAAATGTTGCACAAGGACAGGAAGGTCGATGTTATTTCCGCCGGGATCATCTCCATCGACGAGGCCACCAGACGTCTAGATGTGTATCGCGATCTACTCTATGCGGCTCACCCACTAGTGGAGATCTCCAGAGAGGTCACCGCAGAGCAGATGGTTAATGAACTGCCTTTTTTGTTCAATGCGATCATGACGACTTCTTCCATGTTGATCGAGGACAAATATGACCGAAATGTATGCTTGGCATTGGAGAATCATGCGGTGCAAGGCATCGTGATTGAGGTGATGGTGGCAGGAACAAAGTCGGTAGAGTTATTGAAGGCTCTCATTCTTTTTTCTCTCTGGTATAACAGCCCCGAGTTCTTCAAGCTGAGACGGTACCACATCCTCAACTGCGTGGCAGTCACTTTGCTCCATGATCTCGGCATAGTCAACCGAACATCCTTCGCTTACAACAGCGATGCAAAACTCATCCAGAGGAGCGACGAGAACTACAAGTCTCTCGAGTATCGCTCCCTCATTATGATTCTCTACTTTAGCACCGTGAGCATCTGCTTGATTCTCCGAAGAACCATCTTTGTGAAGTGGACTCCATACGTCAACGAGTGCTGCGAAATGCTAGAACAGTTGGGCAATGACAATTATAAATCGCTTGCAAACTTTCTGCGCCTTAATCACGAGTTGGAGCGCATTCATAGTATCATCCACTTGCAAGACGGCCCCGTGAGGACAAAGTTGTCCAAGTATACGCTTGGTGAGTTCCAGACTAACTTGGCCATCATCAAGTCAAAATTAGATCCCGAAGATCACCGCCACCGTGCATATTACTATTCTGTTGAGGCATACTTGTATCAACCAGCACTACCGGATGTACAATTGACAGCATCGAGCCCAGTTGGTTGCTCTCAGAAACTTGATTCTGATACTTTGAGTGCGATTGCTCATTGCACTTCGTCGTGTTTGTGTGCATTGGACGAATTCAGCAAACTTCAGTCCACGGAAATCGCCGGCCTACCATTGTTTTACTGCTCGCGGATCATTTACACCGCCGGTATTCTCATGCGTCTTCGATACCTCATCTTGTCACTTCCGACGCTAATCGAGAAGGAGATGGTGCCCAAGTATGCCATCGTCGCCATCCAGAAGCTCAACAGCCAGTTTGGCGAGGCTCAGAAGAAGTTTCCCGGCAATTTCTACCTCAAGAAGATGCGTCTCATCTTGCAATTGTTTGTCCAAACTTATGTGACCCAGGTGATGGATTTGCTCAAGAGGAACGACGAATATATTCCTACCACCTTTCCGACGCCGGCGATGTCTACTGATGCCCGAGATGAATTGGTGGGCGTTGCTTCTACTTTGCAGGGGGTCACCACTAACCCGATCACCGAGTCACAGGCTCCATATCCAACTTCACTTCCGCTTGACCTTCTTTCGTTCGCAGCAGCAACGTTTCACAAGAATGGCGAAACCAAGGAGGGAGATGCACGTGTAAAGATAGAAAAGAGTCCCGTGGGATCAAATGACTATGTTTCGTCCGAAAGCGCTGGTGGTGCTTCAAATTCGACCATGCCACCACCTGGCTCGATTGTTGCACAGCAACCAGCTGCAACTTCATCTTACAACATCAATGGGTATTCAGGGCCCAATCCAGAAATTCTTCCACGAAATGGACCATTGCAAAAGGCACAATTTAACCCACAAATGGCATCTAACGCCGTATTTTCTGGCACCACCAATGACGGATACCTCGTGGCTCCACAGGCCAATGTGCAAGAAGTTATGAGTCAGTTCTCCGATCAGGATTTGGCCACCCAAGGAAATTCGTTTTTCAACATTGACGATGAGTTCTGGTCCAACTTGTTAAGCACAGACTCCAATAAGTTTCATTTCGCCCAGAGCGAGCCTCTGCAGACCGAGAATGTGTTGTTCATGACTTAGCCATTTCGGTATAATTATTCCATACACGTGTCAGCATGTGGATATGTTCTATAGTATACTTTTAAATTTATGTCGAGAATTGTACGTTTTAGAACTTTTACGTTCCGAGAATTGTAAGCTTTTATGACGTATATTTGGCATACTTGTGTCATGAGATGTTATCGTCCTACACTTAAACTGCGAATTAGAAGCCATCTGATTACTACTCACCGATGGAGAAATCAGAAGAAGAGCGAACCTCGTTCAACCTATTAGACATGCTACGGTTATTTGGTGGAATTCTACTCGCCAATGCTCTTGCATCTTGGTGGTTCACCTCCACCTCTACCTGGGGCTATAAAGGTAAGTGGATAGATCCTCGCTACTTGAATCACGTAGTAACAGGTAACATGGTCAATTTGACCCTAGACGAATTGGCTGTCTATAATGGTGCAGACCCCAAACTTCCTATCTACCTTGCTATCAACGGATCGGTGTTCGATGTGACGTGTGCACCCGAGATTTATGGTCCAAAAGGTGCATACAGATTCTTCAGTGGAAAAGACTCTGCAAGAGCATTTGTCACTGGCTGCTTTCAGAATCCCGATGAGTTCACATACGATCTCAGGGGACTAGATCCAGAAGAGGCCGCACATGACATATCCAGCTGGCAGAAATATTTTGAGAAAAGCTCTAAGTATTGGTATGTTGGAACGGTCCACCATGAACCCATCACCGGAGGACCACCGGCACCATGCCAGCACATGAAATACCCTAGCCATTAAAACAAATCATGAATTTCCTAATAACAGTTTACTTCTTAAATTATCTACTCCTTAGTATCTACTCCTTAGATTAATTTGTCCTTAGATTTTCATCATGTCCGTGCATGATTTGCCTCTAAATTATTCTAACCACTGCATGCATCGAGACTCGTCTGCAATACACCAAGCAACTCGTCCAGGTCCTCCAACCCCACGCTGATTCTAACCAAGTTTCGATCCACTCCCCACTTCTCCACCTCATCCAACTCCTGGTAATGGGCGAGAATGGCGTATGGACATGCCAACGTAAAGTTTGTGCCCAAAGATGGACCTTTATGCAAGTGGATGGCATTGAAGAAAGTGACAGCATCGGCAGGTTTCTTGAACACGAACGAAATCAACCCTCCGTATCCGCCATCGGGCGTTTTCATCGAATCGTAGTATTTCTTGCTCTCAACGAGACTGGGGTAGAACACATCCGAAATTAGCGGGCTGGAAACCAACAATTCCACCACCTTGGCTGCGTTCTCGTTGATTCTCTTGGACCGCTCGACAAAGTCTCGCGAGTTTCTCTCAAGATACAACGCGTCCTCTGCCCAGTAGGTATCCTCATAGTTTTCATCAAAGTACTTCTTCAACTGGCCATACATGGGGGTCAATGGGTTCAAGATCAACGACCCACCCATCACATTGGAATCTCCAGAAAACACCTTTGTCAACGAAGAAACCACCATGTCTGCGTACTGCATCACCGAAATGTTCAAGAGGTTGCCCACCGTTTCGTCCACCACCACGGCAAACTTGAATTTGTCGGCCAAACGTCTAATTCTCTTCAAGTTGGGGGTCTTCAACAACGGATTGGAGGGAC
The DNA here is from genome assembly GCA_030569115.1 of Sungouiella ezoensis. NCBI lineage: Eukaryota > Fungi > Ascomycota > Pichiomycetes > Serinales > Metschnikowiaceae > Sungouiella > Sungouiella ezoensis. The sequence goes on from JAJMJY010000012.1 coordinate 175,260, forward strand.
ACTCGCAGAACAAGGCCATGATGTCGATTTCGCCGCTCTCCAATGCCTCTTCGATCTTGTTGAGCGACTCGTCATCGCCAAACCCATAGAACAAGCATCCGGGACCGAACTTTCTGAGAATGTTCAATGTGTCAACATACGGGAACCCGAAACACACCGACTTCTTGGGCGCCTCCACGCTCCCAAGTAACGCCTGGTGGGCATGGAAAATGGATGCCATTCCAGAAGGATACAAGTACACCTCGGATTCTCCAAGCACCATCCCTCTTTTGGAGTCAGGAGATTCCGTTTCTTTCTCGCTCTTTTCAGCCTCTCCACTGATTCGTCTTCGCAACGCAACCTTGGCCTCCTCGGCAAACTTCAAGTCTAAAACTCTTCCATACTTCTGTTCGATGAAAGTGTTGAATTCTTTCTCCACCTCCTCATTCTGGGACTGCGAATTGGCTCTCATGGAGGCAGATATGGAAGGAGACTTTCTCTGAATAAACTGCGCCTGAAGCTCCTGCTTACTGCGTCCGAGGGTCCGTTTCTCGTCCTTGACATCGAATAACTCCTTCAACACATATTCGCCCATTCTGGACGAGATTCCTTCTCCGGAATGTTGCCAGTATTGCTTGGCCAAGGGAAACTCGTCGCCGGGGAAAAATACAATTCCGACAGTCAGCTCGATCCTCGACGACTTCTCGAAGTCCGTGGCCGGCGGAGGTGTACTCAACTGTAATACTCTTCTATGTAATTGAGGGTTGTCTGATTTGGTCTTGATGAATTCTCTACACCTCTTGGCAGCATTATACGAAGGGAAAATCATACACCGCTCGCCGTTACGCGAATACTTATCTTCGATTTTCTTCTCCAACTCCTTGATGATGCTGTGGATGAAGAATCTGGGGTAACCAGAGTTCATTTTGCTCACCACCCAGTCTTGTCCTTCCTCATATCCAACGGTAGCTTCCCATGTAGGCAAGGTGACCGAGATTGCATGGGCAGTATTGTTTGGGATCGAAGCCCCAATATCTTGCGAAGGGCTCAGGTTTGCCATGGTTGAGCAACTGTAGAATAGGCTTAATGTTTAAAATTTTCAAACTTATCGACCGGCATTCAGTGAGTCAGCCGGGAGTGTACTCAGCGATTGCGAAAATGTATGTGTATTGAATGCAATTTTGTGAGGGTATACTACAATATATTGCTGACAGCCACGAAGCCAAGAGGGAAGGGTTGTTATAGTGAATAGATCAATCCCAAGTAGCCTTCTAGGTCGAAGTTCCGTAGTTTTCAAAATTCGCCCTGGCGCAGCAGCTCCCCACTTACGACTTGATGCAGGTAACAGATCCTTCAGTTAGGCGTTGAACTTCGTTGTTGGTTGGTGCTGCTGGAGTGGCTGGTGCTGCCGGTGCAGCTCCTCCCTTACGGTTGTGTTGCATGTGAGATTGGACCAAATGGCCGGCTGCCAATGCAGAACAAAGCGAAAGCTCGGCTGCCAACACTGCCGATGCAACAATACAGGCAAGACGACGCGAGTTGTCTCCAGGACTGGTAGGATGTGGTCCACGCACTCCCAACAAGTCCAACATAGCCCCCTGTGGTTCCAAAATGGTTCCTCCACCAATAGTGCCGACTTCGATGGAAGGCATTGACACGGAAATCTGCAAGTCACCGCCACCAACTTTGTTCATAAGCGTGATACAGTTGGAAGACTCCACGTTCTGGGCAGGATCTTGACCACAGGCCAAGTAAACGGCAGTGACCAAGTTGGCAGCATGGGCGTTGAAACCACCGACGGATCCGGCCATGGCCGAACCAATCAAATTCTTGCTAACGTTCAATTCAACCAAAGCATCAACGTCAGACTTCAAAACCAGTCTCACAACCTCAGCAGGAATTCTGGCCTCGGCAACCACAGACTTACCTCTTCCCTCGATCCAGTTGATAGCAGCTGGCTTCTTATCAGTACAGTAGTTTCCGGAAACAGCGATAACAGCCATGTCATCCCAACCACATTCCTCGGTCATGTACTTCAAGGAGTGTTCCACACCCTTAGAGATCATGTTCATGCCCATAGCATCACCAGTGGTAGTCTTAAACCGAATAAACAATAATGTACCTGCCATAGCAGTCTTGATGTGTTGCAATCTGGCAAATCTGGATGTCGAGTTAAATGCTTTCTTAACAGTCTTCTGACCCTCTTCGGAATCCAACCAAATCTTACAGGCTCCAGCTCTAGCCAAAGTTGGGAATGAGACGCAAGGTCCTCTAGTCATACCATCCTGGGTCAAAATAGTCTGAACACCTCCACCAGCATTGATGGCTTTACAACCACGCATAGCAGAAGCGACCAAACAACCTTCAGTAGTAGCCATAGGGATATGATAAGGAGTGCCATCGATAATCAATGGACCAGCAACACCAACAGGCAAAGGCATGAATCCAATAACATTTTCACAACAAGCACCGTAAACACGGTCGTAGTCGTAATGAGCATAAGGCAACTTGTCAGTATCAAGAATAGGTGCCTTAGCCAATTTAGCAATTGCCTTACGACGAACAACGACAGCTCTGGTGTTGTTTCCTAACTTCTTCTCCAAAGCATACAATGGTAACTTTCCAGCAACGACCAACGAGGCAATCTCGTTGTTATTCAATTCTTTGACCTTGCCATCCTTCAACTTGGAGACACATTCATCAATCGAAAGGTTCCTAACTGGGACAGAGAAGTTGAGAGTACCTTCAGTCGAAGAAGACTCAGCTTCATCAGACTCACTCTCGTAGGATTCGGTAGCCTTGATATTCTCAGGAACAATCTTGTGCTTAGGTCTGGAAATCTCCTGCTGAATCAACTTATTGGTGGCAGTGCGCTGGTCTCTGGTAGCGTTAAGGAAGTAGACGTTGATGGAAATGGAAATGGCAAACACAAACAACAAGAACTTTGAGAGCATGTTGTCCTTGATGGCCTCAGAGATGGTCAGGAAGATGGCCACAACGAAGTCCTCCATCATAACGATAGGTCCGAATGGAACGTATCTCTTTGGAGCAAGGAGGTGTACGATGGTACCGTGGGCACCGATGGCAACATGCTTGGCAGCAACCAGAGACAAGGACTGGGTCTCAGACATGACGTAGAGAGTGGTAGAACCAAACAACCAGGAGCTGCCGAGATAGCAAGCGTGAATACCGACGAAAAGTGCCAGAATAGCGAACATAAACGAAACCCCAGCGGAGTTAGAGTGAGCAACCTCGGGGTAGTCATCCTCAGAGGCGCTGTTTGCGATGGTTTCGGCAACAAGAGAGGAAACGCCTTCTTCCTCCAATACAGACTTCAACGCGTGGGTTCTGCGGGCTCTGTTGACCTCAACCTTCAATGCTAACACAGCAGCGTAGAAGGTGTAGACAAGCAACAAGTCAAAGGCAAGAATAACGCTGGCCAACAAACAGAAGTCTCTCAAACCCGACATGTCACCCGAGTAGACAGCGGCAGCAAGCAAGGCAGAAATGACAATCACGTAGTCTCTCAATAAACTGAGCGAGTGATTGGCAATAGCAGACGACACAATGGTCTTGACGTCAGTATGGGTGCTTCTGGCCTTCATGACGGCCTTGGCAACTGAAACCTTGTGCTTGAAGCCAATGATGGCCGTCAAGAATGGGATTCCTTCCGTCATGCTGAGCAAAGAAACCTTGACCCCCATAAGCTTGGTGGTAGTGGCCAAAGCAAACAATGCGGCAAAAGCAGAAGACAAGATAGTGGAAAACGCGAGCCAGAAGCGCGAGCCGCCGTGTTTGAGGTCGATGAACACCTTGACGATGGTGTAAATCATGGCAAAGTACGCTACGGATATTAAGGCAATATCAAAGCTCTCGGCCATCTGGGCCAACGAATAGAGCTTGAATACGGCGCGTTTGGCGAGGCCAAAGTAGCGGCCCAAGAAATTGTTGGATCTAGCCTCCCAGGTGACTCCGGCGTAGGTAATCTTGGACAAATCTGAGAGAGTGGCAGCAGAGTCACTAGTTGGCACCACCAACACTCTCTCGTTGGGGGCATCGTCAAAAGCGTTTTCAATCTCGGGAATCTCGTGGTGCAACTTGCTGCTGAACACCAACGGCACCAATGTTAGCTGGTCAGCATCAGGATAGACATTGGCGTCGGTAATTTGCACCCATTTGTCATGGGAAGAACCACCGGGCGGATGGTAGAACAAAACCTCGGAAGTATCAAAGGACTCAGGAATGTATTCGTCGACCACGGCCAAATACGCCACCGACGCCAACAACAGCGTCACGAGGGTGAAGTGAATGGGTTTGTGGGCAGAAACTTTAGCCACTTTGGCCGACATTCTGGTGATGAAGTTGAGCATGGCGAAAGTGAAGGTTCGGATACCGAGAGCTGGGGAGGCAAATGAGGGGAAGAGAAAGACTTCACAAGGCTTGGCACCACTCAATGAACAATCACAGCCCGATATTGGTGAGTTCAATGGTAGAGATAACAATTTTTTCTCATACGGTTATACGACCGCCCGCCGCGACACGTTGAATGGGAGGTACGGGTGTGTCGCCGGGAGATGTTGGGTTGGGGCGGATTGCGAATGGCCAGGGGGGGTGGAGGGAGAGGGAAGAGGGAAGAGAGAAGGGGTGGGTTTGTTGGCTGTGGTTCTTCGGCTAGGGGCAGGTAGTTTTGGTTTTGTTTTTACTTTTTTCGGTGTATATAGTTCGTTTGGTCAACGTAGTGCATACAGAGGCTGTTCGAGGCAGGTGACGCAATCGCTCATGAGAGAAGGAAGAGAGAGAGAAGGAGAAAAATGGAGGAAAATTGATTTAAGATGGAGATGGAGAAATTAGAAATTGATTACAATGAATGGGGAACAGGGTAGGGGATTGGGAAAGGCAATTGGAACAGGCAATTGGAATAGGCGAATGAGCAATAGGGTGGAAATGTGGGTGCGAAATTGACTTGTGAAAATGACAATTGAGAAGGTGACAAATGGCGCGAATTGACATAGTGAACGCCATTTGTCTGTGGGAAAGACAAGTGGCCAGAGATACCCACACTAATAGTGGCGCCAGGAGTGCAATAGCTGTTATATTTGCCATGAAAGAATGAGAAGAGATAAAAAAATATTAAGCAAGAGATGGAAGAAGTTGGTGGTTTGTTGAATGTGTATTATTCGCGATTCTTCAAAGACTGCGTAGAATTACTACTTTAGCTCGAGGTAGTGTTACTACTGTTGCTGGCATTTGTGGCCTGGCCGGTATCTGTCTAACATTTTTCTTTTGTTTTAACATTCCCTTAGCAATCTCAGGTGTTTCTTTTATATATTATTCCTGATAACTACCTCGATCTTGCCCGAGGATTGCGCCTCAACTGTTCCTATATCTATGGCACCAAATCCAAAAATTGTTCTGACTAGCCATTCCCGCCGCAGCAGTCATGTCGTGCAATTAAAAAACATCCAATGCGTTTCGGAATTATCCATTAGTTGAAAGCATCCTTCTGGAGTATTGCACCCGAATTATCCATTCTTGGATGAGAGTTCACACCACCGGAACATTCCTTCACTATTTCTCTCTCTACTTCCATCTCTCCCTCACTCTCTCTATATCCATCTCTCTACTTCGCTCTCTCTACTTCTCTTCATTTGTTACTCGCTACCTTCTTACATATTCCTTTCCCAATTGAGGATACTCTGGGTCGTTCGTTCAATTAGGAAAATGCTACACACGAACTCCCTCTCTGCATGTCTCTCCAAACCAGCGAAAATAGCTGCACACCCCATAAGAACTTCTTGACTGCCTTTTTATCCTAGTTGGGAATATTGCCCATAAACCAATCGTCAATAGCCCTAAGCCTAAATGTAACAATTGTCCTGCAGGAGGCGGACTCACTTCCCAACCTCACTTCCTATTCGGGTAATAATTTGCAACCAAACCTACAATATACCTATACCGGGAAAGAAGGTAACGACTCGCCCATACCTTATTTGCTGTAAACCGCAATTCCCCAAAACAGAATTATACTAAAAGTAGCAATGCCCACCTGACTAGTGTCCACTGGCCACCTTATATATATCTCGAGCTGACTTCACTTTTTACACCTTGCAAAATCCTGGTACACACCTGCTCATACCGCCAGATCTCACAACATAAGCGACAATGAAGGTTTCCACCGTCTCCGCCACCCTCGCTTTGGCCATGACCACCAGCGTCTACGCTGCACCTGCTACCGTGGCTACACAAACTTCACTTTCCAAGAGAGAACAGGACCAACTTAACGACCTCATTGCGCTTTTGAATTCCCACTCGGTCAAAAGAGCCTTGATTACCGATCCAGTAGAGCTCCAGGCCAGAGAGTACGCCATTGTCACCCAGATCTTGGCTGCCATCAACTCCACCAATTTAGCTCCTCAGATTATCCAGGGTTTGGTTACCAATGAGAACTTGCAGCCCTATGTTACCCAGGCAGTAATTGCACTTATTAAAAGTGGTCTCATCTCGTTAGACACATTGTTTACAGCGTTGAACGAGTCAGGCTTGGCAGCTAGGGTCATTGAAGACTTGATCAACGACTGTACCTTGTACCAGGACATTTACAAGTTGGCATTGGAGAAGATTTCCGACTTGACATCCAAAATTACGTCCAAGCTTGCTGGAAACAGTGTTTCCGTCAGAGAATTCCCCGAGGAGGAATTCACTGAGCAGATTGTTTCTCCAATCAAGAGGTACGATCCAGACGGTGTGGTCAACAATTTGTTGGAGTCGTTAGCCAACTCGGGTTTAGCCACCTCGGTGGTGAGGGTGTTGCTTGTTGACCCCGAGTTCTTATCCTACGGTGTTTCGTTGTTTAAGGAGTTGTTTGATCAGAATCTCATCAATTGGAGTGGGTTGATTTCGGCCCTTGCCGACTCCGGTTTGGTGACGTCGTTGTTCGACAAATTCTTCAACCTTTCCACGTTGAAAACTGTTATCTTCAACGCATTGGCTGCTGCATTCGATAACTGTGGTGGTTCCACCATCTCGGGCTCTCCAACTGGTCTCACTACCCAGGCGACAAGTACAACGTCGGTTGGATCGTTCACAGCAACAGGAACTTCGGTTCCCAGTGGAAGTTGTAAGAAGAGAAGAAGAAAGAGATCTTATAACTACTAAATCCTGATTGGTTTCATATGATCGCACTTGTTTCTTATGGTTTGCTAAGGTTGCTGGCTAATGGGATGGAAGCGCTGGTTCCGCTGCATATACGGCTCCCTGCGAGTAATAGGCTAGTTCTGTCTTTCTCCTTTTCACTGGTTGCTGGTTCCCTTCTTTTGTAAACTACTTCTTGACTCTTGTCTTGTTGGACTTTTGCCTTAGCAATAAAAAATACTTATGAGAGAATGTAGGGAGGAAAAATTGGGTGGTTGTTTTTTTCTTTTTTTAACGAATCACGATTATATATTTAGCAAGCTAACTATATAACTAAAGCAGGAGGAAATTTTCCAAAATCCCCCGAGTCCTAATGGGGATGTGTAGAGCATTGTGAATGAGAGAATTCGGCTTTCGAATGCCCAGAATCACAAGATTACCCAATCGGGAAATGGTGAACTGCATGTAATCACAACATACTGCTCCTGTCTATAATAATTATTTTCTTCTACATTCCCGGGCGTGTGGCGTAGTTGGTAGCGCGTCTGCCTTGCAAGCAGAAGGTCACTGGTTCGATTCCTGTCATGTCCATTTTTTTGTACTTTCCAATTCTCATCGCGTACTTTGTGAAATACGTTCTACACATCTCCAAAGTTATATACTGCAGGCAACACAAACCCAAAAACAAACATAATTGTTCATCTTGAAAGCCGTCATGCCTGGGTATGTTTTTCACAGATAATCCTAAAACAGCCAATCTCAAAATGCAACTCCACTAACTTCTACAGCGAAATTGTAACGTTACAATCCGGCCAGTGTGGTAATCAAGTCGGTCTCCAATACTGGAATCAGCTTGTGGCAGAGCATGGGCTCTTACCAGATGGAACTCCACAGCCATTTGTAAATTCAGAATTATCTTTCCAGAGTAAAAATTTCCGATATGGTTCCGACAATTCGTTGAAAAACCACCGGACCGATAATCCCAATGCATTCTTCACGGTTAGTGACCAGGAAAAGTATACTCCCAGATCTATTCTTATAGATTTAGAGCCGTCTGTTATCCAGAAGGCCACTAATGCATTGCCGATGTTCAATCCACGAAACGTCCATTTGAGCGAAAGTGGCACCGGTGCTGCTAACAACTGGCAACACGGTTATGCTTACGGCAGAAACCATGAGGAAGAACTTCTCAACTTGATCGATCGTGAGGTCGACAAATGCGACAATCTCTCTGCTTTCCAATTATTACATAGTGTAGCTGGAGGCACGGGCTCCGGCGTGGGTAGCTTGCTTCTACAGTTGTTGAGCGACAGATACGGGAGTAAGAAGGTGATCACTACGTTTCTGGTTTTTCCATCCAATGAGAAGACTTCCGATGTGGTTGTACAGCCATACAATACAGTGTTAACGCTTCAAAGACTTGCCGAGTTCAGTGACGCAACGTTTGTTTTCGACAACGACTCTCTTAATGCCTTAGAAACGATCATGTTGCGGTCCACCAATGACCGCGGACTATCGCCAACAATGGCATTTGAAGGAACGAACAAGTTAATCTCGGCAATTGCCGCTGGTATCACAAACCCAGTGCGATTCCCAAGTTACATGTACAGCTCATATGAGTCGATTGTGTCTAGTTTGGTGCCAACTCCCACTCTCAAATTTCTAACCTCGTCCATTGCTCCCTACTCATATATTCCAGGAGTCCCACCACGCACCAACTACGTCAGCTTGAACGAGTACGATATCATCTTGGAGTTGCTCAATGACAAGTATAAGATGAATTACATTCGGGAGACCCCCAGCTACATCTCAGTGCTAGATTATGTCGTGGGCAACGGGTTGAACCAACAAGATATCCGAAAGGGAGTCATTAGAGCACAGCTGAGATTGCAATTTGTTCCTTGGACGTCTTCCTCGATCCACGTTGTTAGCGGAATCCAGCTGACATTTGTGCCCCATAAAGGTTTGAGTGGGTATCAAATCTCCAACAACACTTCTATTGTTGCCATGTTTTCCAAGATTGTCAAACAGTACGATCTTCTTGCCAAACGATCGGCCTACATTAATTTCTACACAGAGACCAACGATCCGTCTGAGAGAGTGCAGGTGTTGGACTCGTTTAATGAGTGCAAAGAGAGTGTTCTTAGTGTGGTTGATGAGTACAAGGCATGTGGGTTGATGAATTATCTCGAAGATGATATTCTCGATGAAGACATGATGTCGTAAAGCTACAAAAGCTAGTTTTGGAGTGTGGAGAATGAAAAACAATGAAATCTCGCATGCACTGGATCATGGTGCCGTGTCTCATTCTGACTCATTAGGCAAGTGCCAACCATAGTGACGTCTTCTGCAGTATACTACGAATAATGCCATTCGCTTCTAGTCATTGCCAATTACAGAATTCTGCGAAATCGCTCTTTCAAATTAAAAGACTGATCACAAGGGAAACCAATTTTTTTCTATTGCCAATGGGGTGACACGTCAATGGGTGATTCGTCAATGGCTTATCTAAGTTGAAGCCAACTTAGTGATCCCAGGCACACGCATGGTCTTTGTGCAGGCGGCATTTTTCCAATATTCAATTTCAGATTATGTTTACGGCTCAAGGATAACCTAGAAAGCCTGGAATGGCCAATCAAACAGTTCCCATGTGTGTCAATTGTCGTTTCCACTAAAAGGACCGAAGGTTTTACCACTGGTCGGCAATGAAAGGGTTTTTTCCGTTCATCGAAGCCGATGTGTGGATCACGGTCGCCACAGGCCAATATTCCGATATCGTTATCTGCGCAGGATCTTATCACACCACATAAGATGACAGATTTCCGGATTGCTGAATAAGTATCTTGCTGCACTTATTTCAATTGTTCTAAAACCATCCAAAAATGTCCCACTTGATTTCAAACAGAGCAAAGGCTCGCTCAAGAACTCACTTCGCCCATGTCAACATGAAAGATGCTCCAGAAGGGTTTGTTCCTCACTCTGATCCGCTTGTCTTGGACGGAGGAATGCCCCATGCCGGTTTTTATCCAATAGACTCCATCCAGCTCAATGTGGTGGACTTTCCATTCCAAAAGTCCCTGCTGTTGCCTCTCGGAAATGCCTCGTTGGAGAACTTGAGTCTCTCCAATGGTAATGACTCCAAAGGCACATTGGTGGATGAGATGCTGAAGGCTGTTGCCGACGGTCTGTCTAAGAACCATGTGATCATTCCAAAGGTGCTGGAGGACCCCAAAATTATCGACTTGGCGCGTGGATTGCAATACTCAGAGATCGAAGGTATTCCCCAGTTGCTTCAGTTCACCACAGATCTCATCAAGAGGGCTCATGCTCCTCAATATGACGATTGGACCACCGTTCTCACGTGCGGTGCTGGTGATGGGTTGAACAAGGCGGCAGACTGCTTTTTGGATGAAGGCGACGTGATCTTGATTGAGGAATTCACCTTCACTCCATTCATGCAGAATGTCAACAACTGTAAAGCCATTCCTGTGCCGGTCAAGTTGGACTTTGATGCCACTCCAGGGAAGAGCAATGGTATTGATTATGACTACTTATCGAACTTGTTGGCTAACTGGGACGAAATCAAGCCCGAATTGAAGGGCAAGAAGCCAAAGGCATTATACACTATCGCTTCTGGCCAGAACCCTACTGGATTCACTCAGGACTTGGAATTCAGAAAGAAGATTTATGCTTTGGCTGAGAAGTGCGATTTTGCAATCATTGAGGATGATCCCTATGGTTACTTGACGCTTCCCCCATACTCCAAGCCTGAGGGCCTTCACAAGTTGAATGACTTCTTGACCGTTGACGACTACCTCCAGGACCACTTGGTTCCCTCATACCTTACGATTGACACTACTGGTAGAGTGCTTCGTATCGAGACGTTCTCTAAGCTCTTCGCTCCTGGTTTGAGATTGGGGTTCATGGTGGGCCACAAGGACGTCATTGCAGCCATTGCAAACTACGCCAACGTGGTGACCAGATCTTCTTCTGGAACTTCGCAGTTGATTGTCAACAATGTCATCGAGCAGAGCTTTGGAGGCATTGACGGGTGGTTGAACTGGATCTTGAAGATGAGAATCACCTACACCAACCGTAGAAACGTGTTGCTCTGCGGGTTGTATAACTCGAAGGCATACGAGGCCGGCTACTTTGATTTGATTGATCCACGTGCTGGAATGTTTGTGAGTGTAATAATCAACTTCCCTGAGGGCACTGATATTCTCAAGAAGGTCAATTTGTTGCAGTGGAAGTTCCGTGCTTACGGAGTTCGTGTTGTTTCAGGAATCAACATGGCTATCAACAAACCTTTCAGTATTGAGAGAGGCAACTTTTTCAGATTGACGTTTGCTCCCGCTAGAGACGACCAGGAGTTAGCCGAGGGAGCCAAGCGTTTTGCAGATGCTGTGTACGAATTCTTTGAGAAGGGATTGGAGTTCTAGATGCAATGGATTGACTTTGAGAGTGAAGCGATGTGAGAATTTCGACGTAAGCATGTGAAACAATGGTTTCATGGACCATATTTCTCATGGTGTTTGCTGCTGTATATTCGTGATATAATGTAAGTTCCTAGACTGGCAGGTGTTTTCATATTTAATACATTCTGCATCAACGAGGTCAACATATTTCTCTTCAGAACATTTATGGGCTATCCCATCAATACTTTTAAAGCTTTCCTTCATAGATTTCTCTTCTACTGATTCCGGTTGTTTAATTTAAATATCTCTTGAGACGCCTGACCACTGGTCGTTATCCTATTGCATTGCATAAATAAACATTATACTGACAATCCCTTCGGTTGTAATACTGTATAATGTAATCCCGTTCAATTTTTAAGTATTCTCAATTCATATACTCAGTTCAACTCGTCACATGTAGACCTACTACGAGCACTTCTTACCACCTATACCTCCATCACAATTTCTTCCAATTGCACTTAATCTACTATAACTGAGATCAATTCAAGTCCACCATCGTCCAGATTGACTCAGATTAATACAGACTAATAATTCAGATTAGTACTAATAAATACAAACTCTCGTATCGATCTCACAGCCTCTCCTTTGCCCATTTGTACTGCACTCATATTTAACACGCGAACTCACTTACCAAGGGGCCACCTACAGCTATTCTTATACAATGTCATTCAACTTCGCCAAATTCACAGACAACATAAAGAATATCGGAGACCGTGTCTCCACGGAATTCAACAAGGAGATGATGCCGTTTGCCCAGCGCACCACCCGAATGGTCCAGGAGAAAATCGGCAATGTCAATGTAGATGAAATCAGCCAATTGCCCTCCGAATACACCGAATTGGCAGAGAAATGCAACAACGTGGAGAAGTTGTACAAGAACGTATTGAAGGTGACCCAGAACTACGAGTCTGAAAGCTACGATTACCCCACCAACTTGCAAGAGTCTTTCTCTGAGTTTGGAAAGAACATTTCCGACAGAGTTCTGAACTTGTCGAAGGCTACATCGCCCGCTGAGGCGCAGGCTGCGTTGATTAACCCAGCTGCAACTGATTTCAAGCCTCCCAAAACCTTGTATCATGCTCTTGCCCGGGCTACTGACGGTTCTATCTTGACATCTTCAGCAGACAAGAGTCAAGACCCATTGGTCAAGGCATTGGACTTGTACTCGTCCAACTTGAACAAAATCGCCAACGCACGGTTGGGCCAGGACCAGTTGATCAAAACAAAGTTCAACCAGCCCTTGTTGACCACCCTCAGGTCGTTACTCTCTCAAAGCACCTCCATCCAGAAGAAAGTCGAGCAGAGGAGAATCGACTACGACTTGGCTAGACAGTCATTGGCCAACTGCACCAACCCCACCAAGGAGCCACAGCTCCGCGTGGCCATGGAGAATGCCGAGGATGAGTTTGCCAATACTGTTGACGATGCACTCTCGGTGATGCAGAATGTGTTGCAGCAGGCCAAGCCGCTCAATGAGTTCTTGGAGTTGGTCAAGGCACAATTGGCATACCACAAGTTGGCCTCGGAGTTGTTGGCCAACATGGTTGGCGAGTTCGAGAGCCTCGTTGACGAGAGTTCAAGGGCAGCCTCCAAGCTGGGCGCCAACACACTGGAGCTGGGGGACTTTGATATTTAATGTTTAGTGTATCTATTTGCTAATTGGCGAAGTTTGATTAGTTGCCAAGTTTGAGCGCCTGTAGACGGATATCTGTTGCCGACTCCGTTGGAGCGAACCCGAAGCTACCTTCCAACAACCCGGCGTGGATGGCCTGCAATGCTCTCAAGCAATCTTTGGCGTTGATGACGGCAGAAATGTTGATTTCATTGGCTCCTTGGCTTATCATCTCGATGTTGATTCTCTCGTCGGCCAAAATCTTGAACATACTGCCGGCAATACCTATAAAATTGACCATCTGCTTTCCAACCAACGAAATGATGGTCATTTCTTTAGTAACGTCCACGGTTCCCATTTTTCTCAACTCTTTCAAGGCGTTCTTCAAGTGTGCTTCTTGGTCTGGCAGAATTTGCATGGCCATAGAAACGTGCACCTCAGAAGTGGAGATCAAGTCCACCACAAGCTTGAACTTGTCCAACGTAGCAAACAAGTTGGCTAAAAATCCGTGCGATAGCGTCTTCTTGTTCGAGTGGACGTTGATAACCACGATTTCCTGCTTGGCGGTGATGGCAGTAGCCGATCTCTTCTTGTGAGACTGAATATAGCTGTTGGATAACGTCTCGTAGGCAGCAGGAGGATGTGGAGGTGTGTCCTCGCCTTTTCTACCGATGTTATCGGGGTAAATCACGGTACCCTTACCGGTAGGATTGTCGACGTTTTTGATCCGGATAGGAATCTTGGCCTTGATCACCTGTTCCATAGTAAATGGGTGAATGACCTCGGATCCGTAGTAGGTCAATTCAGCGGCCTCATCGGGAGTCACAGACTCCAACAAGCGGGCATTTGGCACTTTTCTGGGGTCGGCCGTGAAGATACCGTCCACTTCCTTCCAGATTTGCAACTCGTCGGCTTGCACACCCACGGCAATCAACGCAGCACACAAGTCTGTGTAACCACGGCCAACACCATTGAGCAAGCCACCAGGAACCGTACCAAAGTAGCCAGTGAAGACGGGGATCACGTCGGCGGGCAATTCAACGGCTTTTTTGCCCAACTCAACACTCAAAAATTGGTAGAAGCTGTCGTTAAAGCCCTTGGCAAAATCATAATCCATTGGAATAACATCAGATAAATCAACATACACGGATTTCAACCCACGGTCGTTCATCAACGCAGACATAAAAAGACACGACAACTTCTCTCCAACAGACATAATGTTGTCCAAAGTTCTAGGGCTGATTTCTCCAATGACCTTGGACGCATTCAACAACTCATGAGCTCTGGTCAATTCCTTCTTGGACTCTGCCACCAAGGTTTCCGCAATCTCCAAAGAAGCGATTCTCTCCCTAGCATTAAGCTCGTGGTCATCCTCGATGACCTTCAATAGCTTGGAGAAATCGCCGTTTTCTGAGGCAATGTCGGCTGCTCTGAGCAATCTAGAAGTTGTACCTTCACTCTTGGTGTTGGACGATCTAGCCGAACACACCACCGCCACACGATTCAGTTTGCTGAATTCCTTGACGATGTTGTCGACAATATTTTCTGGGAATTTTCCCACGGAAGTTCCTCCGAATTTCTGTACCACCCATCCTTGGGGAGAGAGAGCTTTAAAATCAAGAACTGAGTTATATGAGGCAGCACTCAAGGCCGGCGAAGGAGACGATAATCTGGACATGGTGAAATGGTTTGTAATTTCGTCCGGATATGATAAATTTTTAGATCGTTTCAGTGGCCGCTGGAAGTTGGAAGAATAATTATGAGTCAAATAGAGTCCGAAAAATTATCGAGTGAGTCAACCGGGCCGACATAGGCATCCTGCAGATATGCAAAGAATCGCTAGCTATGAGTCGTGGCTAGTCCGATGATGGTAGCGTTATTCAAAAAGAAATCAGGTGATAGTAGTGCAGATGGAGAGATGGCTGCGATGAAGTTAGAGGCTTTACTCTGGATAAGTACCTCAATATTCTAGCACACGATGACGAAAAGGGAAAGTGACGCCTCTGGCGGCCCCGACGCCAAGAAATTGCATGACACTTTCACCCACGAACAAATTGCCAGCTTTTTGAACTCAAAAATTTTCAATAGTGACTTCCAGAGTGTGTTGAAGAACGAAATCCAGGAAAGTATGCCTTTCCGGTGGGGAACGGTTAAAGACCTTGTGGACGACACTTTATTGAGAAACGTCCGTAAAGAGGTTTTGTCGGAGATTGCTTTCACAAAAAAAGAGACTGATATCTACAAGGTGTATCAATCTGGGGATTTGGCCAACCTCTCCGGGCTTGATTGGGACGATCTCTCGAGATTGCCTTCGTTGTACAAGTTGCGAGCAGCCATTTACTCTGAGGAGTTCCGTGATTTCATCTCCAAAGTCACAGGATGCGGTAAGTTGAGCGGAGTTAAGACTGACATGTCCATCAACACATACACGAAAGGTTGTCATTTATTGACTCACGACGATGTGATTGGCTCGCGCAGAGTGAGTTTCATTCTCTACTTACCCGATCCAGAATTCACATGGAAGCCCCATTATGGAGGAGGGTTGAGGCTTTTCCCTGCTGTCGTGCCCAATGTGCCCGAAACCGACTTCAGTGCCAAATTGGTCCCTCAGTTCAACCAGATTGCATTTTTTACCGTCCAGCCAGGGTTGTCCTTCCACGATGTGGAAGAGGTCAGAGTGGATAAACAGAGATTGTCCATTCAGGGTTGGTTCCACATTCCCCAACCTGGTGAAGACGGATTTATTCCTGGTGAGCAGGAGGAAACAGAGGCCAAGAGTACTTTGCAGCAGTTGCAGGCAAAGGAGCTCCAGGAATACGATTTTCCTAAGCCTATCCGGAATGATTTCTCTAGCGTTGAGCTCAAGGCATACGGAGAGTTGGAGGTGGACAACATATCCTTTTCTACTCATGAATTTGAATACTTGAAGAAGTACATTAACCCGGTGTACTTGACCAAGCCAGCTGTTCAGCAGATGAACACAACGTTCCTCGAGCAGTCGGTGGTGGAGATTTCAGAGTTCTTGCAGAAAGAATACGCTGACGTACTCCAAACAACACTCAGAAAGACCGAGTTGGAGAACAAGACTCCTGCTACGGCCGCAGAGATCCTCATTCCGTGGAAATGCGCTGTCCCACCTCACAAGCAAAGATACATGTACATAGATGGCAAGTCCAGCTTCGGTCTTAGCGAGGAAGAAACAGAGTTTGTCAACCACATCGGGCCGCAAGAAATGCCTAACTTTGCCTTGACCAGACAATTGGCTTCCAACGAGCCCGAGAAAATGATCTTGGAGGTGATGAATTTCATGAAATCTATTGCATTCAGAAAGTGGTTGGTGTTCATTACTGGTCTCATTCCCACCAGTGACCAGATCTTGGCCCGTAAATTCCGACCTGGCCAAGATTTCATTTTGGCTACTACTACCGACAAGAAATTGGCGCGAGACCATTTGAACGAACTCAACGTGCTTCTAGAGGCTACTTTGGGCATCACGCCTACCGCCAATAACCCCAAGAATTGGGAATCTGGAGAATTTGGAGGTTACGAGTTGTGTATGGCTCTCAACCTGGGGGATTCTGACGATGAATTTGAGGATGATGATCCAGCCATTTACAAGGCCAGCGACCCCAACGACGAGTCGATGTTGTACACGAGTCAATGTAAGTGGAACTCTCTCTGTCTTATGTTGAGGGACCCATCGGTATTGAAATTCGTCAAGTATGTGAGCATCAATGCTAAGGGTTCTCGTTGGGATGTAAGTGCGCAATGGAATGTGAAGAGTGTTGGAGATGAAGAGGAAGTCAATGATGAATAGAAGACATTAATGTAATGAATTATGATGGAATGCATGCTTGTGTATTGATTGGGTTCGAAGAGGAAATAACAAACGATAATTTGTCTTTAAAGGTATCAGACAACAAAAACTAGATTAATATCTAATACAACTTAAGAATGGTAATTGTGTGTTTGAAACGGTGTTAATGTATTCGGTGAGAGTATCGTAGAATGCTGGGAACTATGACTGACGTGGAAAGTTGTAATGGGCGATTTATCACGATTTACAGTATTCGATAGTTATCTCCACACCGCAACGTTCACCTAATGCAAGTACTCATCAAATTTCAGAAGAAGCCAACGGCACACTACATAAATAAAAACACATGGATTCAGATACACTGAACGGATCTGAATGATAGTTTGCAGGTTATGAGTTGCACAGCACCAAGAAACATGAACGGAGACGATTATTCAGGTTCCCAGATCGTTTCCATTTATAGACAGATGGATGAAAATTTCGCGATAGCGAAAATCCGTAGGAGTTCCATTGCCAGAAATTCGGAAATGATCTTCACATGATTTTCACATGAATACCGGCTCCTAACAGCCAGATTGTGGATCGACCCAAACGAATTACTGAGTTGTTCAATCGAGAAGTACTACGGCCTTTGAGAATAATTCCGATGACACTTTTTGCTACTTCCTGCAGTGTGGTAGTTGAAGTCGTTGGTCACCAGAAACGTTAAAGTTTAACAGGATCAAAAAGAAACACAAATCAAAAGAAACTAAGAAGAGAAAAAATGGGGGAACGAAAGTTAACCACGGCAATCAAAAAACAAGACTTCTTGCTAACTATGGCCCCCTTCGCACAAGACGGGATATTCAATCAAATCTACTCATAAAAATCGATTCTGGAACCGGAATCCCAAACCTGAATTCTTAGATTAAGCTACCCAACCTCGCCACGAACCCCTCTCACAATCTTTCCTCTTTCGGCCCGATTCTCCATCTAGTCCAAGGGATTTTTTTGCCTTTTGCGGCCTAGGCGTCAGTGGGCCGGGTAATACTTTAGCAGAATTCACCTTCCATAAATGAATCTCACCATCCGCTAGTACTATTTCTTTGTGATCTGATCTACTACTTCCCACCACTCGCCATGGCTGACTCCGAACCTAACCCCTTGATGGTCCTTGCCACCATCTCCACCGTTATTGTCTCGGTGGTGGCGTTCTACTTCTTCCAGAAGAACAAGAAGCAGCAGCCAGTGTTGCACCCTGCCGAGTACAGAAAATTCCCCTTGATTGAGAAGACCAGGGTGTCCCATAACTCGTGCGTCTACAAATTTGGCTTGCCCAAGTCTACCGACAGATTGGGGTTGCCAATTGGCCAGCATATTTCCATTAGCGCCAACATCAACGGCAAGGAGGTTGTGAGATCGTACACCCCAATCTCCAACGATGACCAGTTGGGGTCCTTCGATTTGTTGATCAAGACTTACCCTGACGGTAACATCTCCAGACACGTGGAGTCCAAGATGATTGGAGAGCACATTGAAGTGAGGGGCCCCAAGGGATTCTTCACTTACACCCCGAACATGAGAAAGTCGTTCGGTATGGTTGCTGGAGGTACCGGAATTGCACCAATGTACCAGGTTATGACTGCTATTTTAGATAACCCAGAGGACAAGACCAAGCTCCACTTGGTTTACGCCAATGTGTCTGAGAACGACATTTTGTTGAGAGCTGAGTTGGAGGACTTGAGAAAGAACCACCCTGACCAGTTCTTCATCCACTACGTATTGAACAACCCTCCTGAGGGCTGGGAAGGCTCGGTTGGCTTTGTTACTCCAGAGATCATGGACACTCACTTGCCTCTGTACTCTGACGAGACCAACTTGTTGATTTGCGGACCTCCAATGATGGTTTCTGCCATTAAGAAGGCTGCCCAGACGTTGGGATACCCTAAGGCCAAGCCGGTGTCGAAGTTGGGCGATGCTGTATTTGTATTCTAATTACGCTCTATAATAGAAGAAAGAAACAGAGAAAGAATGAGATGAGCAAAGAAAGTAGGAGCTGAGTAGGAGATGAGTAGAAGGACCTGAGAGCATAGGACCTGAGAGCATAGAGTCGAGAGAATAGAGTATATGGTTGACATCGGAGAATATTCAGCTATGAGATGAGAGAGCATGTGGAGAGATAGTATGGAGTGATATGAGAAAGTACAGAGTGATATGAGAAAGTACACAATAATATGAGAAGTTGCGAAATCTGAGGTCGAGTTGTGCGATCAGAGGAAGCTCCCAAGCAATAAAGTGGAAAATTCCAGTGGTCAAACTTTGAATTACAGACGCTCGAAATAGCGTTCGGGAATTGTATTGTATCCATGCTGAATTCTTAGCGTTTCTTTTTTTATAATAGGTTTCGATTAAATAAGCTACTAGATGGGATTCACCACCTCATTAAACTCGTATAAAGGGTTCCGGAGGTACGGGCCTGCACACATGGATCCTGCTCACAGCAAGCATGACCGAGTTTGTGCATATAGTCAGATGGCATGCCGAGCTTCCGATGGAGTTACACTAACTCACCAATAGTCAGTTTGTTTCAGAAAAAAGTGCATCATGGTAAAGTCAGTCCTTACCGCTCTCATACTAATGGCAGCGGCAGCGGCGTCTGCGCTTCCCAAATGGGAAGTAGCCGACAGCTACATTATCGACGCAATCTCATCCGATAAGATAGAGGTGGAGAATGTCTTGAAGTCACCAATCGATTCTAAGAAATACCCGCCCATTCTCAAACAACCCACCAGCCAACAGAGGAGGTTGAAGGACGGCGAGATCCCCAAGTACGTTCTCGATTACGCTCCCTTTGTCCATCTCTATTCCGAAGAACGATACTGGCCCTACGACATCAATAAGTTTGTATCAAACTTCCATGTCACCAATTTCAACGGATCGGTTTTCAAGGGAACAGAACAGGGGCTAAACATCTCCATGCTCGGAGAATTGCCCACCGGTCCAACGTTGTACTTGACGGCAAATGAAAACTTTGACGACGACCCGGAATGGATCACAGGCTACAAGAATAAGCCATCTTTAGTTAATGGCGAAATCAAAAATGCTCCTGCCACCCTCATTGTTGTTGATAAGGGAAACGGATGGGTGGATGCATTTTGGTTCTACTTTTACGCATTCAACTTAGGGCCCTATGTCATGGGGGCTGGGCCCTACGGCAACCACGTGGGTGACTGGGAACATTCGCTTGTTCGTTTCTATAATGGTTCACCCGTAATTGTGTGGATGTCTGCCCATGGAGGGGGAGGTGCATACTACTACCACAATTTGGAGAAACACGAGCTCGATCCGAAACATCCAATCATATTCTCCGCCAGAGGCACCCATGCCAACTATGTATCTGTTGGAACTCACCCTCACGATTTGCCGTACCAAATTCTCTGCGACTTCACCGACAGAGGGCCATTGTGGGATCCCACCAGAAACTATTTGGGATACACTTACAACGGAAAGTTTGTGACTCCGGTAGAAAAAAACTCGAACCCAAAGCATGTGGGCCGAGAAGTAGAGTACGGAAACTGGCTCACGTTCTCGGGCCACTGGGGCGACAAGCAGTTGAAGGATTCAGATCCTCGACAGAGCTACAACTTTATTGGTGGATACAAGTATATCGACGGACCGAGTGGGCCATTGAGAAAGAACTTGTTGCGTATCATTCCGTGCGAAAGACACAAGTGGTGGAATTTCTGGAACGGCTGCAACGTCAGAGAGAACATCAAGTGGGGAATTGGAGTAGAAAGCGAGGGTTACAATTGTGGGAACATGTTTGTCAAAGTAAGGCCGCAATGGCTCCGCAGACTGTTGCAGAAGATTACGTGGGGCGGATGGTTTTGCTTTGTGGTGGATTTAATTTACGGTTAGACATGGCCTGTGGAACTAATGTGGAGACCACGACTCTCCACGGGTCAGTATATATTTAAGTTACCTGCGCTGGCGTAAGCGATGCTGGGACTGAGTGCAGGTGTCACATTTGAGCTTCCGCTAAATGACACTCTTCACGGAGATAGAAATGAGAAAATGACAAAAAAGTATAAAATACAACATATAATGTACTCACTAGTAGTATACCCGTTTGAACGTACTCGAATTTGGGGCGGAGGAGTTCGATGGCTATTTGCTGAGCCAAAGTTGGAGCCAGAGTTGGATATGTCAGAATTGCTTTTTCGCCGTGAGACACGGCATTTGCAACCAAAAGGTGAGTGGAATTCTTTTTTTTTTTTTAAAATTGTACAGTAGTATTTTGATTACTCTTCTCTACCTTAATAGACGCACCCTTTTTGTCTTCCAAGACTCACTATTTTCAACGTCCAAGATATAAGAATTGTCATTGAAGACTCTCTTAGATTCACCCAATTCAATATGACTCAACCATCGTCATACAAAGAGAAATCCTCAAGCAACCTGGCATACGAAAACGAGGTCCAAAACCTGAGATGGCAGAGCTTCAAAGACTCATTCAAGAGAGTTTCCATAGACGAGAAAGCTGGTGAAGTCCTCTCGTTGGATGACATCGAGAGAGCAAACTTATTGAAGGACAACTCTCCGCTCAAGAGAAAATTAAAGTCGAGAAACATCTCCATGATTGCCATTGGCTCCTCCATTGGAAGCGCATTGTTTGTCGGTTCGGGTTCTGCCTTGAGCACCGGTGGCCCCGCCGGTATTTTGATTGCATGGTCCATCACCGGATTTGCCATATTTACCACCATGCAGAGTTTGGGTGAGCTTTCGGTGGCTTTTCCCGTCAGTGGAGGCTTCAACCTCTATGCCAGCCGTTTTATTGATCCATCGGTCGGCTTCTCTGTGGCGTGGAACTACTTCATTCAGTTTTTGGTGTTGCTTCCACTTGAGCTAGTGAGTAGCGCCATCACCATGCAATTCTGGAACTCCACCATCAACGCAGATGTCTGGGTGGTGATTTTCTATGTGGTGGTGTGCTCCATCAATATGTTTGGAGTTCGTGCTTACGGAGAGGCCGAATTTATCTTTTCTCTCGTCAAGGTCGTCGCAGTGGTCGGTTTCATTATCGTCAGTATCGTGTTGGTTTCTGGTGGAGGGCCCCACGGGGAATATCATGGAGCCGAATACTGGTACAACCCAGGTGCGTTTGCCAATGGCTTCAAGGGTGTTGTTTCCGTGTTTGTTACTGCTGCTTTCGCTTATGCTGGTGTCGAGCTTGTCGGTCTTGCTGCTGCCGAGTCTGAAAACCCTCGTAGGGCATTGCCTAGAGCCATCAAGCAGGTGTTCTGGAGAATTTTGATGTTCTACTTGGTTTCGCTTACCTTAATCTGTTTCTTGGTACCCTACAACTCAGAGAGATTACTTGGTGTTTCTTCTGTGGATGTCACTGCCTCTCCGTTTGTCATTGCTATTGAGCTGGGGGGTATCAAGGGACTTCCTCATGTCATGAACGCAGTAATCTTGGTTTCGGTGATTTCTGTGGCTTCCACGTCCGTTTACGCTTCCTCCAGAACTTTGAACTCTTTGGCTGAGCAAGGCTTGGCTCCGAAGATTTGTGGCTATGTGGACAGAGAGGGAAGACCGTTGGTTGCCATTTTGATCTCTAATGTGTTTGCCTTATTAGCGTTTATTGCTTCCAGCGGAAAGGAGAGCGAGGTGTTTACGTGGCTTTTGTCCATTTCTGCCTTGAGTTCCATTGCCCTGTGGATCTCCATCAATTGGGCCCACATTAGATTTAGAAGAGGCTTGAAGGCTCAAGGCAGAGGAACCGACGAGTTGACGTTTGTGGCACAAACTGGAGTAATTGGCTCGTACATTGGCGGCTTCATCTTTATTCTTGTATTGGTTGCTCAGTTCTGGATTGCCTTGTTCCCTATTGGAAGCAAGCCCAGTGCCTACGGATTCTTTCTGTCGTACTTGGGAGGGGTCATTTTAATTCTCTTTTACGTGGGCCACAAGGTTTGGAAACAAAACTGGATCTTCCAAATTCCCGCCAAAGACCTTGACCTTGACTCCGGACGTAGAGAAACTGATATCGAGCTCTTGAAAGAGCAAATTCGTCAGGAAAAAGCTGCCATGAGAGCCAAACCATGGTATGTCAAGTTCTACCATCTCTGGTGTTAATTTGCATCAGTACAAACTACAAATGCCATATGTATCATACAAAGAACTAGTTTCATTGACAATTCCAAGCACTAACAGAAAATTCCTCAGAAGAAAGCCATCGCAGCTTCTCCCCACTCACCTCTTCGCAATGTCTCCAGCTTTTCATCTAAACTTGTATATAACCACTTTTCAACCACACTTTACCCCATATTTTCATGTCAGCAAGACCATCGTCGGCACATAGAAGCACTGGTATCGGGGGAGTTCTCAAGTCGTTGACTAAATCCCTCAAACCAGCGTCCGGCAACGTCCCAGTGGTCATAAACCCTAAAGTTGTTGGTGGAGGTACTGACATTCAGAGACAACTTCTTCTGCTACAACATGGTCCGCTACCTTCACGGGCACTAGCAGCACAAGAGGTTAGTGAGCAGCTCGAAAAATACGCTATTTCGTCCATTCCAGAGGTATGGTACTTGGCCCGAGACTTATGCGACTATAAAGTTAAATCATCAATCCGACGAGTTGCGCTCAGACTCATGATCCAATGTATAAAACAAGACGATGGAACCGTAAGCAATAAGCTCATGTTTTTCCGAGACATTGTTCAGTACTGTAAAGTTGGTGATAGTCTGCTAGATCCGGAATTCGATCTCTTCTTGAAGGCTTTGGCCAACTTGACCAACGATGGAAGAGATATCCATGACTTCTACATATACGACCTGGAAAGCAGCTGGGGGGTGTTCATGATACGATGCATTTCTGCAGCATCTACGCATGCCCGAGAGTTCTCTGGGGAGGTGAAGACCGACAAGAACTTCCAAAATTTGCTCCATCTCATCGACTACTTGGCTAATAGCTTCAAGTTCAACTTTGGCCTCATGGATGACCACCACGTGGATTCCATGTTATCGATTTGTTTGAAAATTCCCTTACAAACGAACAACTCTGACATAGTTGCTCGCTGCATTGCATTCATTAAGGTTTGCGTTGTCTATGGCTACATCCCGAACCACATTCTTGGGCCAACTGTCAGATTTCTATGCTGGGTGAGCACCATCTCGGATACTTTAAATGAAGATTCGTGGGAGACACTCAGAACGATGTGTTTGAAGTACCCATCATCGGTGGTAAGTGCTACGTGTTCTGTTCTTTATGATCCTACCTTCAAGCAGGGACTGAGCCGCCATACACAAGTTCTAGAGGAGAAACTGACAATTGACGAATTCAATGCACCCCTTGCTTCTGCAATTGGCGCAATCTCTATGTTGGAGAAAGTTTTCGTGTACATCAGATCTGAAAAGGAATGTCAAGAACATAATGGAGAGGATATGCTCCAAGCAATGCTAGGGTGCATTGACATGAGTAGCCCAATTGTCAATAGCGGATTTCTCCGCATGTTTGACAAACTCTTTGATGCTCAATACTACGATGAGAACGATACGAAAGATATACTGTTTTCAACACTATTTCCGTTTAACTTTTGGTACTCGTCAACTACATCGATGTTTTCGATCCTTAATGCATTGAGAATAAATTCTGAACAAGATTCCAGCTATTGGATGTCAATGTGCTCGTCGTTGTTCAAGCAATACAGTGACGGCGAGCTCGTGGCCCCAAAAGAACGATTGGTTCTGATTTTGATGAAGCATCCTCGAATCATTTCGCAGGACATTATTGATTTCATTTTATTGTTTTACAAGGAAGAGCATTTGTGCTCGATTTTGGATACACGCTGGAAGGGAAATTGTCGAAAGTTGCTCAATGCCTTCTACTATGACGATGAAATTAGAACCTCTATTAGGGTACGCAAGGATTGTCTTAGAACCATCAAAAATGGCTTCGAGTTTTCCATGTCGCTATCTGATGATTATAACGTGAGCAAGGAAATAATTTTGGAAATTATTCTGAAGTCTGTCACCGAAAGCGATGAAGAATTGATAGATTTCATAATGGAAGAATTCATTCTTCTGTTCTTGAGAAACTCCTCCATTGTTTTCACCAAGGCTATCTTGACCACAATAACGCCCTTTTTACAGGCGAAGCCGAAAAAAGAGAGAATGAAGAGTATTGTGTCGCTTGGCTCTTTTAGTTCGGCTTCTCAATTGCCAAGGTTAGGTGGTTCCCTTCACACTGTTCCTGATATTTCTGATGCTGTACCAGTAGCAAGCGGTGCGTATCTCGACTCATTGGCGAAAGCACTTTCGAGAGCCGTGGTTACGGTTCATACGAGAGATGCTGTCAAGGCGAACGAAATATACCTATTCACAATTGAGATGATCCAATTTTGCTTGAAACTGGAGCATTATAAGACGACATTGATTCTATTGAGGTACTTATTGAGGATGAGATCAACTTCTGAAGGGTTTATCTACTTTACGAATCAGAAAGAGGTTGAAGGTCTTTCCTCTACTTTTAGAAGGAACAAACTGGTCGATTCTTTTGAAGGAAAGGATGCTTGGTGGTGCTACCCAGAAGACTTGAGCTATCTTCCGACTGAGCATTTCGATCTGCCAAGTCGCGGGTGGAAAGTCTTCAACCACGAGGGGTCCATGCTATCCGTCGGCGTGACCACTAGTCTTGATATTACCCCATTGTTTGATGTCGTGGTCACCATACTTGAAGATTACTTCCATTGGGAGCTCTACACGTATACGTGGACGCATTTCTGCTCTCAGCTTTGGAATATGAGGCTTTTTGAGGGCCAAACCAATCTTATATGGCGCTATCAGAAAATTCTATGTGACCAGCTAACGTTGAATTTACCAAAACCCTTGGTGGGCTTCAAGGCATTGCCCATTACGAAAGCAGATATGCAAGTTGCATATATTCGGAACATGTCTTCACTCATTGGATATCACGAAATATTTAGCAAAAATGAGGAGGATCAATTTGTCAGCTCCTTGCTCTTCTCCTTGGATTCGTGGGAGAAGACGGCTATTCCATGCATCCATATGTTCACTGTGTGCTGCTACGAAATACCGATGTCCTTGAAGAAGTATCTCACTGCGATCCTCGCTAGATTGCAAACTGGTGTGACCAGTGCTTTTGCCAGTTCGCCCTCATTGGAGTTCCTCATGTCGCTCATTCAGGTTCCCACTTTAATTTCCAATTTCACTATCGACGAGTTTAAGCGTGTGTTTGCTATCGCATTCAAATACATCCAATATGCTTCAGATATGAAATATCGAAAGCATGCAAACTCCACCGAACAACAATCATTGCTCTTGGATCATGGTGTTGATGCCCAAGTTGATTATCAAGCATCAACTCAATCCACCGAAATAACTCCCATCTTGAATGAGTATCTCCTCTCTGTGTCCTACCTGGTAATCTCCAAGTGGTTCTTGAAAATCAACGTAACTGATCGTCGTCAGGTCAGTGGATTTCTCATTAAGAACACTGTCTTGAGCAGCACCGGTGATGGAAAGGCATTGGATGATCGCGCAGTTGCGTTTCTTGACTTTGTTGCTAGATTCACTTACAGCGATATTCCATTGCAAATCACAAATGTGGCTAAGCCAAAAGTTCAGTCCTCCCATTCCATGATGAGCCAGTGGGTTATTGGCCATTCTATAGTTTCGATCGACACAGATACCATAACGGGGCACTCTATCATCAGTCTTCGTCGACCCACAGGATTGTCAATTTTCCAGGTTGACTTAGACCCAGCAATGCTTCCTTCTACCTGCTCGAAGTCTGATATGATGCCGAAGGTTTTGAACAGCTATTTCCTTTTTCAACTTCTCAGGCCCTTAGATGAAAGCAACAAGACAAAACCCATTGCCTTGTTTGAGGACACGGCTGTGGAGAGAGCCATTAGCATCTTTGACAGAATTCCTGTTGTTTCACACCATAAGGCCGGTATTCTCTACATTGGCCCCAACCAAAAGACCGAGGCGGAGATTTTGGGCAACACCGTCGGTTCACGAGCGTATCATAAATTTCTCGATGGAATCGGAGAGCTAGTGAGGCTCAATGAGAGCATTTCATTTACTGGTGGACTTGATAAGGAAAATGGAACAGATGGAGAGTTTGCTTACATGTGGAGCGACCAACTCACCCAGTTGATATACCACACAACGACGCTCATGCCGAACACATTCAACGACAAAGTTTATGCGATGAAGAAGCGACACATTGGAAATAACCACATCAATGTGTTTTTCGATGAGTCAGGTTTTCCGTTTGACTTTAATGTGATCAAGTCACAGTTCAACTTCATCAATATTGTCATCTGTCCTCATTCAGTCAAGCTGACACCCGAGAGGGGCCAGCCCTCAGAGTTTTACAAGGTCAGAACCTATAGAAGAAGCGGAGTGCCCGGAATCTTCTCGTCTACCCATTTTAAACTCATTTCTCTCGACCAGCTACTGAACTATGTACGCACGTTGGTACTCATGGCCGACTGGTTTGCTCATGTGTGGCACTACTCCATCAATGGAAATTACACCAGCAACTGGGCACTTCGGGTCAAGCACATCGCCACTCTTAAGGAGAAAGCACAGGAATCCCACCGAAACCTCCAGGCTGACCAGGAGAGACAAGAAGTCAGCAGGTCTACAGGATCCGGAGACACCGGAGCGGACATGACCCACTCGTTTTTGCAACAATTGCAAGCCACCAGTGTGGCACCTTCAACAGTTGCCGTGGGCACTTCAAAGTACGACTACGTATCTCCAACGGAAAACGAACTCTACTCGTTGTTGGAGTTTAACTCATATGCTTGAGCACTGTGAGCGACAGAATAGAGCCAACAGCAGCGATGCGATATCGGACACAGCGTGCGGAATCCAAAGATTTGATTACCGTTTGGTGCGTAGGGGCACTTACAAAAGATCGGCCGAATTATTGTCGGACATTCCAAAGTGGGAGTGCTTACTAATTTCGGCACGGGTCGGAATTTTTCCTTCGATGTCCTAATTTGCGTTCTCGATCACGCCGTTATCAGATTATGTGGCGTACTCGTTCGGAGTGCACAAATTAAGATCGAACATTGGGACGGATTTAACACCCGACAGTCATTCATCAGAAATCTGGTGGGAACTAAAAGTTAATTCCCAGCCAATGGAACCTAATATTGGTGGTGGTAACCCCTCCTTGTCACTGCGTCATGGTTGTTCCGTCATGACGGTGTGTCCGTAAGACGAGGCGCTGCCAGGAAATTTTTGCTTTTTCTTGTGAGAATCCTGCCAATAATGCCCTCATTTAGCAGCCGTCTCGGACAGTGCGTATATAGATACTACGGAACGTCTTCGCTTCATTCCAGAGTTTTTTGTGCTTCTGTTCCTTAGGGGATACCCTTCTTTTCAATCGGCAAATGTCTCCTGATTACCAGAAACTCACTTCCTTGGCTCTTGAGTCGGTGTCTGCCACTTTGGACAACGAGAGCGAGGCAGTTCAAAATCTTGCACTCCAATATCAAAATGACGAAGAATCTCGGTCGGAATTGGTGCATTCCCTCAGAATCTTCTATGAAACCAATCTCCGAGGCGGGAAAATCGTCGCCTGTGGCATAGGAAAATCGTACAAGATTGCAACCAAGACGGTTGCTACTTTCAAGTCGCTCTCTATTGATTCGGATATTCTCCACCCATCGGAGGCGTTGCACGGCGATCTCGGCCTTCTCAACGACAGAGATTGCCTTTTGTTTTTCACTGCAAGCGGAAACACTCCCGAGCTCCTCCAGTTGCTCCCCCATATCTCGCCTGTCATCCCGATCGTCCTTCTCACATGCAACAAGCTGTCCAAGCTTTCTGCTCTGAGCCAGGTCAGATGCTTGCTCTATGCGGACTTGCCGGAGCATTTGAAAGAAGACAAAATCCACGGAGTTCCAGCTCCAACCATATCTACGACGTTGTCGCTTGCTCTAGCTGATGCGGTAGCATTAGCTTTGGCAGAGATGATCACCTCCGACCACATGAAGCGCAAGAAAATGTTCTCCATGAAGCACCCAGGAGGCTCCATTGGTTCCGACTTGAGCCATTTAAATGATAACTTCATGCGTATGGAGCTCCTGATGAGTGGCAAGAGTGATCTCACCGATGGCAACCGCAATAGCTACTCGTCGCTTTTGTCATTGAACCAGTTGCACTCTAGCCAGTTGCACTCTAGCCTACGTCCTTTTGCTGGGGATACTTTTTCCACTGCTTCGTCGATTCTGAATTCCGATAGTGAGGATTTCCTGCTTCCAAAGGTTGATGTGAGATTATCCAGCAAGTTCCGCAGCGCAAAACTGGACCAGATTTGCCAGGTGGACAAGGAAGTGTTGACCAAATGGGACGAATTGGAGTTACTTAGGTCGATCACTCTTTATGACTTCATATCATTCAAGGACTCCAAGAGAAGTTTTGCTGCTGAGAGCTCAAAGCTTCGCTCATGGTACAAGCTGGGAAAGTATACCTCAGATGACCACCTTGGAGAGCTCGCCTTGAAGCAGTTCGTCTTAGTGGACATGTAGTTGTGCTACGCCTTATTGACTCTAATTCTTGATGTGTGGGATGTCACATTATTCTGGAAGGCTTCTTCAAGAACAAAAACTGTTCTTTTGCAAATTCTATTCTTGTGGTTAAAACATCAGTCCTATAATCGATTGGCTAGGAGATGGCAAGATGTGCAGGGAACATCTTCATTATATTTGAGATTTGGAATGAATAATGAGATTTTATAGAAGAATATTCATGTGTCCATTGATGGGAAAAGATGTAATTCAAACAATATATACAACAAAAACTAAATAATTTCCGCAATGGCATTCCGCCGACTTTTAGCCTTGAGATCAGCTGACGACCCATGTAACTGGCTTTTTACAGGATATGGAGCGGCCGGGTCACTTATGTACATAATATCTCGTCTCGGCCATTTAAACACGATCAGCTTCAACCAATGCGGTTTCCGCAACAACAATCATCTTCTCAACGGAAGCCAAATGCTTCCCATAGTTATTTTTCATCGAGAGCTGCTTCAAATATTGTCTTAACTTCACAACTAAGCTCTTCTTCTCTGGACTTTTCGCACTGAATCCTTCAACAAGTTTCTGAATCACATAGTTAGCATATTGGTCCTTCATCATCAATGCTAACGGAGAATCATCGTCCACGGTCTCCTTTTCCAAGTCTTCGTTTTCAAGCATGACCTCGTGCAAGATTCTTTTTCTCTGTTCAGTACTTCCAAATTTGATACACTTCTCAATAACATTCGATGCAAATTTGTGTTTGGAAAAGTTCACCACTGATCCGAGAGCAACTTGGAGCACCTCTTCTCTATCTTCCGGATTGCCACGTTCCAAGATGTGCTGAATCACGTAGTTTCCATACTGGTCCTGGATCAAGTAAAAGATGAATCTGTTCAATTCACCCATGATCTCCTTTTGGTCTTCAATGTCGGAATACTCCAAGAGACGCTGGATGACACGACATCCATATGGGTGTGTCGACAAGTGGTAAATGTGGTTTCTCAAACTGTCCAAAATGAACCTGATATTCTCAAACGGAATGCGTTCGATTGATTTCTGGATAACATGGTTTCCATTCTGATCTTTGGCTGCAACCAAAATGTGGTCTCTCAACTCATCCACAACTTGAAGCTGACCCTTCAACGGAAGAGATTCTAACGCACGTTGGACAACTCTGCATCCATACATCTGCAAAGATAAGTCGTAGATGTTATTTTTCATGTACTCTAGCAACACCTCCTTCTGGGTGGTGGAGCCATGCTCGAAGAACTTCTGGATAACGTAGTTTCCGAAAACATCAGTCATCAATTCGTAAGAAATATCACGGATGTCATTGAAAATCACTTCCTTCTCTTCATCCGAAGCAGTTGGCAATCTCTGCTGGATGAAACGAGATCCATGCTGGTCCTTGGTAAACTCCACCACATGGCCATAGATGTCTTTCAAAAAGTACTCCTTACCCTTCGAATTCGACCGAACCTCTTCAAGCAAAGGAGATCTATAGATATGATGACCGCCTTTTCCTCCGCCGCTACCTCTTCCACCCTTAGCTTTCTTCCCATGACCAGGAGGAGTAGCTTGGTGACCTGAACGATTCCCAGCAGGAGAAGAATTAGCATCCAAAGCTACTGGAGGAGGTGGTACGGAGTCTCCTCGCGTTTCATCAGGAACATCCGCTGGAGGCACAGGTGGTGAAGTTAGAGGAATACCCTGAGGAAACATTCCGTAAGGATTGAAAGGATGGAACATAAATCCTCCAGAGGTAGGAGGCATCAGTCTGTTCATAAGACCGATACCAGGAAGACCCCCAGATTTCTGTGGCAGTTTCGAGCCAGTCCTTTGCGAGTCTTGTGAACCAGATTCAGTAGCCCCAACAGTCTCACCAGACGGAACTCCCTCCACTTCCAGATTGGGGTCAACTGGACCAGGATATCCCATAAAGCCGTACATTCCTCCATCCATAAAGTGGGGGTTTCCCATCATAAAAGGAGGAGGACTGATAGGAGGCATGGCTGGTTGTTGGCGACCATAAGGATTAGGGGGAATAGGGCTTCCGGCAAATGGGAAAGAAGGATTTTCAAGAAAATAGTTGAAGGTCAGGTTGGGAGTGAAAGACGCAGCAGTGGCTGGGTTCCAGAACCCATGAGGATTCCCCGGGGCCGCCGGGGCCGCATCAGCCACCCCGATGTTTCCTGAATTCGAATTCAAATCGGACGAAATCGACAACGCCGCAGTTGCCTGAATCGGAGAGCTGCTATTGTAGTTGTCGATCTTCTCACTGATCGACTGATGTCTAGAGTTTCTAGGAGCAGGCATGTTCAAGTTCTCGTTCATAGATCCATGAGGAGAAACGTTGAATGGTTTCATCTTCTGTTCGTTGTTGAAGCTCGAGCGGCGCGTGCTTCCGTCTAAAGCTAACGGCCCAAGCGAGTTGGATAACTCGATATCTCTGGTGGCATCCGCCACTGACGAGAACTTATGGAGAAAACTATCCTGAGGAGGATGTCTGCTTGCAATTCCACCACTAATTGAGGCTGTGCCGAGCTGAAAAGGCGGGGTTTTAGCAGGAGTGGTTCCTGGGGCATGTGGTCCGCCCGTGCTGGCGGCGTACGACACCAGAACCAAGCTGGACTTGAAATCGAAGAGATTCGACTCGATCTCGCCGCCATCCTTGAACGAAAAGTGGCTTCCATCAGTAGGAGGCTGAGACCCCAAGATCTTGGCCACGTCTGGATCCACCAGGTCGAGCACCGAGCGGTAATTCGAGAGGTGGGGACTTGTAGGGTTGGAGTTGGACCAAATAGTTTCTGACGGCATGAGTGTAGGAGAAAAGAGCAACAGAACAGTGGAAAGTGGGCAACAGCACTGGGACGTGGTCAGCAGAACACTGGGAAATCAGCTAGCAAAAGTTCCTTTTATATAATCAGGGAATGGGGATTTGAGGGTGAGGTTTTTGTGTCTGAAGTTGGTGTTCTAGGAGCCTAATCATAAAAAAGAATATAGCCCCGCCTGGTTTTGTGCAGGACGAAAGCCGTTTCCAACCATGTCAGAGCAGAGAATATGGGGGAGATGGAGAGAGTAGATGGCGAGGACGAAATATTTAGACGTTTTTCTAATAGGGAAGGTTCTTTTTTTTTTGCTTCGTTCTTTTTTTTAGGGTTTTCGGGTTTTCGGTCCAGGCATTACAAGCCACCAAGGTGAGGCACCAAGAAAAAGACCGGTAAAAGTGCAAAATTGTCGAGCAAATTGCCAATGGCTAAAGAACTCGAAAAATGGGCCAGAAAATACCAAAGCCATCCCTCCCCTCCCAATTTCATAATTATTCCCTAATGCCAAGTTCCTATAGATAATCATCAAGTCACTTGCTACTACACACACTGCGAACCATTTCTCCACATACAATATCACATCCTATGGCTCGGCTCCCTGAAGGTGCCTACAGACGGCTTCTCGGCCTTCTATACAAGAAAACGGCGCCGGAAATCAACACCAAAGTGCCCATTATCAAAAAAGTCTTGTACGACCTAGACTTGAGTGAGGAAAGTAACAAATCTGCATTAGATGGGTTGTTGGAGAACCAATGGCGACAGAAACCGATGGATTCTGCAGTTGACGATGTTCGAAATCACACAAAAGCGCCCGTATCCAACCTTCTTCGCTTTTCTTGCCAAAATGCCTATATTGGGGCCCGCGATATGGAGAGTATCTTCCCCATTAATAGAGAACGTCACTACTTCTTAGATCTGGATTTACGGAAGGGTTTGCAGTTCGAGACAATCAAGGCAAGAAACCCGATCAATCTCGCATTCTCCGGCGCATACTACATGATCTTTCCAAACACGGCTCAGGCGTGTGTCTACTACATGGAGACTAAATCGAAGCTCATCAATGGCATGGACTTGAAGTTGGAGTTTGTCCAGCCTCATCTGCACCATTTGAAGAAAATGGCTTCCCCGTATCTCGACCGAGACATCAATCGCATTCTAGAAAACCACAAGCTCAATGTTTCTGGCGATAAAGTTGGCGTAACTCCCATTGAGGAAATCTTTGGTTGCTCTCTGTTCAAGTTGCGTACGATCACACAACTCCAACAGCTAGATGAAGATAGAACGCGCATTTCGGGCCATCTGGTGGACCCAATATTCGAATTGCTCACGTTTTTCGTGGATACAAACATTCGGAACCGACTGGTGTTGGTGAAAAACCTTCCTTTTGGAATATCTGAGCCGGCTCTAGAGAATCTCCTTTGGGATTATGAATTAGACAACCAAGACGATCCTCAAAGCTCCATCACACGTATAGAAACGGATCCCGTCACCCAGTCGTCACTGACTCTCATCAAATTCAATGATCCCGTTGAAGCTACAAGATTCGTCCGCAACTTTCATGGACGGAAGTGGGAGAAGATGCTGACACGAAAGACCAAGGCACTCTACGAGCCGTTGCTCTGTGAGATAGTAGATTAGATATTGCTTATTGTCGTCACTCCAGCGAGCCTTCTAAGCTCTTCCAGCTGTAGCGTGCAATTTCGTAATTGTGAGTGGATCTGCTCCCATCGGTAGATACGGAGTTGACAATCACATATCGTTCCCATATCTTCTTCTGTTTCCATATGATCACCACGCTATCGTTTCCTGACCATCCAATCACCCCAACATCGTGTGCATTCTCTAAGGATCCGTCCATGTCCATGTGGTACTTGTTGGTGTTGACCGAACAGAATGACCATGTTGACTTAAAATAATTTGGGATAGGGATCGACAGCAGTATACGCTTGAGGACATGCTGCCGGTTTGTAGGCACATCACTCTGGCTATCTCCATCGTAGAAGCCGTCCGAATGTGGACGGTCCATGGAGGTGGCGATGTTGAAAACATGCAATGTGTTCTTATCGGATAATACCGCAAGCTTAGAGTCGTCGGGAGAAAATTCCATCGACGTGACCACTGCGCGGTCGAGTCCCCTTCGGAACTCATACAACAATGCAGTGGAATGCGTAGAATGAATGCGGATAAGAGTGCCGGTTTCGCTGGCTGACGCAATCAAGGTTCCCGATCTACTCAAGGAGATACACCTGATTCTAGTTTTGTGGGCCTTGATAATGCTGACAGAATTCTTTTCCTGGCCCTCTGGGGAAACATCCACCAACTGAATCTGGCCAATAGTTCGGCCCGGAAAAGCAAGAATCTGATATTTGGGAGAGTCGTGCAAATGACCTCCGTCAGATCCCGAGCTCAGAAGGTCTCCACCAGGGAACGTGAGTGATGCCGAATAGACCGAGAGGTCAGCTATGCCGCATTCGTTGTCGCTGGTCTCGTAGGTTGCAAACTTCTTGGGAGGAGCAGAAAACTCATACACAAGCACCTGGTTCAACAAAACAACTACAATTCGTATGCGAGATAAGAGTACGTTAAGCACGGGACTCATAAAACTCAAGCTCAAGCTTGTTTTCCTCTTTAGGTCATCCCAAATAATCACCTTATTGTTGGGAAACTTTGGGCTCTTTCCGCCGCCAACCAACGCCAAATAGTTGGTTCTGTGGAGCATGCAAATGTGGCCAATCCCCGATCCGGACCCGCCGTAGGAATTGAACTGTCGCTTAACCCGAAGGTCGATGGGGTTGGTATTGTACACCAAAAATCCCTTCTCGTGAGCAATTGAGAAGCAGCCCTGGTCCTGGTTGAAGGTCACATCCAAAATGTGCATATCTTTGCCAGATGTGCTATGCAATGCGTTGTGGGTATTCATGATGAGTTGTGGAAGCAGAGAAGAGTACTCTCGAGTGATGGAGATGCAAGATGACTCGGAAATAGAAAAAAATGAATGGAGAGCCTGGAAAACCTATCCAACTCGTGTAATCAGAGTTAGCGACTCGCTGACTATGAATGTGTTGCCTTGTATAAATAGAAATGTTTACTTCAACATTACTAGCATGTTTTCGTCTTGACTGATTGAGAATGCCAATGCGCAGGACAAATCCCTACCGTCTCACATGGTGTGATTCCTCCCACCAGCCAAATATCCCTGAAAAATGGAGGAAACTGGTTATTTGGGCAGAATTAATTTCCAAAATTGTGAATATTGACGGCATTCATCCAGAATTTATGCAATTTGGTCCACTTCCGTGGTTAGTGATTGGCGGGGTGTTTCGTTCGTCATTGTGCGTGGAACCGTTAATAGTGCATGGAACCGTTAAGACCGTCAACTTTTACCCTCACATTCTCAGTCACTCTCAATTTCCATCACCTCCTCGTCACTAGATATTTCACCTCTTTTCAAATCAGCTGCCAACCTATCTAAATCCTCCTCTTGGACGCTGTTCCCATGAGATCTCGCGGGACGATCTAGGATATTTCTCGTTTTGTTTCCAAGAGGGGTTGCAAATTTGTTGTTTGTAGTGGTAATATCCATGAGATGCAGAGACTTTATCCTACCAAAGTCTTTCATCTTAAATCTTGTAGATGAAATCAGCACGTCGGACATTCTAGAATCCATTTCCAGAAGGAAACCGGACGAGTGGTTCTTGTTGAGCTCAAGTGCTCGCTTCAAAAGATCAGATGCGACAGGATCAGATGGAGAAATTGCCAAAGCATCGTGGAGCGCATTGATGGCTTCATGCTGGTTTCCAAGCTTCAAATGGACTAGCCCGATCGAAGAAAGAATGTTGCTGTCGTTTCTGTGGCTCAAATTCAATGCTTGGGTGAAACAGTCCAATGCTTTGTAGAGCTGGTTCCCCCGTCTATACACATGTCCAAGATTCAAGTGTAAGGAGATCCAGGTTTTGGAGTCGGAATTGAGATACTTGGCAGCACCAAGCGCCTCCTGGAAATATGCTTCTGCCGTTTGCAAAGCATTCTTGTGGTAGTTGATCACTCCCATCTCGTTAAGCAACAAGGGGTCAGTGTTGCATATTTGGTACGATGCCAGCAAGTACTCTTCTGCAAGACTGACGTTGTTCATTTGCAAATGCTGCATTCCCAAAAACAAGTTGGGGATATGGGTTCCTGGAAAGAGTCTGGCTGCGAATGCATAAGCACTGATGGCTTGTTCGTGTTCTCCTTCCATTGCAAAAGTATGAGCAAAGCCTATCCAGGCCTGACCGCTATTCGGATTAAGCATTGTAGCCTTGCTAAAGTACTTTCTTGCCTCTATCACCTTGTTGATCGATAGGTAGTAGATTCCGATCGCCAGCCACGTTACTAGATTTGTGTGATGGGTTTCGGCAAGCTGGTGGGCCTTGAGAAAGAGCTTATTTCGGCCGCCAAGCTCGTACAAGCAGCTCAAGTAGTTCGGTAGCAAACTGAAATTAAAGGGATCCTTATCCAATATCAGTTCGCATACGCTCAAGCACTCGTCGAAGTTGCACTGAACATACAAGTAGTCAGCTCTGCTCAAGAGCAAATCGGTGTTGGCACCAAGACGGTACTCATCGCGAAGGATGGACTCGGCCTCTGTGAATTTTGCCACGTTCATGTACTTGCTCAAGCGAGAGGTATAGAGGAGTTTTATGAGCTCGTCGTTATCGTCGGCATCGGCATAGTTGAGCTGATTAATGAAGTTCCATTGCTCGCTGGGCGAGAGAAAAGAATTGCTGATGAGCTCGTTGAATGCCTCGTAGCATTTCACGTCTACAATCACCGCCTCTTTATACGCTTCTTTGGCACGCTCATAGTTGTTCTGACTAGCAAACACTAGACCTCGAAGATAGCACATAGACGCCTCGAGACGGATTCCTCCGTCGGTGTTGCGCGTCTTGTAGTTGCTATCCTTGAACGGGTTTGTTTCTCCAAGCAAATCAAGGGCATCGTCCCATTGCTCCATTTTGATCAACGAATACGCAGAAAGATAGCGACAACTGAGCGACTGCTCGAACTCTGGCTTACTGGTGAGAAGTTGGTGTGCCCTTACATAGTTCTCTCTATTGAAGTACACCTGAGCAAGCCAAAAGGCGTCGTTGGGGTCGCTGGTGAGTGAAAGCACCTTATCTCCAATGTACTCCGCTGTCTCGTAGTGATGTTGCAGCAAGGCGTCGTGACGCCACAAGCGAAGTTTCTCTGCACGTGAGAGGGGCTCTTGGGTCGGCTGGTCGGATGCAGCTGCTTTGTTTCGAAGATTTCCGCTGACGTTTTCGGTATTGAAGAACAGTGACTGCAGGGTGCCAGGTGACTCGAACAAGTTGTTTTGGGGATTTGGCGGGGTTATGAAGATATTCTGGCGCCGCTCCATAATTTGTGGAGAGATGATCAACGTTGAATTGTGTTGCTGGGGTGTTTTTTGGTTTTGGACCATGATATGGAGAGTTGGATGTGGGTGCGAAATATAGGTGTATGAAGGTGGAGGAGGTGGAGGAAGTTCTGGAGATTCGAGTTCTGGAAGTGGGGGTGCTTTTGTTAACGTATGGCGAATTTTTCTCTTTACTTTACTAATATATTATTCTATGTTCTTCTATGTGTTTTTTTGTTTTAAGTTTGGTTCTGTTTTATAGTTCGGTTGATGTTTGGGCTAGTCCTGCGATTTGTAGATATCGAGCAATGTGGCCCATTGACAGAGCACAATTGTAAAGGTCGAAAAAAATAAGAAGATAAAGGTGTCGATATCAAAATCACCCATTCTTGCCACACAAAGAATAAACAGCTTAAACCACACTTAGTTAAAGTAAATAAATTATATATTGCCAGATGCCTCATTTCTCCAGGGCATCGCTTCCTCCATAATAGTCGCACACCTTCACGATCTTCGAGATGACCATTAATCTTTTTCATATCAACCATGTCAGAATCTAGACCATTCACTCAGTTTAGAATAATGGTAGGCTCGTACGAGCACAACTTGTTGTGTTTGTCCCTCACCATGAAGGGCAAGAACGAGCCCGTGTTCACCCCAATCTTTCATTTCCAAGCTCACGCATTGTCTATCAAATCCATTGACATTGCCAAAAGATATTTGGTCACAGGCTCCAACGATGAGCACATCCGTATCTACGACTTGCAGAAAAGAAAAGAACTCGGCACTTTGTTGAGCCACCAGGGTACTGTGACGACGTTACGATTTTCGTCTGAAACCACCGAAGAAAACCTTGAAAAGTCTGGCAAATGGCTCTTATCCGGGTCCGAAGACGGCAAAATCATCATCTGGAGAACGAAAGACTGGGAGATGTTTGGCACATTGAAGGGTCACCAGGGCCGTATCAACGACTTGGACATCCATCCATCAGGACGACTCGCAATCTCTGTTTCCACCGACAAGACGGTGAGATTGTGGAACTTGCTCACTGCGAAGAAGGCAGCAGTATTGAAGATCAAGGGTCGTGACCATTTGGGTCAATCGGGCGAGACCGTCCGGTGGTCGACAGACGGCAAGCATTTTGTGGTGGGGTTGTTAACTCAACTCTTCGTCTATGCCGTTGGAAATGTGGTGGAGTTGGTAAAGAAGATCTCGTTCAAAACCACCTTGATGTGCATGGAGATTTTGAACATCCAGGGAACTGAATACTTGGTCACGGGCCACAGTAACGGAGCCATTGAATTCTTGACTGTTGCTAAGGCATTGTCTGAAGAGAACCCCGAGCCAGAGTTTGTTTTGCGTGGCCACTCCAACCGTGTGAAGGGCATGGCGTACTTCTGCAATTCGGAGACTTCTGATATTCCATATTTGGTTTCGGTGTCGTCTGACGGTAAGATTGTTGTGTGGGACTTGAGCGAGTCTGTCAGAGATCAGGTGGCAGTTTACGACAGTGGAGAGAGATTGAACTGTATTGCTGTGTGCGCCGAAACGGTGGAGAAGGCAGACACCATGAAGAGAAGATATAATGAAATTGACGGCAACGACCCTAGCGAGTCCGAGTACGATACCGATGGAGAAGAGGTGAGAAAGATCATGTTGAACAGCGGAAAGAAGAGGAAAGGAAAGAAGAGAAAGGAGGCCAAGAGCAAGGTGAGCGTCACGTTAGAGTAGCATATGATCATTTTTCAGATATCACAATCACATATCACAAGGTATATTCGTATACAAATCATCTGTACAAATTACTCCAATCTGGCAACATGGTGGTCAAACAACTTCTTGGCTCTGGTCCACACTGGAGCGGAGTATCTCTGTGGCAACTGCAACAAAGAAGGCATCAAGTCCCGGGAGAAAAATTCCGAGGCCTCTCTAGGCAACAACGATGGCAAGTGGTCAATAGAACACACAGACAACTTAGGACCAATTGTGGTTTCCACAACAACAGTTGGATCGTTGAACACAGTAGCAATGGTGTACACAGGGATTGGGTTGTGGGGGTTAGTGGTGTCGGCAGAAACATCAACGATGGATCTCAACTTTCTGTCCTTGTTGTTCAACAACTCATAGTTGATGAATGGGGCGATTGGCTTGGACAAGTAAATACAGTTGATAAAGATGTCGGAGTCAGCAATTTCCTGGAATGGGCCGCCCTTGGCGGTCTCGGCCATGTCCCACTT
The DNA here is from genome assembly GCA_030569115.1 of Sungouiella ezoensis. Classification (NCBI taxonomy): domain Eukaryota; kingdom Fungi; phylum Ascomycota; class Pichiomycetes; order Serinales; family Metschnikowiaceae; genus Sungouiella; species Sungouiella ezoensis. Next base: position 215,287 of record JAJMJY010000012.1, read on the forward strand.
CAACAATTGATCCTCTGGAATTCCAATCTTTCTGAAAAGGTCAAGAGCACCAGACCCACATCTGCCCAAAGCACCAATGACAAGACATTGTGGATAGCTACCACCAGTGACCTTCAAGGCAGCCTCCAACTCCTCCTTGACGTGCTGCACCAAAGCGGTCTCATTAGGGTATGGCGTCACTCCGGGCAAGTCTTCCGAGTCGCTGTGAGTCTGCTTGAATGCCCAGTCCAACACTCCGATAGCAGCACCGGCAAAACCAGCGTAGAATCCGAAAGCGGCCACTCTTCTACCCTGATCGTTCTCCAAGAACTCCAAGTCGTACAAGGTTCCCTTTCCAGCAGGAAATCTCTTCAAAACATCCTGCCATCCAGCTTGGTCCTTGTAGCAGTGAGCAAACTGGATATGTTCATGAATGAGAGGGAAGGTGTCGTTCTCAGGCATCTCCTTCAAGCCGAGGATGATTCTGTTAGTTGGTGCAGACTTCCACGAGCCAGCAGGAACGATGGTGGCGCCTACGGCGGCGTATTCGTCGGAATTGAAGATAGATTGTTCGCTCTCCTCAACATATACCTGGAAACCGGCATCCAACAACTGCTTGGTGGTTGTTGGAGTCAATGCGGCTCTGGCCTCCAAGGGCTTGGTCTCTGCTCTGAGATGTAAGATGACTGGGTTTGACATTTTGATGTGTTTGTGGTTTGTGGGGTGTACGAGCAGGAAAATTTCCAGAATATAATGATGGTAGTCGTCCTGCACTGGGAGGGAAAGGGCATCAGTGAGTCATGGCCATGTGCAGTCCATGGACTTGTTGGAGTAGACTAGCGTATAGAAAGAAAGGAAGAGCGGAATGTTAGATGAGTCAAACAGGTTCGTGAGTCAATGAGAATCGCTATTATTCAATTTTTTCTCCGAATCAATCGGTCTATATGGACTTGTTGTTACCTTATTTTCCATTCTATTCGCACTGTTATCTCTGCAAGAATTTAGTGGAGTACTGGAAGAGCGGAAGAGAGAAAGAGAGGAAAAAACTGATGTGTCTATAAGGTTCTCTATTAGTCAATCAGATTCTATTAGTCAATCAGATTCTATAAGTCAATCAGATTCTATAAGTCAATCAGATTCTATAAGTAAATCAACTTCTTTGAGTCAATTAGCTTCTATGAATTAATCTGATTCTATAAATTCTATTCTCTATTCTCTGTTCTCACGTCTCACTTCAACTGTCCGCGAGAAGTTACCAAGTGTAGAGAACAGAGGAAGAGCAATACAGGTGAGTCAATCAGATTCATGTACCAAACAGATTCTCTGATTCATCTACCTTCTACGAGTCAGATTATATTACCACTCTATTCTCATTACATGCTCTTGATGTTCGCGAGGACATACTTCAGAATCCGAGGTTTAGCCTTCTCCCACGAATCCTCCTCAAATGCCTCGCCATAAGCCTTAAATACATTCTTCATCGCAGGAATCTCCTCTTCACGCACCATATTATTGGTGACAGCCTTCTCAAACAAAAGCTGGGCAAATTCTCGATCGTTCTCATACACACTGGCAATCATCATCGCCTGGGTGAGTTTACCTGCTGCTGACCGATTGGTATCCAGATTGAGGTTTCTCGACACTTGGCCAATATAGTCATTATAGATTTTGAGTGAGCGCTCGCCGTCAAACTGGCTCGAGGCGAGAATAAGCTGGCAGATTGTTGAAACTGGAAGCTCGTCTGGAACTATCAATGCTTCGGCAATTCGGTAGAATGTCTCATCGAAATGATTGAACGACTGGTAGCAGAACGCTTGCACAAGTTTGCTCTGCACGAGTTCGAGTCCAAACTTTTCATGAGATTGGTAGTGGTGGAACTTCTCGAGTGCCTTTTGGATATTGTTGAGGTCAATTCCATATGTAGTCATGAGTTGCATTCGCAAGAGCAAAGATTCTGGGTCTTTCTTGTCCAAGTCGAGCTTTTCTTGCGTGATGTATGTCAATACTTTCTCCCCAAACTGCTGCAACTGCTCAACGTTTCCATCAAGCTGAGCTCTAGTGAAACCGAGATTAGCGAGTACTTTAGAGGCTCTCAAGTCGTGCTCAAACGTCGTCATATTGGCACTGAATGCTAAAGCTTTGCTCAATGCCTCCTTCGATAGTAGCTGGGGATCCGAGTCAAACACGAATTTTGCAATTTGCAAGAATGCTGCTTGCTCAGACACCAGCGTAAGCTTGTAGTTTAACCACTCGGCAAAACCCTCAAGTTCCAAAAGACTCAAAGTGGCTGTTGCACTGTTGGAAACAAAGAAATCGAATATCGTCGCCAAGTATTCCTCGTTACTGTTGACCATGCCAAGCTTGTTGAGAATCTCGATGGCCCTGCGGATATTTTCTTCGCTGAGCTCGAATTCTCCATCTCTCAATTCGACCTTCTCGCCATATAATAATTTCCTGAGCACCGCCTGGCCCACGGCTCGACTGATAGGACCATTTGAGTGTTTATTTGCAAGCTCCAACAGCGAAGCCACTCGCCCCGGATTGCTTTCTATTAAAGAAAGAAGTGCAACATCGTTCCACTGGTGAGACTTTCCTAGTTTGGAGAGTGTGAAGTAAAGAGAGAAGTCTTGGGGCAAGCCATGGCGCAACACTTCATTGGCAATTTCAGATGACACTTCGGTCTTCAATATCTTGTAGAGATCCTGGAGTTCGCCTTCCGTGAAGGTTCTATTCGAAAGTGCTTGTTCGATAACTTGAGAGTTCAAAGACTCTTTAAGAGTATTGAACACCGTAGAGGAGCATCTGATCTGGAAATATGGGGTCAACCGATTTGCTCCAGAAACTGGAAATCTCATTTTGAATTGTAAGAGTAGTATTTAGTAATTATGTAAGTAAATCGGGTTCTGTATGCACATTTTTCACCACTGGTCTTGTACAGATACTACCTCTTAATATCTACAACCACCAGCTCTACCATTTCTACAACCAACAAATTCTGCAATTCTACTATCAAAAATACTAAAATTCTACTACTTCTACAATACGCAACTTTTCCCGATTTCAAAATGCTGAAAATGCATAGTCAGCACACCAGAAATATTCAACAAATAGTTGGATATATGAAAGCAAAACTTTGATCTATGTATATTCCATTGCAACCACTGTTAGATCTTCTGTTTCTGAACACTTCTAATCATCTTCATCTACCTTCTAATTCTTCCAAATTTCTTCTACAACTTCGCAATACTCATCCTAATCATTCTAATGTCATACATCTAATCATGCTTGAGTTTCTGTTCCATCGACGCCAAAAGTCCCATAGCTGGGAAATAGTTGACCCACTCGTCGTCCACCTCAAGCTTCTCGACGTCTTTAAAATCAAAGTTCTCCTCAAGGTAGTCGTTGAAGTCGTCCCATTTTCCAAGCTGCTCACATGTGAAACTCCAACTAGCTTTATACGCTCCACCCAAGGCACATGCATTTGGGATTTCAACCTGGTAGTTGCCGTCAGTAGCACCCAAAATAGATCCCATCTTCCGGATAATGCTGGTGTTTGTGGAGGCACCTCCGACATAATAGATGCTGCGTGGCCTTAAAGTCAAGGAGCTGAAATTCTGCTTCTTACCATCAGTGTAGATATCACCAAACTGCGAATGCAAATCATGATAGAGACTCTTCAACTTCTGGTCCTCGGCCTGGGGCGTAGCAGTCGTGGATCCTCCCGAGTTGCTCAACATAGGACCTGCTCTCATCCTGCAACTAATGGTTTGCGACTCCACAATGGAGGTCACGTCGTTCTCCACATCCCAATCTTTGACCTCCTTAACACCATTCTCGTCAAGTTGACATCTCCTAAATTGAGCAGACGCATTGGGGACGATTTCGCCCAAGGGGAAATAAATTCCAAGTCGGTTGTCGAATTCTTCGGAGTTATCCAAGATCTCGTTGAATTTGTCCCACGATTCCTTCTCAGCATAGTACTTCTCGTTCAATTGATTCCGCACATTTTCCCTGGCCAATGCTCCATTACAGTAGCAAATCATACCCATGTAGGCATTTTTTAAGGTTGGATGCTTGAACAAATGGTACTGCGACGATGGGTTGTAGTGTTCTGTAACAAGAAGAACTGTTGTAGAAGTGCCCAACGAGATCAAAATATCGTTCTGTTGCAAAGGCAACGAAATGATGGTCGCAAGATTGTCGCCGGTGAACGAGTAGATTTGTGCATCGGCGGCAAACCCGTACTTCTCGACGAAGTAAGAAGAGATGGGGCCCAATGATTCATAACCAACACGAGTGACAGGACCAAGTTTTCTCTTCAACGCAGCCACGCCCTCTAGAGTCTCCTTTTCGCTAGCATTGTCTAATTCTGGATGTACGCCAGCGGCAACAGCAAGCAACTCGTCGTCGTAATCAGCTTTTGCAACGTTGTAGATGTTCATTCCACAAGCATCAGCCTCTTCAACAGGAGTAAACTTACCGAGCAACACCGACGCAACAAAACTCGACACCAACGAGATCTTGTCTGTTTTCTCGTACACTTCTGGACCCGACCTAACTGCCAACTTTCTGATTTGCAAGCCCGTGAATCTGTAGTGAGCTCTAGAACCAGTTCTTTGGGCTAGTTCATCGGCCCCCCCAGCCACTTTCTCGAAATCTGCAATCTCCTTACCGGTAGAGTGATCCTGCCAATTTGGAGAAGTTTCCGTTGCAAAAGCGCCCAGTAAAGCCTCGGCTAAAGTTTTCGAGTTACACATATTCTGCAAAAGCTCACCAGACTCTTTGGACCAAAACACCGATCCGTGCTGCATTCCCGAACCACTAATTCCTCGCACATTTGCAAATGGAAATTTATCCTTCTTCATGGCGCCAAACACATGGTCGATAGCCTCGAGCCACATGAGCACAGGCGAAATGATTTCGCCCGTTTCGTCGTTGGCCAACACACCCTTATGGATGCCATATTTCTCCTTAAACGCCGCATCAAACTCGACATTATATGTTTTCAACGCCTTGAGCGCTTTGTTGGTGACAATGATCTTCAACTGCTGGGTCGATAAGTCAAACCCCAAGAATAAGTCTCCACTATAAATCATACTTCACTTCGAGCCAGGTAGATGGATTCTGGTTAAAAGACGGCCACGCAGGTAAAACTACAACCAACGTCAATAAAATACAAGCGGCAAACGCAATCAATGCCGAGAGAATGTTGTCAGTAATAAAGCCAGCAAGCACACTTACAGGGATGGCCAGGTAGACGGAGTATTTGATGATTTTGTCGACTTTTTTCTGGCCCTCGAAGTCGATAGGAAACTCAATGAGCGAATTGATTTGGTCGGCGATATTCTCCATGAGGAAGTGGCTCGAATTGGGTGATACTTATAGGCTGGGTGGAGGTACGCTATAGAGACGATTGCGACACACAGTGGGCCGCGCACGACGGAATATTTTAGTTGCACGATGGGGTCGAGGCTCCTATATTGGAGAAGTGCGACCATCGACTAAAGTAGGCTACACTTGTCATTCCTGAATCAATTGGGCATTAGTCTCATAACGTAATAATAAATAATATCCGGCAACACTTTGCTCACAGAGGCAGAAACTGCATCTTCTGGTTAGCCGGGGCAATCTAGCTGGAGTTCTTCTCCACATAGTACTTCACGTCGTTGCTCATGAGTTTCTCCTCGAGAAAATCAGCAACCTGGTTGTAGTGATCCTCTTCGATGACAGACATCATCTTGTCGTGGGGATCGACCTTGTCGAACGAAAAGTGAAAACTGTCTTCGGAGTAGGCCGGCAAGTCGTAGAACTTGAACAGGGTAGGTTTCCGATCAACAGACGAATTGTTGGTGGAAACGGTGGTGGATCTCGTGAGGGTGGCCATAAGCAGATTCTCGTCGATCTCCGATGCCGACGGCGAGATGGACCGCGACAACGACCGCGAGTCGAGGTCGTCGTCCATTTCGGCGAGCTCCGGTCCGTGATCATCCAAATCTTCAAAGTCACTGTCGAGATTGACAAAGTCAAACAATTCGGGCTCCATGGGCTCGACAGAAGCCTCCACGGGAGTGGCCAAGGGCTCCAGGTCCCAGGTAAATTCGCCCGTGGGGCTGGTATGCGAGAGCTCGTTCATGTTGACAATGAGTTCGCTCATGGGATCACCCATTTCGGTATAGAGCCTCTTTCTGGCGGTGGTGGCGGTGTCGTAGAGCGCTGGCGAGTCGCCGACGTTGGTACGGAGCACCAGTGCCCGCAACGACTTGTAGTCGTGGATCAACGAGAGCAACCGAGTCTTGAGGTGGTAGTTTTCCCGGTCGATGGCTCGGATGTTCGAATGGAGCTCATCCACCGAGTCCAGACGGGGCACAGCCAGCGACCCGGAGCTATGCATGGACGAAGACAGACCCAAGGATGCGCCAGCAGTCTTGGGAGTGGTGGTGGAGGCGGCAATTGCCGTCGGTGGTTTCTTCTTCTTGTCAACAACCTTGGACTTTCGAGCATTCTTGGGTCTGGGAGGTAGCACCCAGTTTTTCAGGGTTGTGATGGTCAAAATGGGCTGCAGCGGACGGCTGGGAGCGGCAGCGTTAATCGAATTCATGACGGTGGGCTATATGGACATGGAGGATGCAAAGTAGCCAATGACGAGAGCTTGGAATGGAGTGACGTAGAAATGAAAAATCAGCGGGGAATGGTAGTGGTGGCCGATGCAGGCGGTGGTAGAAGAGATGAACAGGTGGAATAAACCAGGAGGGGTGGCAGAGCAGTTACTAATGGTAGCCAGCAATTCGACCCATGGGTGGACGCAAAAAGCAGTCTGTGCAATATATATAAATTATTAGGGACAAAAAATTTTCTATGCATTCTTGACAAAAGGTTCGGCACGGACAATGTCGGGTGCGGGTTTTTCGATGATGCGTAGAGAGGGTACTTTAGCTGAGATTCGGCTAATTTGGGGGACAAGAGCAATGCATGAAATACGTTGCCATTTCTGCCACTGGACTGAATCTTTTTTGGTAACCGGTCACGGTCGCCTGCTACATGCTGATACCTGCCTCCTCTCACTTAACCCCGACCTGTCAGTGAACATTGGCCGGTGTACTGGAAGTCTCTCTGCCGTGCAGGAGGATGGGAGCATGGGGCCAGGTTGACCCCGGGTTTGATGTTCGGAAGGTGTTTGCGGGGAGGATGCCGAGGTGGTGGTTTCGGGGTTTGTAGATGGTGATGTTTGCCGTCGAAACTGAATTGTGGTTGATTCCGCCCTAAACTCCGCGATTTCCTCGCTCTAGACTACATGATGATGGGGGAAGTGCGCTAGCCATGACCCGTCCGGCATTTGGGTAATCTACGTGATCAGATGGTTCGGGAGCAAATACCTCTGATAGTCCATAACCATTTAGTTCCGTTTAGTTCCATTCTGCTTCTGGTCTCCTTTCACGTCTAGCCTGCGTGTTGTTTTGTTGCTGTCTTCTTCGGCACAGATATATCCACGGTTACTTATGCAGGTGATGGAGCGATGGACCGTGCCCAAATAGGAGGAAAGACCAGGGTGATCCATTGGTAGTTGATTGGCTACTATTGATTTTGCTTGTCAGGGGTATTAGGTTTGAGACTGAGCTTTTGACCGTGGAGGTTGCTGTGACCAGAGCAATTGTAACGACTTCATAACGTGGGACTCGCTGGAACTGTCAACAAAATGGCTCGCCCGGCAACTCCATATTTTCTCCGTGGAACGCGATGTTCATTTTAGTTCAAATAACTAGATCTGCACCTCGGACGATGACTTCCGAAACTGAAATCCGGAGTTCACCGCCAGAATGAGACTTTTGTTGTGACATTACGGCTTGCTTACTGGGCCGACCCGACCTAACATTAATACTAAACTTATCTGATTAATTTTTTCCCTCTCCTCGGCCACCTAACGGGGCCCAATCTTTTCATCTTCTGTTGCTACTTATAAATTTTCCATTTCTCTCACACTTAATCATTACTCTTTCGCTTTTCTCATCTGTTATCTTCTCTCATCTCATTATCTTCTCTCATCTCTTACTTTCTCTCATCTCTTACTTTCTCTAATCTCTTATCTTCTCTCATCTCAATATCTGCTCTAATCTCTTATCTTCTGTCATCCTTATCTTCTGTTATCCCTTTTCTTCTCTCATCCCTTGTTTAATAATTTTCCTTATCTTTGCATATTTTCCTTCCTGATGTCTCACGCTTAATGCTGGATCGGCATCGAAGTCGAGGGCTTCAAAATTTCCTCCACATTGCTTGTTCTCCAGTATGATGTAATTGTCTTTGGCTGCGTCAAGAACGTCACACCAGCCTTACCGTAGAAATTCAAATCACCCAAGAACGAGCCCTTGTTACCAGTGAACGAAAACATTGGCAATGGCACTGGAATTGGCACATTCACTCCCACCTGGCCGCATGCAATGTTTTTTGTGAACTTCTGTGCGGCTGCTCCCGATTGCGTAAATAATGCAACTCCGTTTCCGTATCTATTGGAGTTGACCAATTCGATGGCCTCGTCAAAGGTGTCCACGTTTACCACAGACAACACAGGTGCAAAGATCTCCTCGTCGTAGGCTCTCATTCCGGGCTTGACTCCGGTCAAGATAGTAGGTCCCAAGAAGTTACCCTTAGCAAATTTCGAGTCTGGAGTGAAGCTTCTACCATCAAGCAACACCTCGGCTCCAGCCTTCTCGGAGTCGTCGATGATCTCTTTGGCTCTTGCCAACGACTCGGGGTTGACCAACGGGCCCAAGTCTGAAGTGGAATCAAATCCCGATCCCACAACCAACTTGGATGCATCGTGAGCAACCTCTTCAACCCACAGCTTGGTCTTTGGACCCACCGTCACAAGGACAGATATAGCCATACAACGCTGGCCCGCAGCACCAAACGCAGCACCGTTGACGGCGTTGATGAAGTGGTTCTTATCAGCATCTGGCAATACAATCAAGTGATTCTTGGCTCCAAGATTAGCTTGTACTCTCTTTCCCAAGCTCGATGCCTTCTCGTGGATATACTTTCCGGCCTTGTCGCCTCCAACGAATGTCACGGCCTTAATCCGTGGATCCTCAATAATCTTGTTCACAGTGTCATGCTTACCGTGAACAATGTTCAACACACCAGGAGGAACACCAGCCTCGGCCGCTAACTCGGCAATAATCATGGCAGCACCAGGAACTCTTTCCGAAGGTTTAAACACGCAGGTGTTTCCAGTGACCAAGATGAGAGGCAAACTCCACAATGGCACCATGGCAGGGAAGTTGAAGGGACAGATGGATCCTACCACACCGAGCGGCTCGCGTACCATTTTGGTTTCCATGTCTGCGGCCACCTCCAACGAAGAGGCCATCAAGTCGTTGGGAGCATTGCATGCTGCTTCTGCCACTTGTAATCCACGCAAGACATCACCTTTGGCATCAGCAAACGTCTTTCCTTGTTCCAACACAATCATGGCGGCAAGTCTGTTGTGGTTTTTCTTCAACAACTCCACAAACTTGAAGGCAATGCCCTGTCTCTTGATGATGGAGTAGTTTTTCCAGGTGTGGAATGCTTCATCAGCAGCAGTGACAGCATCTTCCAACTCCTGGGCCGTAGATTGCGGCACCTTGCCAATCACCTGATTCGTGGCTGGATCATGGATATCAAACCATGTGGTCGACTCCGACTTGACCAACTGATTGTTGTAAAACGATGGAGTCAAGTATGGAGTAGTTCCTGGCTCCAAGTGATTTGTGGGGTAAGAGTCAACGGTGGAGGTGAGAGCAATGGTAGAGAGTGCTCTCATAGTAGAGGGGCCACAGGCCACACGCAATGTTCTAGTGTAGATTCTCAACATTGAATCGCTTTTGGTGTTGATTTTAGAGGCGGAGATGGTGTCTTTATATAGACTAGGTAGTGAGCAGATGCGGCTATCACTTTCCGAAATTCGCGACCACATGAAATCCAGGCCCACCATATAATTTCCGTGGCTAATTGTACCCCACCTTCACAACGGAGCCCACCAACTTTCGAATCAAATGGATAAGGGGGGGTATGCCGATGAGGGCTTTTTTTTTGTTTGTTTTAGGCATTCTGAGTGGAGTTTCTAGCTACGGTAGAGAATATATGGCCATAAGTTATCGGAACAGTTGGTGCGAAAAATACTAGCGCCTGCCTTACTTGGAAATAAGATTATGATCGCTGCTCCAACGATGGCTATTAGGCAAGAACAAAGTGACGGACACCATCGACGCTTATGATGAATCTTCTAATTTTTCCTATTGTTGGCTGCTTCTCCTTGTGTTCCACCTCTCTCGAGTTTTCTTGTTTTCATGTTTTCCTTTTTTCTCTTTTCCACTCTTTTCCATTCTACATCTCGTCATTTAATCATGTATATCTAAATCAAGCATACGCTTTGGCATTCCAAAGATCGTAGTACAAGTCTAACAAGCACGAGGTGCTCCATGCTTGTGTGGGACTGGAATCGTGACAGAACGCGCCGTTCTTATTGGTCAACTCCGTAATGCCCGCCCACGGACTCTCCCGGATCCACTTGATGTGGCCCTTGATCCGGTCGTTGAGCGCAGTCAAAATCTCAGCCGACGGCTTGTTGCTCGTTTTGTCGGCCATGTGGTGGAAGTACAAGAACGCTCGGATAAAGTATCCAAAACACCACACCCACTCAGGACCTTGGTGGTAGTTTCTACCCTTCGAAGTAGCGAAGTCATCGCTATCCTCCGAATTGTTGTAATCGGGATGGTAGTTCCAGTCGGATGGATCCAACGTTCTCATACCGACGGGTCCCCGGAGAATGTTATCAGCGTTGTTGATAGCAGCCAATGCGTATTCAGGCGTGAAAAGCTCTGGTGCTACACACATTGCAATCGGGAAATTTGGCCTCAACTGGTAGTCTTCAAACTCCTTTCCACTGCGGAAGAGATCCTTGTAGATACCTCTGCGGTTGACGACATTGCCGTTGACAACATGCTCGCTGTCGTGTGAAGGGTCTTCGGGAATGTAGAAACATCTCTCGAAGTTTTGCTGGATCAACTCTTCCCATGCGCGCAAGGTGATCTTGGTGCCATCGTCCTTCTCGACCTCGGTGTACTCAAACAATCCCCGTTCGTGCAACTGGTTGACAAATCTCAACGTACTTTTCAAGAGTCCCTGCAATTCGACGGCGGCTCCATCTCTAGGAGTCCCTGGGTATCCCCTGGATCCTGCCTTTGCACTCTCTCCCATCTTATCCATCCAAGTACCACAGTTCCATTGCGAGCCACCGTGGACAAGACCAGTTTCCCAATCGATGCCAACGCTCACGTTGAATCCTTGATCGGTCATCTGCGAGTCCAAGTTTGGTCCGGCATTGGCTTCTCTGTAGCTGATTCCCTTGGCGTGTCTAGTCAAGATCTCATACAAGATGTCTCTAATGGAGGTCTCGTAGCTAAAAGCCCTCTCGTCTTCCCATGGAATGTAGGTGTCGTCCAATGGGAATCTTCTGGAAACCTTCTCATCCAAGATTGCCTCACCATTTGGTGCATGGGTGACGAACTCCTGGACGGCCTGGGCAAAGAACCACGCAGCATCTCTGGCATTGTAACGAGGGTTTCTTCCAGCATCCAACAAATTTGGAATTAATCCATGCTTCAACGTCTTTGCAAATCCGAAAATATGCTGCTTAGCCTCTTCAAATCTGCCTGGAACGATTAGCAATCCTCTGAAGGAAATGAATACATCTCTTCCCCAACATCTCATGTAGTCATTACTGAAATGGGGAAGTCCAGCGGCCAAGCAAGGAACCTTCTTGTCTGGGAGCAATGAAGTGTTGTTCATGTATCCGCACATTTGCACAGAAGTCAATGCCAAGCTTTGAACAAAGTTGGTGGAAGTCTTGATGTTATCATCCATCTGTCTCAACACTCTGAACCGAGCAGCTTCGTATGCCACTCCGACAATCAAGGCAAAGTAATGAGGTCTCAAGAAATATGGAACCTTTCTAATAGCGTTAATCCGCGATCTAAGCCAATCCTGGAAAGTTGCCAACGCCTCGGATACTTTGGCGTACTTGTCCAATCTATTGACGACGTAGTCAGCAGCCCATAATCCCTGGCGCAAATGGTTGCAGATTGGGTGAGCCAACTCGTTTTTCCAGATGACATCCTTCAACACAGCGATCCAACCTTCCAAACCGGCGTAAACTAAGTTGCCGTAGTCCGGAATATTGTAAGTGCCTTCCATTCCACCACTGGCGTCTCTTTCTTCTGGCTCACACTTATACAAGATGGCGTTCAAGTCAAACAAACTCAAGCCAAGAGATGCCTCGACAGCACCCTCCTTCACAAACTTGTCAAGTTTATCTCTCGTGGTTGGGATCTTGGTGGAGAAAACAGCGATGGATCCTGGAGCAAAAGAGTCAGTAACCCTGATAACTGAATCTTCCCCATTGCACTCGATATAGGTGGCATCAAGCTCAACAAGTTCAGTGGGGATTCCGGTAAGAATCTTGTCGTTCTCAACGAAATCTCCAGTCTGTTTCAAGGTGTAACTGAACTCTGCCTTCACCAAAGTGCCTGCCAACTCAACAGGAGACAATACTTGGTGGCCAGGGTGTTGCTCAAACTTTGATCTGGCAATCAAGAACCAACCTTCACCGGTAATCGTGTTGTATCTCTGGATGGTGATGTATTGACCCTCGTGATGAATGTACATCTCTTGGTCATTGTAAGATTCCTCGCTCTCAAGAGCAAGAGACTTTCTAATAGCATTCAACTGCAGCTTTGCCTTACCAATTCCGCTGTTGTAGTCGTGCCCGTACTGCCTGGTCTCACCCACAACATCTAAAAGCTTTGGGTAGGTTTCATCATACCCGAAAGTGGTCCCCACTGCAGAAGAACAGAAGGCAACTAGGGCAGCAGTTGATAATGTATCTTCGACGGTTCTAATCTGTGCTGGAGTCTGGTTGTCGTGAGTGCAATCCATGAACAAAGCATGAGGAGCCTGGTTGGAAAGGACCTTTGGAATCTCTAATTCAGAGTTGCACTCAGGGTATTTGCCAGCAGCTGGCTCCTGGTCTGCTGGGTAGGAGAATTCATCCAATGGCAACCAAGAGAGAGAACCAATGGGTCTTCCTCCGTGCTTGTGCACAAGTCTCGACAATTCTTCCACGCTCCAAGCTTGCATTGCCTCTCTGATCAACGAGTTGATACCCAATCTCTCCACGAAGATCTTGTCCATCTCCTCAGAGCCTGTGAACAATTCTGCAACAACATAAAGGTTTGGATTGACCGATCTAGCACGGTCCAACAATGCCTCACCAACATGCAATGGAGTGGAGTGACAGTTATCGAGTCTAAAACTATCGAAGGCGGTGGCACACTGTGTGGTGTACTCGAGCATTCTGTCCCATAACCGAGGCGAGTCCTCGTATTTAGTTCCATATCTTAACTTCACACAGTCACACCAAACAATCACTTCTCTTCTGATGTAAGCCTTAGAGCACGACGAGGCAAAGTCCACGAGGGGGTTTCCTCCCCAGATCCAACCATTGTTGGCCAATGCCCACTTCTTACCCTTTTTGTCTTCGAAAGTGGTGAAGTAGGCCTCGGTGAGTTTGTTATCCTTGGTGATAGGGCCAAGCTTGGGGCCGTTGTCGGCCAATCTCAAAAATCTGATTCTATCCCTGAGCTGGTTCTTCACCGACAGCATATCGTCGTTGAAGGCAGCGTACAAGTCAACATTGATCTCATCCACAATTTGGATAGCCTTCTGTGAGATCTGGTCGAATCTCACCTCCAGCTTGTCCACAAGTGCCAACAAGATGCCCAAGAGCTTCGAAGTGTCCAACTTGTTGGAGAAACGGTCCTCCATAATGACAGAGTCGTGGATGTTAGCGGACAGACACACAAAGCTGGCCAACCGCTTCAAGTTGGAAACATCCACATAGTCTGGAATCAACGAAGGTTCGGTGACGTCTCTGCTGTAGAGGGCCTCTAACTGCAGAATGGTCTCCTTGGTGTCGAACACATAATATTGCCACAATGCAAGAGGGTTCAAAACATGATCCTGAACACCGGCGATGGCGGCATCCAAATCGTGTTCCGAAGATATTTCTGTGGGCAACCCAAGTTCGGCCATGCGGTCGGAAAAGTCCAAAAGAGCCTGGTCCAACTCAATAGCTGCCCGCAAGTGTGGGGCGGTTTCGGCGTTGTATCCAGCATCGGGACAGTCACGGAGCCAAGCAGAGTTGTCGGCGGTGTGATTCCACACCACGTCCGTCATGGACATGAGCCCGTTGGAGCCCAAAGTCTTCTTGATGAACAGAATCGCCTGGTCGTTGGAGGGAAACAAGTTGGGGTCAAACCTGGTCTGGTCGTAGATGGAGTATGGTGAGTTGGACGAGCCTCTCTCCTGCAAAGGAGGAAAGTGGATCATATTGTAACCTTTCTTGGCGATGTAGCCAAAGAGGGAATTCCAATTGTCCAATGGTCCGGCCCACTTCGACACCACCGTCTGGATGTTGATGGCATTGAAAGGTACATACTTGTTGCCGGCAAACAACTGAGGAGGAACAGTAAAGTAGTAGTTTGGGGTCTCAGTAGTGCCGTCAGCGCCGTCGTAGCGGATAAAGTAGCAGTACGGACCCGGTCTGTAGATTGGGACGTCGATGGTTACATCCTGATGAAATGAGGTGACAATAGGGAACTCCTGGAATTGGTTTCTGTCAATGGGGCACTTAGCGTCGGTGGGGAGATTGGTCAAGAAAGTGCCGTTCCGGGCCACCAGCGACGCAGCGTTGAGACGAACCACCAAATGGAACAACGGGGCTCCCGGTTGATGGTTTGGGGCCGGAGCCAATGCTGGCAAGAGCAATACTCCATTGTGGACTGCCTCAGTGTTGAGAGGCACGCCAGAGTCCGAAAGTCTCAAGACAATGGACCGGGACATGGCAATAGAGGGCGAGAGTCTGGAGAAAAGAAGTGGTTTCCGGGTGGTTTTTTCTATTTTCTTTTGGTTTTTGCTTTCTTTGGATAAGTACCTTATGCACAGCAACTAAAGATGGTTTTACTAATTGCGCGAAAGGAGGGACGGCTGCCGGCCAGACACTCGGACGCTGCGGGTGTAGGGGTGGGACAATTGTGTAGGAGACCGTTTTTCTCGGTTGCTGTGGCAAGTTTGGTGTTTGCAACTTTGTGGCTTGGTAAGTTTATTAATTTGGTGGGTTCGGAGCGATTGTGGATGGGCGGTCGAGCACCGATAGGGCAACTACTCTATTCTTGCTGTAGTGTGCAAGCCAGCAGGGGAGAATAATTACGACGCACCCCAAATTTTCCGTCGGGGAAACCGTCCAAAAGCAGGTCATTCAAAGTAGTGAGGGGAGGTGGGGAATTCGGAGGGGGCACTCGGGTGGTCAAGAAAAAAAGTAGCTTCCCCACCAGGAGTCGAACCTGGAATCTTCTGGTTCCAACCGAGAAGTGGTTACGAAATCGTAGCCAGACGCCTTGACCATTGGGCCATGAGGAACGAAGCTGGTAAATCTCCAACTTATGCATATATATTGTTGCAAATTAGAAGACTGAACATTAGTGGCTTCTAAAGTAGATATTCTAATTACTCATGGCTTTTTTAACAGTCTAGTGCTTTTCCCACATCTCTATCATCTTCTGTGCGCGAGAAATCTCAAATCTTACAACCCTGACCTCAATAATTATGCAGGACCGTTCACTCACTTATGAAAATCACTTTCTCCCAAACGGTGTCCACCAATGTCAGAAGCCTCATCATACTTCCAGTATTTGTCGGATCAGGTGATTCTGGAGATCCAAAGTACAGGGTCTGAATCGCTTCTAAATGTGTTGCAGACCCCCGACATCTCCGTAGAGGAATCCAATGATATCTCCAGTGTGGTCTTCTCTGAGCTCCTCATGGCCTTCAACGAAGATAAGCTTGATATAGAACACCTAGTGGCATTTTTAAAAGTTGCAATAACTGACGATGAAACGGCCGCTGTTTTCGTCCAGGTCTTTGATGTGTTTCCCCTCACAGATCCAATGGGTCAGCTTCTAGCCAAACTCAGCGAAACAAACACGATCCAGCCTGCTGCCTATGCTCAGTACATTGACACGGAATCATTGATTCTGGCAGGAATTGTCCCCAAGGATACGCTTTTCAAGCAATTGAACATGCACAAGAGGGATGAGTTTTACACCCAGAAAAAGTTCAACTTGTTACACGAGGAGTTTGAAGGTTTCTCCAGGTTAGTCAACGAGTTCTACTCTATCATTAAGGATCCACATAATCAGATGCAGGTGGACTACGCCGTCAATGTGGTGGAGCTGATGATAGGCCACTACCAGCTTGACCCTACTAAAGTACTTGATCTTCTCTTGGACATCTTCAGCAACATCATCGTTGGAAACCACCGTTTCATGATGGAATTCTTGAAAAAGTCCAGATGGTGGCCTGCTACACCGGCCGATTGCATGTCTGGAATGGAAACGCTCAGTACTGGTGGTTGTGAACAGGCATCTAAGCTTATAGCTCTCAAACTTGTCAAATACCCAAGCGACCGAGAATTCTCCGAGACATTCAAGATAATGGTCTCCATCCTTATTAAAGAAGGCCTCGTCAGTTTTGGGTCTCTCTACAAGTATTTCACGCGACCAGATACTTCCATGACATCATTGGAGAAGAAATATAAGGAGGAGTTGGAAGAGAAGGTTTTCCGTGCCAGTGCCAGCGCATTGGCTTTGGCTGCTCCTCTCGCAGATGATGACGCTGAAAATGGAAGTGGATCACCTTCAGTTACTACCGTCTCTGCTGAGAAAACCAAAGCATCTACCGTCAATCTTGACACCATGCTCAAACACAATCTCGAGTATCAATTTTTGATTGCTTTCTTGGGTAATGGGCTCTACTGGCCCTGTATTTACATTCTTTCTAACTATCCTTTCCTCGCATATGTGGAATCTGAGGTTCAGCAGCTCATGTCCCGTCTATTGGGTGCTATTATTGAGCCCCTTTATTCGCAGATTTCTCCTTTTTCTTCCCTGGAACTTTCTGCATTCCAGCAGGAGAAGCAAATTGCATATTCTCGTCCTCTCAACAAAGTTGGGTTGGAGGAACCTGTTAGCTCTCAGTTGTATTGCTTCAAGCCAACAGCGAGAGCCTTCA
This sequence comes from Sungouiella ezoensis, assembly GCA_030569115.1. Classification (NCBI taxonomy): domain Eukaryota; kingdom Fungi; phylum Ascomycota; class Pichiomycetes; order Serinales; family Metschnikowiaceae; genus Sungouiella; species Sungouiella ezoensis. The sequence continues at coordinate 232,426 of JAJMJY010000012.1, forward strand.
GCAACAAAAAATTGACTTATTGTTACACCGAATGGGACACTGGCCTTCCAATTGTTCAATCTGCTGATGATTTGATTACCGTTTCCCAGCAGTTCCTTAAATTCTTAGGTGTTTTCGTCTCTAGCGATCTTGAAGTGTTCCAGAAGATCTGTGAGATAGTGGTATCTTCTTTGAAGGCTGATTCCAGTGCAGAAAGCAAGCAGAAATGGTTCAACTACTACAGAAATTTTTTACTACCAGCTGTTTGTGCTATTGAAGACAACCCCATTCCCGTCCATAAGGCTTACGAAATCCTTAAGTTTTTCGATATAGAAGATCGTTACAATCTTTATGGGGAGCTTCACCAAGTACTCGCCAAGAATAATCCTCACGTCAAACTCTATTATGGAAAAGCAGAAAAGGCCACAAAGGATGTTCTCAAAAGACTTTCAAAAGAAAACGTTAAGCAAGTCATGCGGAAGTTGGCAAAGATCAGTTTTTCTAATCCACTCCCGTGCTTCTTGACAATTTTGCAACAAATTGAGAGTTATGATAACCTCAATTCTCTTGTGGTTGAAACTGCTAGTTTCTTCAGCGAATATGGCTGGGATAATCTAACATTGGCAATTCTTATGAGACTTACTGCCTCTGGACGATCTAATATTCAGGAAGACGGGTTGAATGAACGCCAGTGGATTCAATCTCTTGCTTCCTTCATTGGAAAGATTTCCCTGAGATATCCGGAATCAGTGGATTTATCAACACTTGTGCAGTATTTGCTCAAATCATTCCATTCTAATGAGATAACAGGCTTAATTGTTTTGAAGGAGATGTTGAGTTCTATGGGCGGTCTTCAGGCCATAACCAATTTGACGCCACTTCAAATCAATGCGATAAACTGTGACTCCAGCATGGCTAAGATTGTTTATAAAACCATTGGTGATCAAAGATTCGAAAAAGAGGTTTCAGGAACCACCTTGTGCAAAATCCTCTACAATCTTGATGCCGTGAACGAGTTACTCGTATTGCTTTGTCGAGCCAATAGAAATATTATTTCTGGTGATGATTTCTCACATTTGAAGGTGTTGGCCAATAAGAATGATGAAGTGAATGCCGTGAGTCACTTGTTGTGTACCTTGGTCAGTTTCTTTGGAGGTAGAGACTCTGCAAAGCAATTGTTACCAATACCAGAATTGGTAAGCAAATATAAAGTCCCAGTACCTTGGGCATTTGAGCTTTGGAGAGAGTTCTTGGATCAGTTCCAGCTTTCCCAAACCCAAGCATCGCTCCCTGAATTATTACCTGATGTTTTTACCGAATTGAATCCAAGCTTATTCGTTACTTTCTGGAAGTTGAAATTATATGACCTCAATTACTCAAGTTCATTGTATGACTCGGAACTTGAGAAGTTGCTGGCAAATGTGACTAGCTTGAAAGAGAATATTGCTTTCTCAAGAAGAGACAGAGATGTAAACAAGGATGCTCTTGAACGTTTGAAGAACGATCTCTTGCGAACGGAGAAGCTTCTAAAAGAAATTCCAGCACAACAAACGCAGCACGAAGAGCACGAGAAGGAGATCATTGAGGAAGTTTCAGGAGTCTTCACATCTTGGATCGGGAAAGGAAACTTGCTGCTTTCTATAAAGAAGTTTGTTGAGCTGTGTGTTTTGCCTAGAGCTGTTCATTCATCATTCGATGCAATGTTCAGTGCAAAATTCCTATTCTTTTTGCATAATTTGGGAACTCCTAATTACTCTGTGCTTGCTGCTTTGTCTACTATATTCACCAAGCGTTTGTTGTTTGGAACTATATTCACTTCCACACCAACCGAAGCTGAGAATTTGGGTCTTTTCGTTTCTGAGATTCTCAAGGTCTTGAATTCTTGGACAAATGAAGAGACATACAACAGCCAAGTGCAAGCCCACCCTCTTGTGGATGAGAGATTAGAACCACTCACCTTCGGTTCTTTCGGCCGTTACGTGTACAACTTCCATGAAAGTATTCTTGAAGACATAAGAGAAGCACTACATGTTACTGATTACATGTCGAGAAGAAATGCGATCACCTTTTTAAAGAACTTGTTGGGAGTGTATCCCACCGTGGAAGATCACTGTGAGGCAGTCATAGAGTTGATTGAGAACATATCCAAGCGAGAAAAGCGTGAAGATTTGAAGCTTTCGTCTAGTGCTTTGATTGGCCATGTTAAGTCCCGATCAGGAACGTGGGTTCACATATGGGACTTCATCGACTTGTCTGAAGAAGAGAAGGCAAGGCATATTGAACGCCGTGAAAAGATCGAAGAAGAACGCCGCAGGGCTGCTGAAGCCATTAAACAAGCTGCCATAAAGAAACAAGAAGAAGAAAGAAAGAAGAAAGAGGAAGAATGGAGAAAAAAGGAAGAAGCAGCCAGGAAAAAAGAACATGAGAAAATCGAGAAAGAGAGAATTGCACAACGCCAACAAGCCTCAGCAAATGCTTTGAATTATAATGAGTCTTCAGCAAGAACCGAAAGACCCACAGTGCGTGGACTGGAGTCAACAGCCCGTGGTAGATATGATCAGTATTCTAAAAAGTCGCCATCAAATGCGGACCTACTGAAGCTTGCAGCTTCTTCAAAAGATTACAAACCTCCTGCTGCACCAAGAAGTGGATCTGGCCCTGTCACTTCAAGTCCCAGAGCGAATGCTTCGGAGGACGCTCCGAAATCCAATAGTGATTCTGAGAGTCGTTCGCAGAAACAGACTCCATTGCCTTCAAAGTCTGAAGAGCCAAAAGTAGTCAACACTACGGCATTGAGAGCCAAAATTCAAGAGGCGAATCGAAGAAGTGGTAGAACTACTCCCACTGGCCCATCTAGATCTCCTGGTCCATCTGTACCTTCAGGACCTTCAGGATCAACTACTCCGTCTAATCTCTCGAGAGCTGCCACTCCGTTAGGTGGATCAGCCAGAATTTCAGCCCCTAGTGCTTCAAGAGCTGCGACTCATTCAACTTCAACATCTTCTCGGCCAATCACTCCTTCCGGGCAAAGAAATGCAACTAGTCCAGTGGAGAATGCCAAAACAAGAGCTACGAATGCAGTTTTGACTGGTTCTTCTGGTTCTGATTCTGCTTCTTTGGCACCTTCGGCTCCCAGATCTCAGCCCCCCAGTGCCAGACGTCCATTGCCTCCTCAAAAAGCTCCAAGAGATGCAAGATCCACCTTTAGGGGTAATCATGGACGTTATGATTCTCGTCATGGGGGCCAAAATTCAGGATCTGTGGGTTCGCCGGCTTCATCTACGCCTTTGCCTCCCCCTTCACTTCCTCCGCCGGTTCCACCTCCATCAGGACCACCTCCAAGAGGGGAAAATGGTTCTCGTGACTTAAAAAGAAGATACAATCAACCTCGGGGACGCGAGTACGACAAAAGACAAAGATACTAAATTTCCAAGTAATATACACCTCGGACCTATTCTTCGGGAATCAGGTCAAACTTTTCTAGTTCCATCATTAATAAATTATCCAACTCCAGTTGTTTCTTTGCCAATTCACTTCCATCGGCCAGTACTGAGGCAGCTTCTGAAGCGGTTTTCGATGCACCATCCAGATTAGACAACTCGTCTTCGCCGTTTACACTAGAAGCAAAAATAGTTGTCCCATCCGATGCATCTTGAAAAAGATCTTCGCCATCAGAATAGTCTGTGAGGTAGTCCAGTTCTGCCACCGCCTCACCCTCTTCATTCTGTCCCAAATTCTTCAAATATTCGTGCCTTTTAAGATGCTTCAAATATGCATGGTGTCTGACAAACTTACGTTTGCACCCCTCATGTGTACACAAATACGACTTCGTGATGCTCCCCAGAACGATATCGATGATTGAACCCATGGAGTCAAAATTCACTTCAGGTGGAGGTTTCCCAACCTTGGGCCGTCCTCTAGCACGAGTCTGCATTTCTTCTTCGTACGCTTCAGCGTGAAAGTCTGGGTCTCGCATCATAACTTTTAACGACGAGGTATTTGGAAGGTCGGACAAGCTCAACTGGCCATTCGGGATATCTTTGGTCGCAGCCTCTTTATGTACTTCAGCAATATGTATGAGTAAGTCGGCATGGTTCACAAACGTTCCATCACACAAATCACATTTCTCGAGACTAGTGTCCTCCACTCCATGTCCAATTGTATGAGTTTTCAACGCTCTCGCACCCACACATATCTCTCCGCACACATCACACTTCAACTCCGGGTGCTCTTTTCTCTTGTGTTCTGCCAACTTTGTCCGAGTCTTGAACATCTCAAAACAGCTTGGGAAATCACATTGGATGAGCTCCATGGCCTCACCATGATGTTTTTCTTTGTGCTCCGCAAGCAATACTGGCCGTTGAAACCTTCGGTTACACTTATCACACGTTAGGACCTGCTTGTGGTCTATGTCGATGTGGTGTTTGAGTGATTGGTGGTGGTAAAATGCCTTCGAACAGTTCTCGTAGTTGCACTCATACTTTCTTGTATGGGTGAGCTCGTGACGTTTTAGAAGTTGAGCCGATATGGCGCCTTTACCGCAAATCAGGCATTTGAACGGCTTTTCGTCGTCATCTTGATGTGAATGCTGATGAACATTCAAGTGAGACTTGCGGAAAAACGACTTGTCGCAACCTTCCACCATACACTTGAAAGGTCTTTCGTTTGTGTGGGTTCGCTCATGCTGTTTTAGAAGTGCTGGACGATTATATGCCTTTTCACACCCGTCAAAGGAGCAAAGGTATTTCTTGGGACGACTGACCATGGTTTGTCATCGTTATGAAATGCGCAGAAAGAATGAATGAGGATAGAATTGTGCTGAAGAATCGTAGAGAATACTATGGTATATTTTCTGTTCCCCTTTTTTTATTTTCGGCTATCTCTTAGGTTTATCTGGCCCCTTCTGTGATGTCAATGTAGACTTCTCATGATATGGAGCAAAAATAGTCGTGTACGGACCGATTATCCCTGCACTGATCATAGTAATCCGCTGATTGAGTACAACAAGAAGCATCCGAGATAGTTTAGTGGCTAGAATTACCGCTTGTCGCGTGGTAGACCGGGGTTCAATTCCCCGTCTCGGAGCACCTTCTCTTGCGCAAGTGGTTTAGTGGTAAAATCCAACGTTGCCATCGTTGGGCCCCCGGTTCGATTCCGGGCTTGCGCATTCTTTTTTTATTTATGGAACGTCCATGGTTCCCCTTGTTCCAGATCGACCGATTCTTAGGAGTGATGAACAGAATCGCATCGCATGTCTCATAATAACGAGCTACCACATTACAATGACATCTAGATGTGGCGACCGATATCCATCTGAGGGTCTGACAAAAAAATCCAATAAAACTCGACACATACTTTGAGTGACAAGGAAGGTCACATCGCCCCATCACATTTTTTCACTAGAAGTATTTTTAGATGTTCTAGGAAACAAGCCACTTTCGCACTTATTCCTGGTGTTTATGTTCAGATCCAGAAAAAAATCTCTTGTGGCAGAACAAAATATTTCTCCTCACTCTTCTCCATTGATTCACTGACCATAGTCATATTTATTGACGATATTCCACTCATCGTCTTCCCCGTCGCCTCATTTCTTCTGCATTTTCATTTCCCTTTCCCTTCTAACTAGCATCCATGACTGAATCCGCCTTAGAAACAACAATAACCATCCTCAAAAGGACTGATATGCCTTCAGCCCCCACAAGGGCCTCGGGGATGCCCACTATCTCATCGTCTTCAGAGACTTTTTCTACCCCTTCGGTGACTGTGCCCCCCAGCAACAACAATCCATACATTCTGAGAACCAGTGGCCCGCTGGGAGTTGTGTTTATTGCTGTGGGCAGTGTGGTGGGAGCCATTTTGATTGCGTTTGCATTGTACTACTTGTATAAATCGCTCAGCTCGTCGCGAATGGCCAAGCGGACCATGACCAACGAGAAGTTTGCCCACCAGAAGTACCAGGGAGCATTTGGCCCCTCGGTGACTCCTCAGACACTGGGGTTCTTCCATCCCGACAATAGCAGCTCGGTGGCCAAGTTGCCGCTTTTGAACTCGTCCAAGTCGCCCATGGGCGGCTCACAGGTGGGCGAGAGCTCCACCATCTTCACTTACGAGGGCACCCATCCAACTTCTCACCACGATTTGACCCACATGTTTGTTTCGCCCACAAGGGATGTGATGGCACACAACAGAACACGCTCGCAGTATCTCGCGGGGTCGGTGTCCAACTTTTCGTTCAACGGAGGCTCCAAGACTAACTTGACGAGCCCTTCGCCTGCCACTAACAGGCACTCACAGGTACCCAACTTGTACATCAATGAGGAGAGCAACAACAGCGACTACTCGGTAGTGCAACCCACAAACCAGGAGAGAGGGCCGGACGAGAACGGCAACATGCCTAGAGAGGGTAAGAGGACGCTTCCCAGTATGTATTTGGAGGATTTGATCGACAAGTAGAGGGCATGGTAAAGTTTGTATGAAAATTACATAGTGGAAAATCACAATATAACCGACCGGATTTTTACTATTTCCCACGATGTTATTGCAGAGAATTCCATAGGTGAAGATGTAGTACTATAGTTCCATTCTTGTTCTCTACATTTACGTGGTGCATAGTTAACCTCGCACTATTCTTTCTACCCAATTGAATCTATGCTTATCTTCCATGATGCGACCGTTCAAACTAAATATCCCCGCCCGTCTGTTCTGTTGCAGCATTTCGGTACGTTCCATTGACCTAGCAAAAGAATCTCGGTCGCTCAATCTCTCCCAGGTGCCAGATCTTCCACTTCACAACATAGTAGCATTATCTAGCAAAAGCTTCAAAGGAAATACCACGATAGACGGAGAAAAATCGCCGTGGGTGCTTCTTCACGGCCTCTTCGGAGCAAAACAAAACTATAGTTCCGTCGGCAGATCCCTCTCTGCTGCCACCTCCAGAGATGTCATTGGCATCGACTTGAGAAACCACGGCTCAACTATGCATGCTGCCCCACATGACTATATCCATATGGCAAACGACACCATCAAGTACATTGAAGAAATGGGGACAAAAGTGATGTTGGCGGGCCATCTGATGGGAGCGAAAGTGGCGATGTTGGTGAGTTTGATGCGGCCAGAATTGGTGGAGAAGTTGGTGGTGATCGACAACAGTCCCCACAGCCAAATTCTCAGTAGTCAGTTTACGAAGGATTTGTTGGGGATGTGCCATGTAGAAAGAGATCGGTCGCTTCGTGAATTGCCCCAGGCAGCACTTTTGCTGAAAGTTGACAAGTTACTCTTCAAGCATGAGAAAGACCCATTAGTACGGCTCTTCTTAATGTCCAACCTCCAACGCCGAGGTTCGAAGCATAACAGCCTGCCGGTCAAGTTCCAAGTGCCGGTTCTCAACTTCTTGAAGATGGGCACGTTGGCGGAAATGGGGCATTGGCCAGAATCGGTGCAAGACTTAAAGTACTATGGGCCAGTGAAGGTGATGCGGGGAATCCGATCGGACTTTGTCACGGACTTGAGTGGATTTACGAAGCATTTCCCAGACTATCTGGTGGTAGATTTCGATTCTGGCCATTGGGTAGTGAGTGAACAGCCCGATAAATTTGTGGAGGAGATGGTAGCATTCACTGACAGCTAGAGTAGAATAGAGAAATAAGAGTGATAAATGCTGAGAAACGCAGATAACCGCAGATAACCGCAGATAATCGAACAATGTGAAGTATAAATCTTGCCAATCACAGAGGGTTACAAGTTTAGTTCATGGTTACCTATCTTGAACTTTTTATTCTCTTTCCCCCCCTGTTGTATTAGGAAAGTGTGCGCATCCATCAAATGTCGCTCCTGTAATTCCTTCCCTGGATCTAATAATTCGCAGCAATCAGAAGCGAGTCACCCACCATCTCTAATCCAGTCCACTCGTAGCCCACCCTCTAATCTAGCAAAATTAACAATTTCAAATATACCTACGCCCTCCAGAATTGCATCCATTCAAAATCTGCCTCTTCCTCCACTAATTCCACCCAATCTAATTATATTGGGCGGCTCATCACTGGCCCCGCTTATATAAGCAGGCCATCGAAGTGGCCACACTATATAAAGACTGCCTTCCGCACACAACCAATACACCCATCAATACATTCTAAACCCATATCATGTCGGAGTTTGGCCCCCCCTCCGCCGCCTCGGGCGAGGACTTATCGTTACCCAAAGCCACCGTGCAGAAAATCATCGGCGAGGTGTTACCCAAAGATATCGCCATTTCCAAAGAGGCCCGTGAGGCCATCACTGAGTGCAGCATAGAGTTCATTATGATCTTGTCCACGCAGCTGAACGACATTGCAGAGAAAGAGGCCAAGAAGACCATAGCGTCGGACCACGTGATCAAGGCGTTGGACGAGCTCGGGTTCCACAACTACTTGGACATCATCAATAAGGTGTTGGACGAGCACAAGGAGCTCTTGAAGGGCAAGGAGAAGAAGAATAACAAGTTTCTCAACTCGGGATTGAGTGAGGAGGAGTTGTTGCGCCAGCAGGAGGAGTTGTTCAAGAAATCCCGTGCCCGGTTGCAGAGCAGCGGCTCGCCCACTTCTGAGATCAAGCAGGAGATCTAAGTGGACCCGACGGCCATTTCAAAATCCCCGTGTATATTAGCAGACACCTTGGAATCACTGCCCGTGCCGCAGTATCTCTGTTCCATGTATAATTGTACAATAGCATCTTAACGAATACGGATATCCATGTATTTTTCTAACACTAGCCCAAGATCAACTCGTACAAGATGATCAATATGTTGACCACGATCAATGGCAACCGTAACAATGTTCTGATAGCACTGATGAGAGCAACTAATCTAGATTTGACCCCGGTGTCGTTGGAGGCGGCCAGCATTCCATATTGGTTCTGGAACTGATTGGCCGGCTGTACCGACAGCGATCCCCAGCCAATGCGATTAAGAAATCTGTCCTCGCTTAGAACGGCGATTCCATTTATGCTGAGAACTACCACGTAGAGGAGTCTTCCCAATCCGAACATCCTTGGCGATATATTTTGAATGAGGCTAGCTTGAAGGTGACAGTATGACATCCGTACACCAGGATGAGTGGAGAGTCCAGATGGTGGAGGGTTAAAATGGTCGGGCACGGAGGTGGGAGGAGAAATTTTTGGGAGGGGTCATTACTTTCTCTGGACAAGATGATGGTGAAATGCTTTATTATGATTTTTCCTTCGTTTGGGATTTTTGGTTTGCGAAAGTATGTTTGTAGTTCTCGTTCATCTGAAGTATTGCGAATCAAAAACGCGAATTAGTGCCTGCGATGACGGAGAGGAGATTAGCAATGATCGATAAGAAGTCAAGGAACTATTAGAAAAAAAACCATAAATAAAGAGAATCAGAGTACAAGCATGAATACTTCTAGTGAATTAACGCCTACAAGTTCGTACTATTTTGATTAAAAGTATCACGGCTTCACTACCTTGGTACTCTGACTATGGTCATAGAGTGGATGCGAACGAATGATTATTCGAAAAGATAATGTTCACAAAACCTAAGAGAAGGCCAAGCTATGAATCTCGCAACGTTACTACCGACTCCACGACTCTACTCTTACCTCCACCATTAGACCCCCCCAGCAATACTAGGATCCACCCAACAATTATGGTCAGCGCACGCAGCATTTTCATATTTTTTTATCAACCCAGATTTCACTTTCACTACCAGTATGGACAGGGACACTCTCCTAAAGTCGTTGTCTGGCACTCTAGATGCCAACTATGCGGTTAGAAAGCAGAATGAGGAGCAGTTGCGCTTCTACGAGAAAATGCCCGGCTTCACCAACTACTTGCTCGAACTAGTCACAGACCCAAGTGTTAATTTCGGGGTCCAGACCTCGGCAGCAATCTTTTTCAAGAACAGAGTGTCGAACTATTGGGTGGTGCCCGAGCTCACACAGGCCACCGATCGACACATCAAGCCCGACGAAAAAACTGCTATCAAGGTGAATCTTGTTGAAGTGTTGAGCAAGTCTTACAGAAACCCTCAGTTGAGAGTGCAGTTATCCACTGCCTTGAGCAGGATATTGGACCATGACAAGTGGGACGACCTCGTGGAGATGATCCCCAAGCTCATCAGCGACGTTTCCAACGTGGACCATGTTTACACCGGGTTGATTTGCTTGTACGAGTACACCAAGAACTACAGATACGCCGGCATGGATAATGCCAACTCCAAGAACATCGTCTTGGAAGGTGTTGCAGAGTCGATGTTTCCCATGTTAGAGGATTTGGCGTCCAAGTTAATGAGCAGCCCATCTGATGTGTCCGATGAAATGCTCTACTTGATCATCAAGATCTTCAAGTTCACCACCTACTCCACCTTGCCAATATGTTTGCAAGAACAAGGCCGTTTGGGAACCTGGTGTCACCTCCATCTCAGTATTATCAACATGCCGTTGCCTGAATCGGTCATGAAAGCTGACTCTCAGGAGGAAAGAGCACTCACTCCTAGAGTGAAGACCGTCAAGTGGTGTTTCGCCAACATGCATAGGCTATTGTTACGTCATGGTGGGGGGTTGAGTACTAAGGATAAAAATGGACCTTTTGCCAAGATGTTCATGTCCACTTTCGTCCCCGAGATCTTGAATGCTTACTGGACAATAATCGAACACTGGTCCTCGAAGCAGATCTGGTTGTCGGAGGCTTCTCTCTATCACTTAATTTCATTTTTGGAGCAGATAGTGGAGACTCCATCGTATCCACTAATCGAGGGGAAATTGGAAGCCATTATCAAGCACGTTCTTCTTTCAACCTTGAACGCAACTCAGCAGACCATCGAGTTGTATGAAGATGAGCCTGATGAATACATCAGAAGATTCTTTGACAACAGCAGGGACAACGCCACCGCCGATACCGCATCCATCAATTTCTTGTTCAGATTGGCTTCCACCAAATTCTCCCGTTGTGGAACCATATTGCTCTCCATCATCAACGATGTGTTCCAGAAAAGAGCTGCCGATAGAGGCGACTTGCAAGGCGCCATTGAGACAGAGGGCGCTCTCCGCGTGCTTGCTACCATCTCCTACAAATTGGACAAGAAGAACAGTCCAGTGAAGGGCCAGATGGACCAACTCTTGTACACTGTTGTATATCCCGAGCTCTCCCAACAAGTCATTACGAAGACACCTTGGCTTGCCGCTAGAGCATGTGACACTATTGCAATGCTAGTGCACAAGTTCACTGACGAGGCTATTTTGCAGAATCTATTCCACGGGGTAGTAATTTGTTTCCAACAGCAAGACCAATTCCCAATTCAATTGACCGCCATAAATGCTTTGCGTACGTTGGTCGAGGAAGACATTGTTGCTGCGCAGGTTGCGGAGCAGGCTCCACAATTGATGGGGACTTTACTCGATATGTCCAAGAACTTCGAAAGTGATATTTTAACTACTGTGATGGACGTTTTTGTTGAGAAGTTTGCTGTGAACTTGGAACCTTATGCTAATGAGCTTTCTCTCCGTTTAATCGAGCAATTTATGAAGTTGGCACATGAGATTTTGGAGCAGACCTCACAAAACGGCACTCCAGACATCGACAAGGAGTACCAAGCTTCTGGTATTATCAACACCTTGACTTCTTTAGTGATTGCTATGAATTCGTCGCCTCAGGTTTCTGGACGCTTGGAGGTTCTTCTTAAAGACATGATCATCTTTGTATTGGAAAACTCCATGGCGCTGTTCTTGACTGAAGTTTTGGAAATGATGGAGTCAATTGTGTTCAGCAGCAACAAGATGTCTCCAACCACGTGGGAGCTCTTCCAGGCTTGTATCGATTGCTTCGACACCTTCGCGCAAGACTACTTTGACACCTTCCAGCCATTCTTCGAGGCAGTCATTCAAACTTCTTTCAACCAAGACGATATCACTATTGAAGATCACAGAGTACAATCGATGTTCAAAGTGTGCTTCCAGACGTTGTCTGGGGATGTCGTTGATCCCGTGTTTGCACACCAAGCATTTGAGCTCATCGAATTCGCAGTTTTGAGTTTGAACAAGAAGTTCACTCCTTTTTTGCCGCAGTTCTTGCCGGAGATTTTCAACATTTTCTCCTCATTGGAAGCACAGGATGCCTTTGATGGATATATGTTGCATCATTTGTCGATCTTGAAGATTTTCTTTGCATGCTTGTACGTGGACGCTGCCACCACCTTGCAGTTCTTGAGCGACAAACAATTTACGAGCTCATTCTTCAAGTTATGGGTCAAGTACAGCGGAGACTTCCAGAGTGTGTACGGATGCAAGCTTCAAATCTTGGCGTCGACGGCAATTTTGTGCGATTGTCCATCGAACGCACTCCCACTGGAGGACATAGTTGGCGAGACGGTGGACCTTCTCATTTCTAACATGGAAGTGTTGCCACACGCCATCAAGGCCCGCCAGGAAATTCTTGATAAAGAAAATGGAGTCACCGCCAGCTCCAAGGACTTTTCTGCTGAAGGAGACGAAGAGGATGAGTATGAAGGCTACTATGATGATGATTTCGAAGCGGACGAAGCCGAGCTTGAAGCATTGAAGCAAACACCAATCGACCCGATCAATGCCTTCTACGTGTTTGCCGAAAAAGTGTCGTTTTTGCAACAGCAGGACCCCCTGCGCTACGGGGCCATTTTCGGCAGCTTGGACGAGTCGCAGAAGGAGATTGCCAATCGCATTATCAATATTGTGCACCAACTGAAGTGAGCTGTGGGTACTGTATGTAAATAAAGGCACTATGGCAAGTTTGCCTCATTTCTACTCTAAAGTCACTTGTATACTCCAACATGTTTTCCGGATTTGGATCAAATTTCTTCAGCAATTCGCCGTTCCCCATCAATACAACCTTCGAGGATTACTTCCGTTGTTATCCCGTGGCCATGATGCCAGATAATGTCAGAAAAGACGACGCCAACTTCGGAGGCAAGATCTTTCTCCCACCGTCATCATTGAATAAGTTAACAATGCTCCACATACGATACCCCATGCTTTTTGAGTTGACAAATGAGACGGCCAACGTCAAAACTCATAGTGGTGTGCTTGAGTTTGTTGCTGAAGAAGGTAGGGTGTATATTCCTCAGTGGATGATGGAAACACTTCGGTTGGAGCCCGGGATGTTGGTGAAGATCGCCAGTTGCGACTTGCCCAATGGGCAGTTTGTCAAGATCGAGCCTCAGTCCGTCGACTTTCTTGACATTTCGGACCCCAAAGCAGTGTTGGAAAATGCCTTGAGAAAGTTCTCGACGTTGACCGTCGGAGATGTAATTGAGATCGACTACAACGACACCAAGTACGGCATCAAGGTGTTGGAAGTAAAGCCTGATAGCTCAAATAGCGGTATCTGTGTTGTGGAAACGGATCTAGAAACAGATTTTGCTCCTCCGGTTGGGTACGTCGAACCGGAGTACAAACCCAGGACAATCAGTCCTTCAACAACGCCCATTGATCCTTCCAAGGTCAGTCGTAGTGCTGGAGCCGGTACAATGGCTCGAACGATTGACTACGCTAACATCGTGGCCAATAGCAATAACACCACTGTCTTTAAAGGAGAGGGCCAGAAATTGTCAGGAAAGCCAGCGTCTAAAGAAGCCACACCCAGCCGAGTGACCATCGATGACTTAGACCCTAATGCAGCGCCTGTTCCGTTGAACTTACCTTCTACACAGATCTTTTTGGGGTGGCCAGTTGTGCTTCCTACTCCGGAGGAATCTGAAGCAGAAATTCCAAGTACAGGCTTCACAGGAGAGGGCAAGTCGTTGAGACAGAGCAAGAAGAGAATTAGTAAGGAAAATCATACTCCGTTGAAGAACCACACTCGCAGCCCCGACTACATTGAAATAGATGATTAAAGTGGGAGGTCTGAATTGATCTAAGGTGTGCGTAACGATGCATAGGAATCTAATAAACAAACTAGCTAGGATACACACATCGGCTCACGATACTAAAAGTCTAATCGGTGGTGGAAGGGAGGAACACATCGTTGCCCTGCTCCATGGCCCTCTTGGTGTGGTAGACAATGTCAGCAGACTCCCACGGGTATGCAATCCAGACATCTGGCACGGATCTGGCAGCAAAGTAGTTTCCTGTGGACATGATTTCCGCTGGCAAATCTGCCTTCTTTGGTTTTTGCTTATCGTGGAGCACGAACACTCCAAACTTGGTGTTGCTAGCATCAACCCCCTTAGCAGCAGCCTGCTCAGCCACGTCTTTCTTCAACTCAGAAACAGCATAGTGTAATGTGGTTCGGGTGTCGTCCACCTCATCGATGATCAAAATGTTCTTGTTGACCAAATCGACCTTGGACTGAGCATAGTCAATCCACTGAGTTCTCACCACCTGAGTACCAGCCTGCTCAACCTGAGAGCCCACAGTACTGATATCCTCATACAAGGACAAGATAATGGCCATGATTCTGATATTTGGCTGGCCAGGCTCCTTCAAGAAAGTACGCAACATTCTTGCTGGGATGAACCCACCACCTCCAATTGCAATGATCAAATCAGGCTTGAAGGCCTTGATCTTCAGAGATGTTTCCTGACACAACTGGTGAATGTTGTTGTAGGTGATGTACATCTTGGAGGCTTCGACGTCTGCGGAATCCATGGTAGCTTAGTTAATTAGTGGGTATTACCAGATAGATGGCATGGAGGAATCGCAGTGAGTATATATATCATCGCGCAGCGCATTTTTCCGATGGAGAGGAGGAAGAAGGGATGGACAAAGAGTGGTAATAACGGTCATAAACGGAGCTGCAGATGAGTTTGAGGGATTGTGGGATGCCTTGATATCTTTTTTTTTTTATTTCACCATTCGACAGTTTTTTAGTCAGTTTTCGCCTCTTCGTGTCTCGAGGCCATCGGAAGAACCGCGGCATTCCCGATCCTGTATGACGATCCTTTTTCCGAGGTTGAAAGCTTAGTATGAGATGTGGAATAGGATAGGACCAGTACTAGACACCAAATTCGTTTACCATGTGTATGTGGTAGAAACGATTTTTCTGCTTCGTAAGCCTTTCTTACAATGTGTTTTGTATTATGTTTTTTTAAAGAGGACCCCATGGATTGGGACACGTTCCAGTCCTAGATCCATGCGTCTATGAGTCGAGTCAACGATTTCAATGAGAGTCATCGTGAAAGTTCCAATCCTTCCCATGTTCCCTAACTTTTTCTGGTGCTTTCTCATCAACATTCTTTGATCGATGTGTCGAAATCCATCGCCCGGTTACGAGCCTCCAATGTCCGTTTTCCATGTCCTTCTGCACATGGACGTTGACAATATCCTGGCTTGGCAATGGCTGCGAACAGGTCCTCAGAACGTTTTCAAGAAACACCACGTTTCCATCCGATTCGACCCAAAGCAACCAATCATCAGTTCCCAGGTCCACTGGAAACCTCCAGACCTTACAAAATTTCCACCCATTCCTCGCGTATTCTTCATCTTCTTCCACCGCTGAAAAGGACACTTTGTCATACTGCACACATTCCTACACCATTCAAGATCCACCACTGTGAAAAAGAGACCTTGTGCCATTCTTCATTCTTCACTCACTATGAGAATTTTAGGCTTGTTCTGCTCACTTGCAGCAGTGTCTGCTGCCATTGTAGGTGTTGATCTCGGCCACCAGAACACAAAGGCCATTATGGCTGCTCCAGGCATTCCATTTGAGATCGTATTCACCGACGAAGGTAAAAGAAAGGATTTCTCGGCCATTTCGTTAAAGCCAAAATTGAAAGCGGGTGTGTTGGATGATGCAGACAGAGTCTATGGCTCGCAGATTGGCTCGCTCTGCTCCAGATTCCCCGAGTCTTGTGCTGCTAACATTAAAGCTCTTTTGGGTAAGACTATTGACGATTCAGCCGTTAGAGAATACTACGCCAGCCACTTTGGGGTGTTGTTAGTAGGAGATGCCGACAGAAATGACTCTGTTGTGTTTGAATTGGGCTCCAATTCTGACAAAGCCACCTTCTCCACCGAAGAACTTACTGCCATGTACTTAAACCATTTGAAAGAGCGAGTTCTCAAGGTGCTATCGGGCCAGCACCGTGCCAAAGTCATTGCTGAGGATATCACGGTGTCTATCGGACCGTACGCTTCGCAGCATGTCAGACTCGCCTACTTGGAGGCGCTTCAATTGGCCAATTACTCTTCGGTATTAGGGTTGGTCGATGAAGGCACTGCTGTGGCATTGAGTTACGTGACAGACAAGAAACTCTCCGAGGAGGAGTACGACGGCAACACCGTGTATGAAGTTATCTATGACGTCGGTGACGGCTCGACCACCGCCACATTGTTCTCGTACACTCCAAAGAAAAATGGCCAGATCGTCATGGACATCCAGTCTGTGGGCTTTGACGAGGGCTTTGGCGGTGCGTTTTTGACTCGTTCTGTCTACGACATTCTCTATGCAAAGTTTTCTCAGCAATTCGGCGTGGACGACGAGTTTCATTTACCTCCAAAGTTGGCCACCAGATTGCTTGCTACTGCTGAGAAGGCAAAGACCATTTTGTCTGCCAACTCCGAGTACAAGGTGTCTTTAGAGTCTTTTTATGACGACAGAGACTTCAGGGCCATGATAACCAGAGAGGAGTTTGAGTCATACAACTTTGACGTTTTTGAGCGTGCAATGCAACCAATTCTTGATGCATTGGCAAATGCCCCAGATGGCCCTAAGTCGGTGGCGGACATCAAATCTGTAATCTTGAATGGAGGTGCAACCAGAACTCCGTTCATCCAAAAGCAATTGGTGTCATTGTTAGGCGGTGAGGAAAAGATCGCGAAGGTTGTTAATACTGACGAGGCTTGCGCTTTGGGTACTGCCTTCAGAGCCTACCAATTGAAGTCTACCAACTCAGAAGCCGAGGTTTTGGTTAAGGACCGTATCTTTAGCAACTTTGAGGTTGGTGTCAACGATGCTGATACTCCAGCTATTGTGTTCTCCAAGGGCAGCTTTGCTGGGAATAAAAGCGAGATTTCTTTGGGTCCCATCACCGAAGACTCTATTGAAATTGGGTTGTATGAGAATGGTGTGTTATTCAAATCTTTCCCAGTTTCTGGCCTTACCAAGAAAGTTCAGTCTATTAAATGTGCTAGCAACGAGGCAGAGCTTCTTGCTTCTTTCACAGTTGACAAAAGCAAAGTGTTCAATTTGGCTGCATTGACTGCTCAATGTATTGAAAGTGAATCTTCCAGTGAATCGAGTACTTCGTCTGCTTCCAACTCTACAGCCAAACTTACTAAACTCAAGTTTCCTGCAAGAATTCCACTTTCGCTGGCCAAACATGCATATATCAGACCATTCACGTCTCCAGAGAAACTGGCTATCGTTAAGAAATTGGAATTTTTGAAGCAGAGAGATATCGAGAAGGTGATATTCGAAGAGCACAAGAACCAATTGGAGAGCGAGTGCTACCTGTTGCGTTCAACCATCGAGGATCAGTTTGAGTCCCTTCTTTCTGATCTTCTGGAAGAAGAGGTTGAGTCTATCAAAGAACTAGCATCTGAGACTGTTGAATGGTTGGAATACGATTGCGATGCATCCTTGCTCGATGAAGTTAAGGAAAAGCATGCCATGATCAAGGACCACAAGACCAGATTGGTAAATATCATTAAGATGCTGGAAGCAGATTTGACCTTGCCAGCTCTTGAGGCATTGCATGAAGAGGCCAGTGATGTTTCTAGAACCATCCAGGACTACTTACTCGAGTATGGAAAGCAAATCAACATGTTGAGGGAGAAGTACACCGAGGATGGCATTGACTTTGACAAAGAGAATGAAAAGATCATGAAGGTTATTTACGGAGCAGACAAGTCGGAGGCATTTAAGTTAGATGCGCATTTCTCAACTTTCAAGCAGGGATTGAAGGATCTTGCGGAAATCATCAGCTATCCACAGTCCAAGTTTGAGAAGCTCCCACGGAAGGACGTGTTTTCATCGTCCAACATTATCAGCACATTGTTGATGGATATGATGGAAGACATCGTTACATTGCAGAGCAACCACGAGATGCGGGTCAACTACTTATTAGATCAACACGAGAAGTTGAAGGTGAGAAAGGCTCAGCGGGAAGCCAGGAAGAAGTTGAAGGAGGAAACACAGAAGGCCAAGATGGAGGCCGACAAAGATGCCGAGACCGAGGAATCAGAAACTGTCGTGGAAGATTTCCCAATGGAGTCTTCACAAACTGAGCCTGTTGAACAGCAGAGCTTCACGTCATCCGGCGAGTCAGCTTCCTCGGAAGAAGTCACTCACGACGAATTGTAACGAACATTGCTCCATAAAAAATTGCTTATACGTTCTCAACAAGAACACTAATAATGAATTTTAGACGACAAGTGTAGAATCGAATGGTGGGGTGCGAATGTGCATCTAAGAGTTGCAAGTGAAAAGCATCGCATTTATCGTATATTCGTCTCAACAGAAAATATGAGTTATAATAGAGACTCATACGGGCCGTCGCGAGGTGGAGACCAATATTCTAGCAATTATGTTTCCAGGTCCGGTAGGTACGAACCGAGAGACAGAGAGCGAGATCCAAGAATGAGAGAACCAAGAGAGAGAGATCCAAGAGATAGAGATCCAAGAGAAAGAGATCCAAGAGACAGAGTTAGAGAAACAAGGGGCCCAGACCCTAGAGCTAGAAGAGAGAACAGATATGATAATTACAGAAATGGTTACGATAGCAGAGAGAGCAAGGGCCATTACAATTCGCCCAGAAACAGATTTGATGACAGAAGTAACCGCAATGACCACGCTCGAGAAAGAAGACCAGTTCAAGAAACGCCCGTGGATCCAGATGCGGGATTGTCCAAAGATGAAATCATCACCAAGTATGAGAATAAGCTCAGAGGGCTTCTAAAATACCCTGCCATGGAGGTGTTTCCTGTGGCCAGTTCTCAATGGGGCAGTAAACCTAAAGGGTTTGAGAATGTCACAGCGCAGAGAGCAAAGTTGTCGGGGTTGTTCCCCTTGCCAGGTTCGCCACGTCCCATTGACTTGACCAAGGTGGAGGGCTCACTCCAGGATGGAATGTCGGAATCTGGAGTACTTTTAGGTGCATCCAAAATAGATCCCGCAGACTCGAGAAACTCGTGCATTATCATTGCCAAAGAAATCGACTTTCTGCAAGTGGATCACATGAAAGTGGCTGAGTACTTTAACAAATTTCTCTGTTCAGTGGATCTCAAAGGAACGGATCTTAACAACAATATCGAGAAGAAGAGGAAAAACAGAGATACTCGAAGTATGATCATCGAGTTCAAAAACAACACCTGCGCTACATTAGCGTTGGCATTGGACGGAAAACGAATTTCTGGTGCTGACGTGTGCTTGAATGAAATGAATGTGCCCGAAGATATCACCTTGAAATTGGAGAGACCAAGTGAATATGTGGTACAATGTCTTCCACCGTACGACAATGAAAGCGACGTTTCGGATGAAGTCAAAGACAGCCCTAGAAAGCTTACTCTTTATGTTGACAAATCTGCCACAGAGACGGCGTTGACCAATGCACTTTCGTCGGTGGCCAAGTTGAGAGCGTTCCAGCTATTGAGAGAGATAGGCACCAAAGAGCTGACGGGAATAGCATATGCGGAATTTTTTGTGGATCCAAAGCGTCATCCAAACACGAAAAGTGCATTGAAGTTGATCGCGGACTATGTCGATGAGACCAAAGAGTTGGAGTCGGTGAATGATGTCAAATTTTCTTGTGTCGAGATATCCCCTAGCAAGGGCATAGAGACCAGCATCCAGGACTGTCCGATTGATTTCAAGACTCTCCGAGCACTTGTGAGAAACGAATACGTTCCGTTCCATCCCAAGCTGAGAGTCATACAGATGATTAATGCCGTGACGGCCGCAGACTTGAACAATGAAGAAACGTACAACTTCATCAAACAGGATATTCTCGAGGAAGCCAAGCAATTTGGAAGCGTTGTCTCTTGGAAAATTCCTAGACCTCCTAAGGATTTCACTCCAGGATTGCAACATTTTAGTCAACCAGGACTAGGGAAGGTTTACATTGAATATGAAGATGAGAAAATAGCGTTAAGTGCGCTCATGGGATTAGCAGGCCGCTTCTACAACGACCGGACTGTTCTCTGTGCATTTTACAGTCATGACGATTACTTGCAAGGTTTGTTATAACCTATATGTTATTCTGGATGAGGAACTGCTTCAACTGGGAAGGAACATTCTTATCGTAACCGTGTCTGACAATGAGGTCATATAGCTGCTTCGGTAGCTCGGGAATAAAGCTGAGACTGAGCTTGATGATGTCGTTCTCCTCCAAGTCTGGGAAATTCCTCAAGAGCTTCATTGGCTGGGGAGATTCCAAAAGAGTCGATCTGTTGATGATCAATTGTGCCACAATGAACAAGATATTCATGTGTGTGCCGTATGCAAATAGGAAATCCCATAGCTTCAACAACGACTTCAATGGCGGCGTGCATGCCGACAAGGTCAATAGTGATGGAAATGCATAGATTTCAGCCTTCAAAAACTTAGAGTCAAGATACGAGCTGAGCACCGGATCGATGATCTTCAACACAATATCCACGAGATGCAACCCGGTGTGGACGCCGTCCAAGTTTGGTGTGATGTAGAGAGGAATCTGGTGGGTAACTATATGGTGAAGTAGTGCAAATGCCTGAGGTTCGCTTTTATGGCAGACATAAGCGATCGGGGCCAAAAGAACG
This sequence comes from Sungouiella ezoensis, assembly GCA_030569115.1. Taxonomy (NCBI): domain Eukaryota; kingdom Fungi; phylum Ascomycota; class Pichiomycetes; order Serinales; family Metschnikowiaceae; genus Sungouiella; species Sungouiella ezoensis. The sequence continues at coordinate 253,110 of JAJMJY010000012.1, forward strand.
TTCATTCCCTGAACATATCCGACCTTGTTCTTCGTGGACACCGCCACGGCAGCGAGAATCCGCATCAACGTCTGTTCACTAACCTTAGAATGGAATTTACGATCGTTCATGAGTGTTCTGAAAGTGTCGTTTTTGATCTTCTGGTACAACTCAGGAGGAAGCGAGCCAGTCGCATTGGTGATGATTTTGTTGTACTTATGAACGGGGAACACTGGCACCTTGCATAAGATAGACCATACGTAAGATCGATACGGACATTGTTCGTAGCCTTCTGGAGTTGAGAGACCCTCGATGAGGATCATGTAGCGCAACTGGGAGAGGCCGTTTTCCATGATTATTTGAGGCAGCTCAATAAACTGCTCGATGGAGTCTTTTTTCCTGGCTTTGGCCTCCATTATGGGTGGTGAATAGTGGATGTAAAGTAGATCAAAACAGTAGGCCTGTATGAGTAAAGGAGGCCTGGAGTAGAGTGAGAGAGGAAAAAGCATAGAGTGAATAAATACGGGGAACAAAAACACGAGAAAAATCCGGGAAAGAAGATGAAAATGCTTTTCCCATGCAACAATTAAGCATCAGAACCTTGCCAATAATAATTCCACCCTTCGATTTATAGATATAGCCTTGTGGCCCTGTAGCCTTTTGATACTGCCTGTACCCAGTACTACCACCTCGGCCTGCACTCTGCACTCACCATCTCTGCACTCACCATCTCATCAATTTTCTCTCTTCTCTCTTCACCAACCATGGCCCCTACAGAAATCAAGGGCTTCCATGTCCTCAAGGTAAGGCTACCGGAGAGTAACGGGTCTCATTATGTGTACTTCCGCAAACACGAGGTCAAACCCGGCCAGGCCCCTGCTGCCCTCAACTTATCAGGTAGACTGATGTTCTTGTTCAATGTCCCCGTCGAGACGAACTTCCCCACCTTGAAGAAATACTTCCAGCAGGTTGCTATTGGCGCCACAATTGAGAGTTATATTCCCAGTGCTCTCACAGACTCCGAGGAGGACGTCTACGTAGATCTCTCCAAGTTGACCTCCGACTTGGAGTATCTGAGCGATGCACATATAACGGAGGTGGCACTGAAGTTGCCCAAGTTGTGTGGGATTGTCACCTTTATCGACAAGTCTGCATTGCAGCTTGCGCTCAACTCATTGAAGAAGTTATCGGGAGACTCCAAGAGCTCCAACTGGCCCGTTCCAACCCTCGGCACATCGTTCTTGCGTAACAAGTATAAGCAACAAATTTACGATACAAAACAGCTTTCCGACGCTGTTGCTGCTTCCCTTGCTGATTTCAATAGAGCAGAGCAAGAATCGAAGGAGGAGTTGCAAAGACAGACGCAAATTGTGGACGAAGACGGGTTCACATTGGTGGTGGGGTCCCACAGAAAGACAAAGGCAGGTATCATGGGAAAGCAGAAATTTGCAGCTACTGTGGAGAGCGAGAGGGCCGCAAAGAAGATGAAGAAGAAGGAGAAGGAGGACTTCTATCGGTTCCAGTTAAGAGAGAAGAAAAAGGCCGAGATGAACGACTTGTTGCGCAAATTCAAGCATGACCAGGAGAGGGTTCGTTTGATGAAGGAGAAGAAGAGATTCAGACCTTACTAGGTTGTATAATAGATGCATAATTAACGGTAATCAGTTTAGAGTTGGCTGTATTCCTGTACGAAATCAATCACCACTACATCAAGAAATCAATCACCAATCCTTTTCTGCTACATGCCATGGGGCCCATATCTAATGTTACCTACGATACGTTCGTAGAGCTCACCGGCACAAGGGACCAATTTGAAATCGACCCAGACTCCTTCGACATCTTATCTACTGTCAGATATGACCCAAAACTATCCAAAAAGCCTCCTACGTCTATTGCAACAGTGACCAGACAGAACTTCTTCCTCCTCCCTGAACATGTAGAGAGAATGAAGTACACTGTTGATTTCTTTATTGAGGCTGCGAAGCGCACCGCTCCACCATTGGACCCCACGGTGTTTCAAATAGATGAAACATTCATTTATGATAAGATAGTTCAAGCCCTTGAAGAGTCAGGCATCTCGGTAGATCAACCACTCAAAGTTAGACTTCTTTTATCGCTAAATGGCCGAATGAAGGTGGAATTGTATCAGACTCCCGTCAGAGAGAATCTATTGGATGGGTTCTCCGATAGCTATCCAGAAAGCGAGAAGTACGATGTATATGTCGACACCACGCCAATTTTGCCGTCTCCATTCACGTCATTTAAGACCACATCTCGAAAACTTTATTCGGACGCACGCAGTCGAGCATTGCCGGGAAACCTGACCAAAGAAGAAGTGATTCTTGTCAACACTATTGGAGAAGTCACCGAAGGGTCCATTACCAACATTGCAGTAAAAGACAAGGCAGGAGAGTGGATAACTCCAAAACTCACTACTGGATGTTTGTGTGGAGTGGCTCGGTTTATGCTTTTGAAGAAGAACCTCTTGAAGGAGGGGAAAATCAAGGTGGAAGATCTCCATGAAGGACAGGAAGTGTTGCTATTGAATGGAATTATGGGGGTGGTGAGAGGAACTATCAAGGGCTTTGTCAATTAAGGTTGTCAATTAGGATTAGTCGATTAGGTTCCACTATGTAGTGGGAAATTTCTAAGATATTCTAAACTAGTGTTTCTCTAGGCAAGAAGGCCAGCGATATCGCTGTCGCTGTAACCCATGATGTACAAGATATCTTGCAAGGACTTGGTGTTCAAGCAACATGGAGCCTCCCTTTGCACCTTGGGCTTGGCGTTCCACGCCACTCCCCATCCTCCAGTGCTCATCATCTTCAAATCGTTGGCTCCATCACCTACAGCAACCGCATCCACAGGATCAATGGCGTGGTTTTCAGCAATTTCAAGCAAGAGCTCAGCCTTCTTTTCCCCGTTGACAATATATCCGATTGTGGTTCCGTCAAGCTTATTGTCACCATCCACACCCAAGGTATTAGCATATGCGTAGTCGAGACCAAGAACATCTTTCACGTAAGAGGCCAAAGGAATGAAGCCTCCAGAACACACACCCATCACCACCCCCAACTTCTTCAACGCCTTGCAGAGCTCCTTGGCTCCATTGGTGATCTGAATCTTCTCCTTCAACTCGTCCCAGAGGGTAGTCGCATCGATTCCCTTCAACAATAGCACCCGTTCACGCAACGACGCATTGAAGTCCAACTCGCCGTTCATGGCTCTCTCGGTGATTTCCGCCACCTTGTCTTCGATGTCGGCGTATGCGGCAATCAACTCAATAACTTCTTGGTAGATAAGGGTAGAGTCCATGTCGAAAATGAACAACTTCTTGTGTTTTCTCAGCAGCAACTCCTGGAAAATCACATCGTACGAAGGGCTCGATGTCTCTTTTTCCTTCTGGATCAACGACCGAATCATATCTGGAACATCGGTGGTGACGGTGAAGTCAATGACTCTATTCGCAGAGAGTTCCGACTTAGAGATTACGTCCAACGAAAGTCTGGAGGCTACGAACTGGTCGATGGCCACCTGGTCGTTAGCCACCAACGAGTCGCCGTGGGCGATGAAAGTCAACGAGTATTCTGCCATGTGGAGGCCACAGAGTATACGAATCGATGAGGTGAAATCGATGTGCAATATATCGATGTGCAGTTAAAGAAATTGATGCGCACTAATGTACAGAGGTAATTAATAGCTCTATCTGGGTATCCATGCTGAATATCTATTGCCATGCTGAATAGCTATATGCTAAGTTTCGGCAGGTCGACACTTTAAATCATACTCGCTCAACCCAATCTCCTTGCCCAATCTCTCAAAGTTGGCCCAGAAAACCTCCAGCTTTTTGTCTGCCATCTCATTCATAGCTGGCCAGTACACTTCGTGCACGTACTCAAAGTCTACCATGCCGTTGAATTCCTTGTCGAGCTGTTCTTTGGGAACAAAATTCTCAAACGGCTTGTCGTAGATGGTCTTCAGACGCGTGTAGGGGTCGATGAACGGACCCACCACCTTGAAAAACGTGTAGCCAATCCACGGAATGTTGGTGAACAAACCACGGCCTAATCTCTCAGGGTAGTGATTCTGCAAAATGTGCAACACCTGCTTTGAAATACTGAGCGACGGGAACTTGGCCGACAAGTTCAAGCTGGCTGGCGCAGCCTTGAAATCAATCAACAATGCAAGCGTATCCTGGCCCGGGGGCATGTACTGAATAACTCTCTCAAGCATGAACACCAAATGTTGCACCTGTCGAATGGACGCCGAGGTGTTCTGGTAGCCATTTCTTAAGTACAAGCACGGTCTGTTGTCGTTATCGTAGCCAACAATGAGGTTCTTTCCTGTGATGTTTTCTGGCTCTACAAGCTCCGCGGTCACCTTCTTCTTTGGGTCGGTGTGGCCCGGAATCTCCACCACGCCAAACGTCCTTCTCCACAACAAAGTCTCTTCAATACGCTTGATGGCCGCATCGACCTTCCACTTAGTGGCCCGCAAATACCGCAAGAAGCACTCCTTGGTTAACCATGCCTTTTCCTCATCGGTGATCGCGTACTTTGGCGCGTTTGTTGAGTCGTTGACGGGAATATCTTGTAGGATGTAGTTCTTGAAGTGCTTCAACACCTGCTGGTACTTCTCCTCTTCTTCTTTGGACAAGTTGAACTCTGGTTCTTTGATTGGGTGGATTGGGTGCTCAAAGGGTGTTTGTCTCTTGATAAGACCTTTTCTGGAGCTGGATGTCGACATGACGGTTGATTTGGACGAGAGAGACATGGTCTCGGCGTCGGTGCCACTACCTTCTGACTCTGTTTTCTTCTTGAAAATGGCCATGGTGGCAATGTGAGTCAAGCAGATAGAAAAAGCTGGAATCAAGAAATGCGTATACGGTACCGGAAGCGATATCTCGGAACATCTAAGCAGAGCGGGCAGCCAAAAAACGACGCAGAGAACGATCCAGAAATAGGCAAAAAAATAAAAAAAAAAAAACTCGATCAGACACTTTGAGCAGATATTTTTGCAATTCTTCGATCGGTCACAACGTGCTTTCCCATTGTGGTAAACTCTCATCGGAACCCTCCTTTTGAGATGCGACTTATTACCGAAATAGTATGAGCACGGAATTAGAGAAGCCAAGGTTGACCATCTCCACGAACCTTAACAAATCTCAACAAATTTCTTGCGGGCAAAAAACTTATCAACGGACTTATGATTCTCAGTTCTCATTTCACACATTCGAGTGCTCTTCTGCTCTCTCTTCCCTTGATTTCTGCCCTATCCATACTTTCCCTAGTGTACTAAGAGTCACCTGCACACCCAATCACTCAACTCACAACCTCCACCATCCAGAATGACAGTGGAGTTGCAAACCTCCGCAGCAAGCAAGGAGGCCCCCGTGGACATAGAAAGTTTGCAGAACCTTATCGACGAGCAACTGACCAAACTAGATGAGCCGAAACGCTTCATTGAAGACGTTGCTGGGTCATTGCAAAAGAAGAGCACTAAGCACAAGTTCATCGTGCTGGTGACGGAGATCGGAATCGACGAGTCAATCAATGAAAACATCAAGCTAAAAGTATCGGTAGGAACGGTCTGGGACGGAGACAAGGATGGGTATCATCACTTCAAGGTGGCTGCAACATCCACCTTCATGGTGACGGTATATTGGATATATGTTGGCTAGCGACGGTTGTCGGTGCCGTTGCTGGAATTAAGTTTGGAATATATGGAGTCCAATTGATCCCCGAAATCGAGTAGTTTTTTCGTTGGAATGTTTCTCGCGCTGACCTTCTTGTCGATTTCCTGTAGAATCAGTAGAACGTCACTGTCTGTGTTTGGATCGAACTTCTTTCCCAGAGCCCGAACAGACATTTTCAGAAGTCCGATGTCGTCAGAAGCCGCTCCCAGTGGTTCCAAGTGCAATTCGGCCATCTTGGTTCGTTTTTCTTTTGCATGTTCTGCCTGGAGAGCCGAAGTGCTTTTCTTGAAATCATGCAAGTATTTGGCATCCAGCTCATACATCGCCTTCAGAGAATTATAGTATGTCTCGAGACTTTTGAGCTGTTCCAACTCAGCCAGCAAGTACGACTCGCTGACCTTCTTTTGCCGAAGCACCTGGTCGATATTGAGTGCATCTACCCCATTGGCCCTGACTCCTTTCATTCGAACCAGCAACGACTTGAGCGGAGGCAACTTGGTCACCTGTAGACGAGCCAAGAATGATTTTTGGTGGCGTGTGCTGAGCCAGTTGTTCAGGATCACTCGCTGTGTTTCCTCGACTTTGGTCTGAGGGTTTGGCACTCCATCGTACCGTTCAAGGACCTTGTTTAGCGAAATGCTACATAGATTTTCTAACGACTGGAATGCATCTGCATCGAGAGGAGCCCAGAACTTGTCGATCACTTTTGCTGCCACTCTGCGACGAATCTTTTCTTGTTTGACTCCAGCAGGATTTTCTGGGTCGTATCCAAAGCTATTAGAGGATGCTTCGCGATGATTGGAGTGTTCAGAATCGTTATATCTTCGTTTTACAGCTCTTTCAGTATCCAAGATGCCACCGGCGGGTCGTTTATTCGACTCCTCTGGTTGTGGAGTTGCTCTGGCCAGTTCTGAATACTCAGAAGCGGTTTCACCGTCGAAGAAGTCGGTGTCTGGCGTTTGTTCACGAGAAAGGGTGAGATTAGGAATGTTTTGCTGGTCTAGAACCTCACTTTCGGATACAATTTCGAATCGCGGAAGTGGGCTGTCAGCTTGTTCTTTGTCTTGATGTACAGCAATATCATGGTTGTTCCCTTGTTGGGCCATTTCATGCTGCGTGACAGATTCTAGTTGATTTATATCTGTTTCAATGGGCGGTTGGCCATTTTCGAGACTTTTTAGCTCGCTCTGAGCGTTATTTTTGTTTGACTCCAGCATGTTTATGTGTTTAGTGATCGCGCATGAGCATACAGTAGTAGGTGAATCTACGAGATGCCCTCCGGGCTCATTATGCTATTTATTGTTTCTCCTTTTTCCTTCAGTTACAAATTTTTCTCCACACTCTATATTTTTCTTTTAACACTCTCCGACACTCACTACTGTCTCTTTTTCCCGTCTCTAATATCTAGAATCTCCTACTCTCCTGATTTCAGTGTATCATTGTCCATAATTACCTACATAAACCCGTCTTTCCACACTAACTCCATCAATTGATCCTCCGCAGTCTGCACAAGCTCATCAAAGCTCTTGCTCTTTATCCCATACCTCACGCAGAAATAACTACGAAGATGTGGTTCCATCTTAGACACCTGGGAGACATCCAAGTCATTGTTCACTCGCGCAAGTGGTGGTTGATCCGTGGGTTTCTTTCGCGGCATCTCCAAAGGAATCTCCTCCGATACTCTGCTACTCACATTTTCTCTTTTATATTGGAAAATTCTGTAGAGTCTGCTCTCCATAGGAGTAGCGTTCTCCAAGTCCTCTTCGTGCTTGCCTGTTAAGAAATTGTCGTAGATCCAGTTGCAGTATTTGTTTGTTTGTTCGTCTGTAAGATCCAAGAGCGTTTGTGGATCCATTTCGTGGTAACGGTGCTTGAAAAACGGAAGACTAGGCCCCTGGTTCTGGAGCCACGACAACCAGGAATTGAAGTCGACAACGGTGGGAGACCCAACGAAGTAGAGCTTGATGACCAAATACATCATTCCTATGTATTTTTGGTCGGGGAAGTCCGAAAGAACGGTGAAGTACCGCAAATGCAATGTTCCTCCAGAGATCCGAGAGACGATTCTGTGGAATACAACCAAAAGGGTGGGTGCGTCAAGCTCCAAGTCTGTAAATAGCGAAAACACGTTCGGGTAGAAATACTCGACGGATATACTCCAGAACTTCGCCGGTGCAACCATCGCAGCAACCTTGCTAATGTTGATGTAAAAGCCATCATGTACTGGCATACGAGTGTTAGTGAGCTGGGACGTCGTCGCTGCCGACAAATGCAGAGACATATCCTTCGGAAGAATCCGGAGAGCACTGATATAGGGAACTTTATTCTCCCGCAATATGGCCACCATGTCGTCAACATACACCGGGTGGTAGTTTAATTGCCTTATGGCCAAAAAGATGAGACCGTACAAGTGTGCCAATCGGAGCACGGCACCCGCAAGGGCCTTTTCCATGCATCTCACCCACATAAACTTGACTGCAAGCATCAAATCCCGTTTGAACTTGTCCATGTCCTGTTTGTCCATATCCGGATAGAGTAGGTCAACCACCTGTGGAGTCACCAACTTCAACACATACTGGAGACACCTGAGGAGGTGGATTTTGCCTGAACGACCATACAATCGCTTTGCTTCCTCTTTTGACGAAGACTTCTGGGAATTTTTCGTGGCGCTGGCGCCAAATCCCGTATCAGTCAACAGAATGTTGAGTCTTCTGGTCTGAGTATACAGATCTCCATCGTCATCGTCGAACTCGAAGTTGCCCTCCATAACATGGCCAAATTGGCAAAACTTGCGACCGGCACTCAGCCGATAGAGTCTGGAGCGGCAGTTATCTACGCCACATACGGGTCCTCGTAGCCAGACTTGGGACATGAAGAAAAGGTGTGCAGGTGAATGAAAGAATAAGTAGTGAGGGAAGTGAGTAAGTGATATAGTGGGCGATGGGAGGAAAGGTATAAGAAGATTGTAGAGACTCCATTTTTTGAGGTGTTTGCAAATAAAGAAGTTGAAGGTTGGAAATATCACATTTTGAAGCGACTTATCGAATTCATCGAATCATCGAGCCCATTATCCATGTCATAGCCATCGACCTCTCATCGCATAACCTCGATGCAGTATAGCAAACCGGGACACTGTGGGCCAAAAAAAAATACAAACCGCAGATGTATGATACGTCATCACAGAAAGAGGATCAGTAGTCTGGGAACCTCTCCGGATTCTCCGGCATTCTGGCTCTCAATTGGTGGTATTCGCTAGAGTAATTCGGACCCCACAAGGTCGTTCAGTTCTATACTCTAACAAGGTGGAGACAGATGGAAAAACTCGGAGAATGAAAAAAGAACAAAATTCACTCGATCAAATACAAACTGATAGCTCCCAGTTGGACCTCGCCCCACCAACTACCCAAACCTATTGCTCTCTTCTCAGTCATATTTCTTCCAAGATTGCGCGCGCTAAGTCCGGCACCGTTCGGTTTTCCGTCATGAAATGCGTTAGTTGCAAACTCCGGTGGAGCTGGAGGAGTCGGTGCGGGTCACCTAGTGCATGGAAACTGCACCAAGACTGCATAGGATCACGGTATTTTTAACATGGTTATCTTCCACCCTTCTGTTGGGCCGTTGTCTCGGCGATAGTCACCGTGTCGTGGGAAGACCAATTACAGTTGTAAACTCCAGTCGAGGTCGACAGGGTGGGGGTTGGATTCGACATGTGCAACTCCATTCTTGCAAATGACACTGTTGTAATTACTGGGTAGTCGTGCTGCCAGGCTGTCCATTGATGACTGACGTGGCGAGGGTTGCAAACCGTCCTCGCGATCCGAGTAAAGGCAACCCCACCCCATCTCTCAATTATTCTCCTACTAGCCCACTAGTCTCATATAGTTCGGACGGCCTCTCCCCGACAATAACCTCCGGCATCTAGCCGTAACATGCTGTAACTCCATTACTAATTCAGCCTCGGGCCTAAGTTTCACTGATGGTGTCCTGCAGGAGCCAGTTCCTCATTCGAGGGGTTAAGCACAGGTTCCCCACAAGATAATAGTTGGCCTATAAATAAGAGGGTAGTTCCCCAGCCACCTACAATTCCTCACAATTATTGAAGGCCCAATGATGCTTACATCCTCAATTGTAACCAGAGCATCTGTTGCCAGATCAATGGCTCCGGCCATGATGAGATTTTACTCGAGTTTGCCAATCTCGGTGCCCATCACCTTGCCCAACGGAACTACTTATGACCAACCCACCGGTTTGTTTATCAACAATGAGTTTGTATTCCCTCAGCAGAAGAAAACTTTCGAGGTTATCTCGCCATCCACCGAGGAGGAAATTACCCACGTGTACGAGGCCAGAGAAGAGGATGTTGATACCGCAGTTAAGGCTGCTCAGGCTGCTTTCGAGGGTGGCTGGCTGGGTGCTGACCCGGCGGTGAGGGCCAGTGCTTTGAACAAATTGGCTGACTTGCTTGAGGCTAACGCCGAGACGTTTGCCCATATTGAGGCCTTGGACAATGGTAAATCGTTGCAGAACTCCAGAGGTGACGTTGCTCTCGCAGTAGCTTGTTTCAGAAGCTCTGCCAGCTGGGCTGACAAGATCATGGGCTCCATTGTCGAGACCGGCGACTCCCACTTCAACTTCACAAGAAGAGAGCCATTGGGTGTCTGTGGACAGATTATCCCATGGAACTTCCCATTGTTGATGTTCACTTGGAAAGTTGGTCCTGCTATTGCTACCAACAACACCGTTGTGTTGAAGACTTCCGAGACCACCCCATTGTCTGCTTTGTACTTCTGTAAGTTGATCCAGGAGAATAGTATCCTTCCTCCTGGTGTGTTGAATGTTGTCAATGGATTCGGTAAGATCACTGGTAACGCCATCACTGATCACCCAACCATCAAGAAGGTTGCCTTCACTGGTTCTACTGCTACTGGTAAGCACATTATGGCTAAGTGTGCTGGTACTTTGAAGAAGGTTACTTTGGAGTTGGGTGGAAAGTCTCCCCACATTATCTTCAACGACGCCAAGCTCGATGTCGCTGTCCAGAACGTTATCAATGGTATCTTCTACAACTCCGGTGAGGTTTGTTGCGCTGGTTCGCGTGTGTACGTCCAGGAGGACATTTACGACGAGTTTGTTGCTAAGTTTGTTGCTGCTACTTCTGAGGTCAAAGTTGGTAACCCATTCGATGAGGATACCATGCAAGGTGCCCAGAACTCGTGGAACCAGATGTCCAAGATCTTGGACTTCATTGAGAGCGGTAAGAAGGATGGTGCTACATTGTTGGCTGGTGGTGAGAGACCATCTGGTAAAGGATTCTTCATCAAGCCAACTATCTTTGGTGATGTTAAGGAGGATATGAGAATTGTCAAGGAGGAGATCTTCGGTCCAGTCATCACCGTGCACAAGTTCAAGACCATCGACGAGGTTGTCGAGTTGGCCAACGACTCCCAGTACGGTTTGGCTGCTGGTATTCAATCTTCTAACGTGAACACCTGTATCGATGTTGCAAGAAGACTCAAGGCTGGTACCATTTGGGTCAATACCTACAACGACTTCCACGCAATGGTTCCATTTGGAGGTTTCGGTGCTTCTGGTATGGGCAGAGAGATGGGTAAGGAGGCGTTTGACAACTACACCCAAACCAAGGCAGTGAGAATGGCTATTCTCAAGCAGTGAGAATGGCTATTCTCAAGTAAATCAAAAGCTACAACCATGAATAAAATGTTTATTTTTGAAGAAGAATGAAGGATGACATTATTGGAAAGCCAATAGAAGCTCGAGCGATTGACAATGCAGATTATTAACCCGGAGTTTGCGTACTGCATGTAGTCCATAACTCAACATTGAAGTTGTCATTACCACAATCATTTCCAATATAGCCGATTCAGCAATTCTACCGAATAGCACAATTGAATCATTCCCAACCTTGCAAAATCCCCACTCCCCATACCACTCTCCACCAGGTATTCATCCTGCACTTAATTGTTAATTATGTGCACGTGACTGGAGTGACTGCTTTTTGTACAGTGGACAGTCGTCTCTCCTGCAGGTGGCAACCTCCTTCCACCAGGAAAAACCAAAAAAACTTCTGAGAAATTTTCATCTTCTCGTCCTAATAACTTTCACCTATAATTACAAGATGGTATGTGTCCACCACCACCCACAAATGATGGGCTCTATGTGCTCCAAATATCCCACTCGGCAAGGATACTCCTTTTCCCCATCTCAAAATTCCCATTTCCCAACCCCTTGAACATCAATATTCCTCCCCCCAATGATATGAGCATACTTCCTTTGATAGTTTCATACGTACTAACATACCAGAGTGACGCCGTTACTATCAGAACCAGAAAGGTTATCACCAACCCATTGTTGGCCAGAAGACAGTTTGTCGTTGACGTTTTGCACCCAAACAGAGCTAACGTCTCCAAGGATGAGTTGAGAGAAAAGTTGGCTGAGTTGTACAAGGCCGACAAGGACGCTGTTTCCGTTTTCGGATTCAGAACCCAGTTCGGTGGAGGCAAGTCTACCGGTTTCGGTTTGGTCTACCAGTCCGTTGCTGACGCCAAGAAGTTTGAGCCAGCCTACAGATTGGTGAGATACGGTTTGGCTGAGAAGGTCGAGAAGGCTTCCAGACAGCAGAGAAAGCAGAAGAAGAACAGAGACAAGAAGATCTTCGGTACCCAGGCAACCCACGCCAAGAAGGTTGCCAAGAGAAACGCTGATTAGGCTCCTTAATCTTGATGACCCAAAAAGAATATTGTCGCTCGATAGTAATCCTGTGATTGTTGCGTATTATAGTATCATTGTGGTGTATTATTTCTTTTGGGATGCATACTATTTACTCAATAAAAATCAACCAATGAATACGTGTAGCCAGTGGGCCCAGTTCCACATGGGTGTGTATGATGCTATTATGTATGGTTCAGATTGCTCTGTAATGCTAGTCTGAGATTCCTGTCTCGTCGTTATTGCTGACATAGTGCTTGTCAAATGGATCCACTCCCTGTGTTGTTTTGAGCGCTTCCAAATCTTCGCGTACAACCCCGTCGTCGTCTTCGGCAAAGGCGCCAATCCAGTAGCACGCCTTGTTCAACCGCTCCTTGTTTTCCTCCAAGTACTGGCTAACATTCTCCACACTGTCGTAGTCTTGTCCTGTGATGATATGAAATATATCCTTGTAGTAGCGGATCAACGTCTTGAGTCCGCGGAGGTAGCCCATATCGGGAAGCTCGGGGTACTTTGGCGGCCTCGAATAATGTGTGTTGGAGGCGTCTTCTCCAATCACACTTTGTGCAAAGTCGATGATGTGAACGCTAACCTTCGTGTCTACCGACTGGTTGGCTCCATCGTACATCAAGAGCACCGAGGATCCGTACATTCGGTATCCGTTCAACTTCTCGAACGCGCCGTAAAGCTCCTTTAGTTGTTTAATAATGCTTGGAATCTTCGCCACAACTGAGTACTCACTGGTACCGTCGTAAAGAAACTTCGCCAATATTTTGGCAAATTGCATGCCACTCCTCAATCGTCTGCCAAAGTACTTGTCACGCATGAAGTATCTCTGGCGTTTCTCGTCCCACGCTTGAAGACCACACACTCGTACTCCAAGCTCTCGGCTCGTAGTTTGCAAGCACTTCTTTCTCTGTGATTCCTGCTTCCTTTCGTTGGCTTCTACTCCGTATTGACGTGTCCCCATCTTTAAGTCTAGCGCGCAGGGTTTCTGCATGTCTGCTGTCAAGTCTTCAAGAAGGATGTAGCGTTCGAATCGGGTATGTTTGCGAAGAACGTGGGCGGCCCTGGTTGTGTTGAAGTCGCCATGCACGCGTTCTGGTTCGTTGGATACATCGCCATTGGAGACTCTGACGCCTTCTTCATCATCCATATTGAATATATCGACTGATTTGCGGCGCTGAGGTACGAACACCTCTTGGATCACCTGAGCTTGCAAATCGGTATTAACGGAAGTAGAGCCGATGCTAAAATCATCATACTCGACGTTTTCAGCAAGCAGGTCGGTCAAGTTCATTGCGGGTGAGCCTGCAAACTCGTCTAGAGCACTAGAATTGGGTGCGCTATTGGAGTATTGTTTCCAAAGGAGATCAGGGATTATGTGGCGATTGTCATCCAAAGAGACTTCCGGAGGGAGACCATCATCGGCAAGACGCACTCTGCGGTTGGATTCATGGTATTCGGGGAGCGAGGGCCGGCGACGAGCAGCCAGTTTGGCATCTAACGGCTCGGCAGCGGGCCCAAAGTTGGGAGACATTGCATCCTCCGACACCAAAGACGAGTAGCGCACGTTCAAAACGCCAATGTACTTGGGCATGAATTTGATGAGGTCCAAATGCTTTCGTTCCACCGCTTCGTACCAGAGGTTTTCTCTGTTCATCAATGCCTTGCAAACCGCTTTCTTACTGAAACGGAAAATAGCGGTGTGTCCGCCCACTTTATTCTTGAATGGACGAAGCTCTACTGTTAAGGGATATGCCTCGTTGGCAGCCGAGTTGACGTTAGTGAACCGCTGGGGCAAGGACAGACGGTCGTTTTCTGGCACCACATCGTCCTGCTTATGCATTTTGATCTTCGTTATGTCGCCGTGCGACCCATGATCAAATTCCAAGTCCGCCATGAGGTGCTGGAGCGTTGCGGTGTCCTCGCTGTCGTTCACTTTGGGGGAAAGATCGTCTTTGATGGGAGTATGGGGAAAGTATGTTGCCAGCGACACAGGCTCAAGCAACGAGCGGCGCGAATCGTTGATGTCGCCGTCGGATGCTGGAGTTGAAGCCTGGCCGTCGCCGAGGACAGCATTGGCACCAGGCAGGGTGATACTCTTTGTTGATGTAGTCGTCATGATCGACGCCAATTCTCTGGCCGTGGCGGTGGCAGTTTCGTGGGAAGTGGTGGGGACCAAGTCATCCAGACCGTCGAGATCCACAAGAGGGTCCAGGGGCCAGCCGTCGCCCCGGAAGAGTCGAAGAGATATGGCGGCCTTTCTACCGGTGACCTTGGGCCCGTCGGTGTCTAGCAGGGTGTTGTTTACATGCTCCATGATGCAAAGATGTCGAATGCGAGCAAAAAGAGTGGCATAAGAAGAACCAAACGAGACCGTGAGCGCTGATAGAGGGTAGGGTCAATAGAGTAGATTAACTCCAGGTGGTGAATTTGGTTTTTTAGGAGCGATCAATTATGCACAGGCCCTCAATAGATAGATGGTGGAGGGCCAGATGGGGGACGGGCGGGGGTTTAATTGGGGGAAAAGAATAAGAAGAGCGAAGCTTTAGAGTTTCTGAGGCCACATTATCTCATTTGTTCTGAGTGTTTGCTGGTTGCCACGTTTTTTGGAACGTGGGCCATGTGGGCCTCCCATCCGCAGTGAGAATGCGAGTGAGTGGTAGTAAGAAGGAAGTGGGGAGAAATAGGGTGTGGACATCGAACAGGAATTATTCTTTTTGCTGAGTTTGTAGATTTCTGTATTCGTACCTTTTTATATTCGTGCCTTTTGTATTCGTACCTTTTTGTTGCTTTTCTTCTTTGTTATGTACACTTTCTGTTGGTATTCTGGGCACAGTGGGGCCATCGCTGGCCTACATATATCTTGGGGTCCCCAAATCACCAACAAAGCGCAATATGGGTGCGGTTGGAGCATGGCCGACGGGGTGGTTGTGGCTAGTATCGTGGCTAATTCTCTGTAGACGAGTTGTAGCTGTCAATGGATCGGTTTTCGTATGGGACTGGGATATGCCCCACCACGATGTAACTGCACTTTTAGCTCACCATGTGACCGACGTCACCAGCCAGGCCCTCGACGACAACACCGAGTTGACGGTCGTTGTGGAAAAATACCGGGCCGACGTTCCGAGTTCGAACGAGTCCGCCGCATTCTTGGTGTTGTGTCGAAATGACGACGTCTACGACCTATTGGATACAATCCAGAGTATCCACGACAGGCACAACCGCAACTTCCACCACGATTGGGTGTTTCTTAACGACAAAATGTTTCTGGATCACTTTGTAGTGTTGGTGAGTCTGTACATTCCGGCGGGCCGACTCAGCTTTGGCCAGGTGCCCCATCAACGTTGGCTATATCCGGGCCATATCGATTTGCAAGTGGCAGCTGCGAAACGCATAGAACTCGCTAACAAAAACGTTCCTTACGCCGAAAGCGAGTCGTATAGGCACATGTGTCGATATTTTCTGGGATTTTTCCAGCACCATCCGCTAGTGGCCGCTTACGACTACTACTGGCGAGTGGAGCCTGGAGTTCGGTTTTTCTGTGACGTTGATTATGACGTTTTTCGCTTTATGCGAGTGAACGAAAAACAGTACGCATTTGTTCTCTCAATGTTTGAGTACAGTGATACCATTCCTACGTTGTGGGATACTGCCAGAGATTTTTTCGGTACTGTGGAGCTTCCCGAGAATTCCCTTGTGAATTTTGTTCGCAATCCTGACGGTTCGTATAATTTGTGTCACTTCTGGCTGAATTTCGAGATTGCGGCCACTGGCTTCTTTCGCACCCCCACATATTCCCAGTACTTCGAGCACTTGGACAAAAGCGGCGGTTTTTTTTATGAGCGGTGGGGCGATGCTCCTGTCCATACGTTGGCGGTGGCCCATATGCTCAACTCGTCGCAGGTGTGGTGGTTTGAAGATATGGGCTATTATCACGCACCGTATCTTCATTGTCCAACGGGGCCCATGTATGTAGAGAAGCGTTGCGCATGCGATCAGACGATGGACTTCTCCATGGGCGAGTTGAGTTGTACGCCATTGATGGTTCATCTTCTTGAGAACGGGGGGAAATTGGGGTGGCACTAATAGACTCATTATGAGTGGTTGGACCTAGTCTCATCAGATGTGGCCATACACTCACCAGATGTAGAGAAAGACTCACACTAATGAGTGACAAGAAGTTTTTATGAAATGGTTTCTCCGAGTAATGACTAATTGGATGCGACAATTCCGCCGGCTTGGATAAGTTTGATTCTGTTATCTTCGATTTGAGTTAGTTTGATCCGCTCATTTGAGATGAATGTTCCTATCCTAGGTGATGATGGCATCTTGATATTGACTGCCGCATAAATCTTCTCAAGAATTAACTCAAACGAGCTTTGATGACGCTTGGATATAAAAGTTGTTGGTGTGGGTTCTGATTCAGTTGTCCTGTTTGTGGAGCTACTCTCCTTCTGATCATCCATTAAAATGTTGAAAATGGCCCTCTTTTGTAGAATGAGCTTCATTCTATGATGAGGTTAATGGCCCAGATGAGACTACGCCTTGCCTTGGATTGAAAGGGTTCAAGTCTGGTTGATCCTATGATCCAAACTTGTCAATTACAGAGAATCTATTCTTGTCGTTTGTGAATCGGTTTCGCTGCTCGACTGCTGGACTGGCTTAACATTCCCAGCATCCCAGGTAGCACAGAGCTCTCAAGGCTTCGAAATTCATGAAAGTTTCATCCACATGTTTATTATGAGGATTTTTGGTATTTTAGGAATCTTGTTACACAAATTGAGGGCCCTTGGTCTCTGGAAAATCTCCGTCAGGAATCGTCTGTGCTTATGCAGCAGGAGGTTTTAATATTTGGAGACTTTATATGCAATGTTGCATTGTCGTATGTGAGGGCAGTATGATGGCATTTATGTCCTCACATTCGGCACGCTTTTAGATACATAATAGAATGCATGTCCAACAGAATCTACTTCCTTAATGAGACTATAGCTTTGTAGCATTTCTACGATAGTTACAATATCGCTTCCGTACTCTTTTCCACCATCCCTTGGCTAACATTCGCTTCCTCCGAGTTTTCTTTGACTTTTCTTGCCACAAGGCAAGTCTTCTGGGCTAAAAGAGCCCGAAATCGCCATTGCCTTTCATCACCTCAGCACATAGATTATTCATCGGACTACGGCTTAAACAACAGCTGAAATCTTCTTTCAATAACTAAAGCTCGCAAAGGCGCACCACGAACCTAATCACTCATATGCAAGCCTTCACGTCAATGAACCACGAATAAATTGCCTGATCCAAACCATCAAACCACACTTCCAGTAAAAAAAAAAAGAAGAAAAACATTCACTAGAACTTCCGCATCCCAAATTCCCCTTCTTTTCTCCACCCTTTATATCTTCTCTTTCGTAATGGTCCCAGTATCCCGCTTCTAATCTTTTCACTGAGTGCGCGTTCTTTTTTGTCAGTCGATCTCCACAACCACTACTAGTCGTTTCAGCCAATGAACCTTATCTCCAGGTTGAAGATCCGGTTACGGCTGCATCGTCGCCGCTCTCGCAAGTCGGCAGTGTCGGTTCCAGCAGCGGCTTCGTTGGTGCTTTTGCTCCTCGTCGTGGGCATCACTTTATATCGTTTAGTTCCTGGTGAGTCGTCGTCGCTTGGATTTATCATCAACCCCGAGAAGCTGTGTCGGTGGTTTCCGTCGTTTCTCTGTGGCAGCACTTTGTTGCTGTCTTCCAACGCCGACGCTAAACCAATGCCTTTTGACCCATCTCACGCCGACCATTCGGATGCTGCTCCTTCGGAACCTCCACAGTCCAATCCTAAGCTTGACTACATCAAGACCACATACTCGGGCGCCAGAGGAAGGAGATTGCTGCTTGGCCACACCTACTATGACCTGATCATGAAGGTTATTCTCGAAGCAAAGCCACGATGTAAGAAGTTGACACTCTACAAGGATGGGCATATTCTGGCCATTCGGATGGAATACCCATCGTCAGGATATGTGTTCACGGAAAGCTATCTCTCGCAGTTCTTGCAGTTGGACAACATTGAGCTTGAGCAGATGACTAAGTCCCATAAGTTTGCTCTCGACAATCTTCCCGACTCCTCACCTGAAGGTCTATATCTGGGAAATGGTATTGTCTACGTTGGAGGTGGGCGTTTCAACTGGTTGGCGCTTCTCTCCATTAGATCGTTGAGAGCACAGGGGTGCCAGTTGCCTGTGGAGGTGTTTATTCCCTCGTTGGAAGAGTTTGAGCTCGAACTTTGCTCGCGCATCTTCCCGGTGATGAATGTGAAGTGTGTTCACTTGCCCACGGCACTTTTCGGCGAAAACCTGGCCTACGCAAAACAGTTCAAATTCCTGGGTTACCAGTACAAGTCGTTGGCCATCATGCTTTCGAGTTTCGAGAATGTTCTCTTATTGGATAGTGATAATGTGCCAGCATATTCTCCTGATCACCTATTTAAACAAGATCCCTTTATCTCCAGAGGACTCATTGTGTGGCCTGATTTCTGGCACCGCACCACCTCTCCAGACTACTACACCATCGCTGGATGTCTGATCAGCAAAACGCAATTGCATCCTGAATACAATGAACATGCTGGAGAGTTTAGAGAGAGAGAGAACACCTACAGGGAGCTCGACTGGGAGAATATTCCTTTCCATGACCGCCTCGGGGCAATTCCAGACCCATCTTCTGAGTCCGGACAGTTGATGATCTCCAAGAAATCCCACATGAGAGCGCTTCTCCTAGCTCTTTACTACAACATGTATGGACCCGGATACTACTATCCACTCTTCTCTCAGGGTGCACATGGAGAGGGAGACAAAGAAACGTTTTTGGCGGCCACCATCTCCACAAATAAACCTTATTACCAGGTGGGAAAGTTTTTGGACGCGTTGGGAAACATGAAAGGAGGAGAATTCAACGGAAATGGAATGGGCCAATATGACCCAGTGATGGATTACACCTGGAACCTCGAAAAGGACAAACTCCGCAAGAAATTTTCCGGCAAGGAGTACGACGATGAGGTGGCCAAGCTCCAGAGCCCCAAGATGATATTTATACATGCCAATTTCCCCAAGCTAGACCCTTGGAAATTGTTCTTGGATCATGATACGGTGAATGATCAAGGGGAACGATTCAGGTTGTATGGAGCCGGCATGAAAGTGAAAACAGGGTTGGACTTTGAGCAAGACCAATGGAACTACATGGATCTCCTTCTATGTGACTTGCAACTCAAGATTGAGCATTTCAGCCAAATCGACCGCAGGGCCCTCTGTCTGGAGATCAAGGCGCACCGGGATTGGCTCGCGGCCACAGAAGACACCCTTGATAAGGCTCCTTAACTATTCGCATATTGATAGTATCGGTGGATATTATGACAAAGTACATGAATTAGTGTAGAGTAGAAAAGTAGGTACAAGTTTGAGTACCTTCGAAGTGTTCAATTTCGTCTCTATCGCGACTGAGTATTACCTGCGCATAGTTCAACAAGTGAACACCAACACTTCCTAGAAGTACCTCCAAAAAACACTTCCAACCCTTTTCACAGTTTCCCCATCATAACCAGCCATGGCAATTCATTTTACGCTTTTATTGTCTCGACAAGGCAAGGTGAGATTGTCCAAATGGTATGCTACAACTAATCAGAAGGAAAAGGCAAAGATCACCAGAGAGTTGACCACCATTATCATGGCCAGAAGAGCCAAAATGTGTAATATTTTAGAATATAAGGATATTAAGATTGTCTATCGTCGATATGCGTCATTGTTCTTCGTCATGGGCATCGACTCGCTGGACAACGGTTTGTTGGCACTTGAAATCATTCATCGCTACGTCGAGCAGATGGATAAGCTATATGGAAATGTGTGCGAATTGGACATCATTTTCGGATTTGCAAAGGCCTACCATATCCTAGATGAATTGGTATTGGATGGATATGTGCTGGAATCATCCAAGAAAGAGGTGGTCAAGAAGGTGACCCAGCAGGACGAGTTGGAGAATATGGATGAATTTGAGAATATATTGGCATAGGTAGCATAGGATTTCTGGGAGTTTTTGGCTCTCTGAAGCGGACAAAAGTGACCACTAGAGAATAAACGAATGATGGAACTGGGTGATGTAGAGTTGTGACGTGCGTTCTGATTCGCTAATATTTACAGCTGTTATGAGTATTAATTATATTTCATGTATTGTTTCGACTTTTTACCATAATTGTTCTTTTTCTTCGGCTTCTTGTTCGTAGATGTATATACATAAACCAGTTACACCCGTACACCAGAAGCCATCATGTTCCATCACTTTTGCGATGGTCTTCTCATCTCTAAACTGACATGTCTGACGACGAAGAATACGACATTGCAGGTTCCTTGGCCCTTACAGGAAAGGAATCTGACTCTGACTCTGACTCCGGGTATGAGTCTGGTGGTTTCGACAGCCAAAATGAAGATCCGCAAGATATTGTAAGCGATGATGAAGATGAAAAACCACCCAAGAAGAAGCTCAAGGCCACCAAACCACAAGACACAGCGTTTCCAAGCCTCGAGCTCTCGGATGGCGAAGATAATGGCGACGTTGACGATATTGCATCGTATTTTGCTGTGAACAACCCCAACGCCAAAAAGGCTAAGGCAGGCACATTTGCATCGTTTGGTCTTTCCAAGTACGTCTTGGGAAACATTTCCAAAAAAGGTTTCAGACAGCCTACACCTATTCAGAGGAAGACAATCCCGTTGATCATGGAAAACCGTGATGTGGTGGGTATGGCCAGAACTGGTTCCGGTAAAACGGCAGCATTCACTCTTCCAGTTATTGAGAAGTTGAAGTCGCATAGTGCTAAGGTCGGTGCCAGAGCGGTGATTTTGTCTCCGTCTAGAGAGTTGGCATTGCAAACGTTCAAGCAGGTGAAGGAGTTCAGTCGTGGTTCCGACTTGAGATCCATTGTACTTATAGGTGGAGACTCTTTGGAGGAACAGTTCTCTTCCATGATGACCAACCCAGATATCATCATCGCTACCCCCGGTAGATTTTTGCATTTGAAGGTCGAGATGCAGTTGGACTTGAGCACCGTCGAGTACATTGTGTTCGATGAGGCTGACCGGTTGTTCGAGATGGGTTTTGCAGAACAGTTGAATGAGTTGTTGGCTGCCTTGCCTTCTTCCAGACAGTCGTTGTTGTTTTCGGCAACGTTGCCACGTTCTCTTATTGACTTTGCCAAGGCTGGGTTGACCAATCCCGTCTTGGTGCGTTTGGATGCTGAGAGTAAGCTCTCCGATCTTTTGCAGATGGCCTTCTTTTCCACCAAGAAGACCGAGAGAGATGCTGCTCTTTTGCACACTCTCCAGGAAGTGATCAAGATGCCCGTGGCCACCCAGGAAGAATTGGCCAAGATCAAGAGAGAAAGCAAAAAGGCCGATGAGGTTTCTGAAGACGAGAATGATGACTCTGCCAATAACGGTAAGAGAAAGAGATTCAAGAAGGAACGTTTGCCTCCTGCCAATGCACTCCCTTCGCCATTTTCAACCATTGTTTTCGTTCCAACGAAGCATCATGTCGAGTACGTCACAGGATTATTGAGAGACGCAGGATTCCTTGTCTCCTACATCTATGGTTCCTTGGACCAGCGTGCTAGAAAGGAGCAGCTCTACAGATTCAGAATTGGACTTACCACAACTTTGGTCGTCACAGATGTGGCTGCCCGTGGTATCGACATTCCTATTTTGGCCAACGTCATCAACTATACCTTGCCTGCTTCCTCCAAGATCTTCATTCACAGAGTGGGTAGAACTGCCAGAGCTGGTAACAAGGGTTGGGCATACTCCATCGTCAGCGAGAATGAGCTCCCATATTTGCTTGATTTGGAGCTCTTCCTCGGAAGGAAGATCTTGCTTACAACTATGCATGAGAAAAGATGTGAGCTACTCAAAGCTTCCAAGGGAAGCGACTATGTCGAGCCAAGGATTTCATATACTGACAGAATTGTTTTGGGGGCCGTTCCTAGACTCCTGCTCGAGACATTCCAAGAAATGAGCGAGAATCTCTTGCGCAATAAATACGACTTGAAAGTTCTCAAGGATGTTGCTGCGAAAGGTGAGAAATTATACCACCGTACCAGACAGAGCGCTTCTACGGAGTCTGTGAAGAGAAGTAAGGAGATCATGGACACTGGAGCTTGGGATGAACAACATTTGCTCTTCGGGCCAAATTTGGAGAAGGAAAAGGAGAAATTCCTTGCTAAGTTGAGCAATAGAAATATCAAGGAAACAGTGTTTGAATTCTCCAAAAAGGGCAGAGAGAAAGAAGAAGATTCTCTCGTCAACTTAATGCAAAGAAGAAGAAGACAAATTGCTCCACTTCAGCGTAGGGCAAAAGAGAGAAAGGAATTACTTGAAAAGGAACGTGCTGCCGGTTTGAGTCACACCATCCAAGACGAAATCTTAAAGGGAGACGCTGGGGAAGTTGGATACAATGTCACTAGTGTTGAGGCAGATGATGCCGAGTTGGCAGAGAATTTCGAAGACGCAGACCAATTACTTCAGAAGAAGAAGGTGAATAAGAAATCTTTCAAGGACCCACAGTTCTACATGAGTCACCATCAGTCAGCAGATGTTATTCAGGATCAGCAGTTGTCATTGAACACTTCGTTCGCTAACGATGCGGCTAGAGCTACTTTTGACTTGGACAACGACGACAAATTGCAGAAGAACAGTCAGGTCATGCGCTGGGACAAAAAGAAGGGCAAGTACATCAACAATCAGTCTGTTGAAGGAAAGAAATACATCATTGGAGAGAGTGGACAGCGTATTCCTGCTACATTCAGGTCAGGAAAGTTCGACGAGTGGAAGAAACAGAGAAGAATCCTGTCGATGTCTGCTGCCATGGCAGAGTCCACCGAGACCAAGGACGACAACAAGAGATACAAGCATAAGAAGGTGACAGCGCCAAGAGCTCCTGACAAGTTCCGTG
This sequence comes from Sungouiella ezoensis, assembly GCA_030569115.1. Taxonomy (NCBI): domain Eukaryota; kingdom Fungi; phylum Ascomycota; class Pichiomycetes; order Serinales; family Metschnikowiaceae; genus Sungouiella; species Sungouiella ezoensis. Next base: position 276,492 of record JAJMJY010000012.1, read on the forward strand.
ACGATTTCCACAAGCAAAAGAAGAAGGTGAATAAGGCGGTGGAATCCGGTGTAAACGTGAAGGGATTCAATAGACCAGGCCAGAAGCAGGAGTTGAAGACTACGGCAGAGATCAGAAAGGCTAGAAACTTGAAGGAGCAGAGAAAAGCAAAGAATGCCCGCCCTAGCAGGAGACGTTGATGCATTTAGTGACATTGGACATGTATAATTAAATATATAACTGCGGAGCAAGTTCTCACTTGCAAACTACTAGAATCAAACAATTACCCGTTCGTTCAAATTTTTATCTCCAGGAGGCGCCTCTTATCTTCTGCCTCCTCTACTATATGGATGGTAGCCTTTACTTCTGTAGCCACCTCTACCTCTTCCGCCTCCATTTCCACCTCCACTGGCTGGACCAGTAGGTGGAGCTCTTCTTGGACCCTTGGGTAAGTTCAAGTTACGGCTACCTCCATTTCCACGATCATTACGATCACGATCATTACGATCTCTGAATCTGTCACGAGCATTACGAGGACCTTCAGGCGGAGTTGATTTTTTTTGAAACTGCTGGCCACTTGGTCCCAGTGAGGGCTCAGATCCCTGCTGTTGGGGGTTCAAAGGCTGTTGCTCAGGCTGATCACTACCTTGTTCCTCGCCTTCACCTCCATCGTTGGCAGCTTGTTGCTGCATCATGTACCACTGTTGCATTCTCTGCCAGTACTCTTGCATCATTTCAGGTGTTGCACCCTGGAAGTTTGGCATGTTCTGAGCATATTGCATTTGCATCTGACCGTATGCATTGGCATATTGACTATACTGTTGTTGTTGTTGTTGTTGCTGTGGCTGGTGGTGCAGGCTTTGTTGGTGCAGACCTCTTGGTTCGGCCCGCTTAACTTCCATGGCCTTTCCTTTTAACGTTAAGTACTTGTTGACACAAACTCTATCTACTGCTTCGGGGGTATCGAAGGTGATGAATCCAAATCCTCGCGATCTACCAGTATCCTTGTCAATCATAAGCTGTGCGTCGACGATGTGGCCAAACTGGGAGAAGAAGTCGTTGAAGTCTCTTTCGTTGACCATGGGATCGATACCTCCCACGAAAATCTTTCCGACTTTGTCTTGCTCTTCTCTGGCAATCGCTCTCTTGGGGTCAATCAACTTTCCGTCCAAGATGTGATCTTTCTTGATCACATCGTCCACGGCTCTGGGATCCTTGAACGTCAAGAATCCAAAACCACGTGATCTGCCCGTACTGGAGTCCTTCATGATGGTGTGGTCCAAAACCTCTCCAAACTGCGAAAAGTAATTCACCAATGCATCTTCTGTGGTATCCCAGTTAAGGCCACCAATGAACATTTTTCCACTGTCACGTCCCAAGTTGGAAGGTGCCATCTTCAGTCTCTCTTGGTTGCCTTGCCCATACTGCTGTTGGCCATATTGCTGTTGGCCTTGCTGTTGCTGACCGTATTGTTGCTGCCCATATTGTTGCTGACCATATTGCTGCTGACCGTATTGTTGCTGTCCATACGCTTGTTGACCATATTGTTGCTGTCCAGACTGTTGCTGTACGAAACTTTGGCCGGTGGCGTAGTCTGACTCTGGTGCAGGGGCTGTAGGCTGTACTGACTCTTGTTTAGAAGTTAAATTTGGGGTGTCAGCGGCTTGTTCAGTAGTAGCCTGAGCCTCCGAATTGGGTGTCTCCCCTGCCGGCTGAGCCGCGGGAGCCTTTTCAGGGTTTATTTCTTTAGGTGCCTCACTAGTCTCGGTAGCTCCTGTCGCACTCAGAACATCCTTGCTCTCTCCAGAATCCTTGGAGACATCATCGTCGTAGAGATCCTCAAAGAGGGCTTCGTCGTCGTCAAAAGAGGACATGACACAGATCAATTAGTACAAGAAGAGAAGTCTTGAGAAGGAACCTTTATTGATAGGTATAGTATAAAACTAAACAAATAATGAGGTCGATACGCCAATCGTTTTCTTGTGGTAGTGAGAATGTAAAAGGTAATAGTCTCATGTTCGACATAGGTCGTGTGAATACCGGTCACGTGATGTACTTTTAGCGAATGAGCCGTTGGTCGTCATTCGAGCATGAACAAACGAATGACATCAGAGAAGGAAAAAATATAGTACATCTAACGACGATCAAAAAGAATGGACGAGTCCGGAGTCGAACCGGAGACCTTTCGCATGCTAAGCGAACGCGCTACCAACTACGCCACACGCCCTTGAAGGGATGGTCCCTAGCAGGATCGAACTGCTGATCTTGGCGTTATTAGCACCACGCCTTAACCAACTGGGCCAAGGGACCTTTCTTGAATAGATTGAAATTTGTGATTATACATATAGGAGTATTTTTACATCTCAATGCTCTTATTATCGCTTAGTTTTCTTATCATCTAAGTATACCGCTATCATTATATTGGAGTTGCTGTTAATCTGGAGATTCTTCTCATCGTATTTCAAAACTTTTATTCTATGCGTCTAATTTCATGGTCTCTGGCTTTGACATATTACATCTGTAAAAAGAAAGATTTCTGCCCATCAAATGTTTATCCTGGCCATTGACTTATACTCACCCCAATTGTCTTTCGCGGTCACTACGATCAATAATTCTAGGGCCATAAGCGTCTTGCCTGCTGTCCTTCTGATCTCATCGGTCACTAACAACAATCAAGACCCCTTCTTTTGAGAAGTTCCTAAAATGAATATTATCACAGCATGAAGAATTTCAGTGTTTGCGTTTATTTACTAATTGTGGTTCTTCTTAATCACTCTCTAGTTCCAACTTCCTATATTCTGAGAGGAAACTCTGACATCTGTCAAAACTTGGATTCAACACAAAAAATAGAAAAGCAGAGAAAAACAACCCAACATGAAAAATAAAGTACGCCTATTTCCTATGAACATACTATGAACGTATAAATCAATCGAAACTTCCACTTTCTCTAGGTCATTGATGGCAGAGAATTTTGCACCCATGTCGCTACCATTTCCCGCACCAACCATTTTTTCCATCTCATCTCATCACATTTGTGGAGAAGCCGAAATGAAAAAATACATCATCAGCTTTGCACATTCGTTTCCCAACTTCAGAGTTGCAGAACTTGAGTCGTTGGCAGATTTATTCGACGTGACCGTCGATCTCAGTCATCTAGATGAGAAACATCCATTCCTAATAGTTGAGTTGGAGAATGATGAACAGGCAAGAGATCTCGTAAAAAGATCCATCTTGGCTAAAGGAATCTACGAGCTTTGGGGCCAGGGAGAGACGTTGGAAAAACTACACGAAGATATCAAGGCCAAATCCACGGACAACTTTGAATTGTATAAACACAACACATTCAAGTTCGATTTTGTGAGCTTCATGGGAGCCAAAACGACAGAGCAGAAGATCGAGATCATCGAGACTTTTAAGTACATGGGATTCCAAGGCAAGATCCGCTTGAAGAACCCCGAAGTGGTGTTTGCCATCTTGGAAGAATATTATGTATGTGGACAAGAAAGAGCCGAAGCACCCAATTACATGTGGTTTGGAAGAGAGGTGCAATTGAGCGCGAGATCAGCAGGCGTGGTGGAGAAATACGACTTGAAGCGCAGAAAATACATTGGAACTACATCATTCGAGGCAGAGCTTTCGTTGATTAGTTGCAACATCGGGCAGGTCCAGCCTGGTAAGATCATCTATGACCCGTTCACCGGAACAGGATCATTTCTTGTGGCCGGTGCCTATTTTGGAGCTCTCCCGCTAGGTTCAGACATCGATGTCAGATCCATCCGAGGAAAAGGTCCTCAGTGCAACCTAAAGGCCAACTTCAAGCAGTATGGCACGTCGCTGCAGTTCATGGATACCTTGGTGATGGACTTCACCAACAACGCATTCAGAGACAGCCTTGTTATTGATTCCGTTGTGTGTGACCCCCCATATGGAGTGAGAGAGGGCCTTAAAGTGTGTGGAGCCAAGAATCCCGAGAAAGCTGCTGGCAGAGAAAATAACGTTGTGGAGGGAGAGTTGGGATACTTGCGCAAGGACTTTATTGCTCCCAAAAAGCCTTATGACCTTGCCAATTTGCTTCAAGACTTGCTAGAGTTCTGTGCACAGAGATTGCCTGTGGGTGGACGATTAGCATTCTGGATGCCTACAGCCAACGATGAGTTTGTCGAGCACCACATTCCGCAGCATGAGAGATTGGAATTGCTTTATGCTCTTGAGCAGGAATTCAACAAGTGGTCTAGAAGATTGGTGGTTTATGTCAAACGAGACGAGGATTTTAAGGGACTAACCAGCAACGGAATGATCAAGGACAACGTGACCAGTTTCCGGGTGAGATATTTTAAGAGCTTCAATGAAAGAAGCAAGAAGCAGTGAAGTTATAGATGTGGAGGAGGAAAGAGATAGCATTAATAGACGGCGAGGGAAGTCGCAGCCAATTGTAAGTGTAATGCAGAAGAGAACGTCTTGACTTGTGGGAACAAGTAATACTACAAGCCAACGAATATCCTGAATGAATTGATTGTATAATTTGCATGGATTGATGTAAGTGTGTATTCGAGCTATCTTGGTAGATGTGTTAATTTTTCTCCACGAATCAAGATCTGGCCCGAGACAATAGTGGACAGTTCCCAACAAGCACCTCAAACTTTTCAAACACCCAGCAAATTCATATTTTCAAACAGAACAGTAAATTCATAGTTAGAAAACACACTGATTGTATCAGTGCCCCATCACAATGTAGAGATCCAACTGGGATCTCCCATGGTACTGCAGGGCCAGGAAGTACTTGCAAAAATCCAACCGCACTCAACAACTCAAACACCAAATGGTCACAGTGGATACCCTGGCATCCGATGACTCGGAGAACTTCAAGTTCTTCGGCTTGGGAGGATGCAACGAGGTGGGAAGATCCTGCCACATCATCGAGTACAAGAACAAAGTCATCATGTTGGACTCTGGGGTTCACCCAGGACTCAGCGGGATGAACTCATTGCCATTTTTCGATGACTACGATTTGTCCAAGGTGGACATTCTTTTGATCAGTCACTTCCACTTGGACCATGCTGCCTCGTTGCCCTACGTCATGCAACAGACTTCCTTCCGTGGCCGTGTTTTCATGACTCATGCCACCAAGGCTATCTACAGATGGTTGCTTACTGACTTCGTGAAAGTCACCTCCATTGCCGGAAGCGGAGACGACGCACGGTCTATGGATAATAACCAGCAGAATGTAGGGTCTGCCAATTTGTATACGGACGATGATTTGATGAGTTCGTTTGACAAGATTGAAACCATCGACTACCACTCCACAATCGAAGTGGAAGGCATCCGATTCACCGCATATCACGCAGGCCACGTTTTGGGTGCGTGTATGTACATGGTGGAGATTGGCGGGTTGAAAGTGTTGTTCACTGGTGACTATTCCCGTGAGGAAGACCGTCACTTGAAAGTGGCCGAGGTGCCTCCGGTGAGACCAGATATCTTGATCACCGAGTCGACGTTTGGTACGGCAACCCACGAGCCTCGTCTCGAGAAAGAATCGCGAATGATGAGAAACATCCACTCCACGCTTCTAAAAGGCGGGAGAGTGTTGATGCCGGTGTTTGCATTGGGCAGAGCCCAAGAGCTTCTTTTGATCTTGGAAGAGTACTGGTCGCTCAATGACGACATTAAAAACATTAGTATATACTACGCCTCCAACCTTGCTCGGAAATGTATGGCCGTTTACCAAACCTATACCAGCATCATGAACGAAAAGATCCGGCTCGGCTCGTCTTCTTCGGAGAAGACAAACCCTTTCCAGTTCAAATACATCAAGTCGATCAAGAGTATAGACAAGGTCCACGACATGGGTCCCTGTGTGGTTGTTGCCTCTCCTGGTATGTTGCAGAATGGTGTTTCTCGTCAGTTGCTTGAAAGATGGGCTCCTGATCCCAAGAATGCAGTTATTTTAACTGGTTACTCGGTGGAGGGTACCATGGCCAAGGAATTACTTGCCGAGCCCCACGCAATTCCCTCTATTTCCAATCCGGAAGTTGCAATTCCTCGCCGTCTTTCAATTGACGAGATTTCCTTTGCTGCTCATGTTGACTTCCAGCAGAATGCTGGCTTTATAGAGGAAGTCAGCCCCCGCAAAATCATTCTAGTTCACGGCGACAGCAACCCGATGGGTAGATTGAAGTCGGCTTTGTTGAGTAGATATTCTTCTAGAAAGGGCACCGATGAAGAAGTGAAGGTTTTCAACCCTAGAAACTGTGAGGAACTTCTCATTGGAATCAAAGGTGCAAAAATCGCCAAGATGGTGGGTGCATTGGCAGAAGCAGAAATTCGACTTGTGAGAGAGGCCATGGAGAAACACCTTGCCGAGAGAAAGATCGAGCTTCTTGATGACAACATGGACACAGTAGAGGTCAAGACTGAAGACAATGGGGTAGTAAACGGAGGAGAGAAGGAGGTGGCAAAGAAAGAAAATGAAAAGAAAGAGGAAGGTGAGCAGGAAGAAGCTCAGAAGGACCAATATATAAATACTGGAGTCGTTCTATCCGGAGTTTTAGTTTCTAAAGACTTTGACTTGAACTTGCTACAGCTCGAAGATCTTCAGGAGTTTACCCAGTTATCTACCACGGTGGTCAAGTCCAACATGAAATTGAAGATCCAAGCTTCGGTGCCATTGATCCAGTGGCACCTCGAGCAAATGTTCGGAACCATCGAGATCCTTCAAGACAACGAACAATCTTGGGAATGTCTCATCATGGACATGATCTACGTTATTGTAGACATGAGTCTGTCGCTGGACGGATTGAGCATTACAGTGGAGTGGATTAATTTCAACAATATGGCAGACTCCATGGCCGATAGTGTTGTGGCTATCCTCTATTCTGTGGATTCATCTCCAGTATCTGTCAAGCTCACCTCGAAGTCGCACTCTCATAGTCATATTAAGGAGGAACCAAGTGATGGAGAGGTGAGCAAGGAGCAGGAGATAAAGAGTGCCCTTACAGTTTGTGATATTAGCAGCCGTATTCACCGCCTTTCTACATTGTTGAAATCTCAGTTTGGAGATGCCATCACGACTATGGATATAAATGGTGCGAAAATCGTTATTGGTAAGACAGAGGCCACAATTAATTTCCAGACACTAGAGGTCGTTTGTGGATCTCGTGTTTTGAAGGATAGAGTCGAGAATGTCATAAAAAGAGGATGCAGATTGGCAGCACCTCTCTGCTACAAGCAGAAATCTGGGTAAAAGTAATGCATAGTGGTTTGGATGAGATGTTCGTGTAGTACCCGATAATAGCGACAATGTTAGTGTTAGACCAATACAAATTATCACCAATCGATGGCGTATGTTGATCAAGTAGCGGAGCAGCACAACAGAGGGAGTACTAACAAATGCAGTGACCTTATAGATCGTCCTCGCTCGGAGTTGACTGAGGTGGAGCTACAACAACTAGAGGAATTTGAGTTCAACCATGGTCCAATGTCTTTAATTCAGACGTCTATGAAGAACGGCACACCAGTGGTCATCTACTGTCGAAATAACCACAAGCTAATTGCCAAAGTAAAGGCATTTGACCGACACTGCAACTTGATTCTTGAGGATGTGAAGGAGTTGTGGACCGAGACACTCAAGAACTCCAAAGGTAAGGTCATCAAGAACACTTCAAAAGAGAGGTTCATATCGAAGCTTTTTTTGCGTGGAGACTCGGTGATTATAGTTTTGAAGGTATAGGTGGCTCTAGAGGAGCCGTAGATTGGAATGGCAATCAGTGTTCGATAATTATCGAAGAATTGAGATATTTGTGAGCAACAGTGACCATGAACATGAATCTTGAATCTTGGATTTTGGGGTTATGATTTCAGTGCTTGTCAACTTTGAAGCTTGCTTTATTTTGTCCAATGATGCTCGTGGAGTAATCTCTTGTGGAGTTCTCTTCCAGGCAGATATCGTCACCGCCAAATTGTTGATACAGGGATAGCAATTGTAATATAAATAAAATCAAGAAATAGTTATGAAACCAGAGTCAATCGATTGGCATATGTTATATGTTTCAAAGTAGTCAAATGCTACACTATCTGGTGTACCAGATATGGTTGAACGCGTAAAACTATCACAAACCCAAGTATCTCTTCACCATCTTTTCCACATGAAACTAAAACTACGTACGCAAAGCACAGAAACATTGAAAACATGTCTATCGCAAATTAACAATGTACGAAAATTCGTGGTTCTAAGGTTCAGCACAGAACATCTCTTAGCCATTCTGATCAACGGTTCATCCATCAACCAAGAGCCCCAGGTGTGGTGCAAGCTACGAATGCTGACGATTTTCAGTGAAATAGAGATCCAGAGTTTGAGAGACAACGTGATTCTTCTAGAGATCAACATCGAGCTACTTCTTCAAACGCTACGGAACTTTGACAAGGCAAACAGCCATGATCTCAGTATCCGACTACAAAGAAAAGACAGCAGCGGAGCAGGCAGTGGGGGCAGTCGAACAGCATCGTTGGCTCTATACTATTCCGATTTTACTGTGAATGGATCCACAATCAACCACACATTCCGCATTCCAGTGAAGATTCTCAAAGGAAGTAGAGACATGCTCCAGGAGCCCGAATTGCCCCGGGTTGATCTCATGATCAGGCTTCCCAACGAGTTTTCTTCAACCTACAGACGTCTAGATAAATTCAAAAAGTCGTTACCGGGCGATTTGGTCACCATCAAGGCTAGTAGAAGACATGGTGGGTACCTTGGGTTTGTTCTTCATGAAGAAGGAAAGTTCAAGGTAACGATTCGCTGGAACGACACACTCGATGTCCAGAAGCCACAGGAAGGTTTAGACACCGACAGTCTTCGAGCAGCTGCGCTTAACGATAGCAAAGATGAGGTGGATGAGAACGATGAGTCGGAGGATAAAGAGATCACTGTCAGATTAACCGATTGGAAAATGGCGGCCAAGATTGTCAGCACGTGTAAGACAATAATCTTTCTCATGTGTCACAATGATGCATGTGTCATTCACTGTCTTCTCGACGATTCTGATGATGTAGAGATGATTTACTATATCGGGGGAGTGAAGATGCGAGAGGACGACGAATACTGAGGAGGGAAGAGAAAAGAAGAAAATGGGAGGAATTTAAGAGAGGAATTGAGCTTCAAGCCTTAAACTTTACCCTCCATTATCAATAATTGTGAAATGGTTGTTAGGTCATCACGTGGAATGGTTCACTGTGAGTCAATGACTATAACGGTGCGTATTTTTAATGCTCGACGAATTCATCACATTATTGATCGTTACCATTTCACCCAATAATGAACACCTTAGATCGTGAAGAGCCAAAATACTTCGGTGCTGGACCAGCATTGTTGCCAAGCGATGTCCTCAAACAAGCAGCTTTGGACTTGATCACCTACGACGGACAAGACTTGGGTATTGGTGAGATTTCTCACCGGTCCAAACCTGCCACCAAAGTCATTGACGACACCAAGGCTGCATTCAAGGAGTTGTTGAGCATTCCAGATACTCACGAGGTGTTCTTCATGCAAGGTGGAGGTACCACCGGCTTCTCATCGCTAGTGTACAACTTGATGGCTTGGTATGCGAAGAAGACAGGAAAAAAGGGAAAAGCGGCCTACGCGGTGACTGGAGCGTGGTCTAAGAAGTCGGCTGAAGAGGCTCAGAGATTGGGATTTGACGTGGATATTGTTGTCAACACGAAGGAGTCCAAGTACACCAAGATTCCTCCCTACTCGGAGTGGAAGACTATCGACACGGACACCGCCTACTTGTACGTGTGTGACAACGAGACTGTTCACGGAAATGAGTTCAAGGATATCCCAGGACCAGACTACTTGCCAGAGGGTGTCGAGTTGGTGGCCGATATGTCATCAAACATCTTGTCCAAGGAGATTGACGTGAGCAAATACGGATTGATCATGGCAGGAGCCCAGAAGAATGTCGGATTGGCTGGTTTGACCATCTACATCATCAAGAAAACCTTGCTTGAGCAGGCTAGCGACGAGGAGTTGAGAGAGCTTGGTATTCCTTTGGTGCCAATAGCTTTCCACTTCCCTTCTGTTGTGGCCAACAACTCTGCTTACAACACCATTCCAATCTTCACATGCAATATTTTGAAGTTGGTTTGCCAAAAATTGTTGGCTGAAGGCGGAGTTGCCAGCATCCAGAAGAAAAACGCCTACAAGGCCAACATCTTGTATGGTGTGTTGGACAAGTATCCATCGTTGTTCAAGTTGCCAGTTGACAAGGACAGCCGTTCTGACATGAACGTTGTCTTCACTTTCCCCACCCCTGAATTGGAGAATAAGTTCCTCGAGGGTGCTGCTGAGAAGAAATTGACTGGGTTGAAGGGCCACCGGTCAGTGGGAGGAATGAGAGCATCGATCTACAATGCTGTTTCCGTCGAGAGTGTTGAGCAGTTGGTGGATTACATCGAGAGCTTTGCCAAGGAGGACTCCAACTAATTATATAATGGTAAGAGGAAGTAAGTTATTGTTCCTGGGTGCAAAATGCTAGTGCGCACATCATCGAATTCACCACATAAAGTACTCTAACATTCAAACACAGATGCTACCGTCTACAGCCACACTTCGGCTATGGAGATGTGGGCTAGCGTATCGAAATATCTTCCTCTCAAATTATCTTCGGAGAGGCGCAAAGACCGTGGCTGTCCAGGATAAGAGGATCTCACTTGACCGAGAGTCCCACATCAAAAGGGTTCAAGAACGAATCGAGAAAATCCCCATCGAAAACTACAGAAACTTCAGCATCGTCGCCCATGTGGATCACGGGAAGTCTACTCTATCTGATCGGCTATTGGAACTCACAGGTGTCATCCAGCCAGGCGATGCTAACAAGCAAGTTCTAGATAAATTGGATGTGGAAAGAGAACGAGGTATAACGGTGAAGGCACAGACATGTACGATGTTCTATCAGGATCCGCAAACTAAGGAGGACTATCTTCTCCATTTGGTTGATACTCCTGGCCACGTAGACTTCCGTGCGGAAGTATCTCGCTCGTATGCCTCTTGCGGAGGTGCTCTACTTTTGGTGGATGCGTCGCAGGGTGTTCAGGCCCAGACAGTGGCTAATTTCTACCTAGCATACAGCATGGGACTCAAGTTGATCCCCATCATCAACAAAATCGATTTGGATGCCGCAGATATCCCGCGGGCCATGGATCAGGTCGAGTCTACCTTTGAATTGGACAGAGACGACTGCATTCCCGTCAGTGCCAAGACCGGGTTGAACGTGGAGAATATTATTCCGAAAATCATCAAGGACGTTCCTGCGCCCCAAGGTGACCTTAATAAGCCTTTGAAGGCGTTGCTTGTGGACTCGTGGCACGATCCCTATGTTGGAGTGGTGATGCTCGTGTTTGTAGTAGATGGAAAGATCAAAAAGGGCATGAAGCTTCTTTCTGCGCATACCAACAAGAAGTACGACGTGAAAGAAGTCGGGGTCATGTATCCAGATAAGACACCTACGGACAAGGTGAGAGCTGGCCAAGTTGCATACATCATTCCTGGCATGAGAAACCCTAGGGAGGCGATGATCGGAGACACATTTTTCCAAAGTGGCCATCATGAGGGTTTGGAACCGCTTCCTGGGTTTGAGGAGCCCAAACCAATGGTATTTGTTGGAGCGTTTCCCGCCGATGGTGGAGAGTTCAAAGTCATGAATGACCACATGGAGAATTTGGTTCTCAACGATCGTTCAGTCACTTTGGAAAAAGAAACCTCCAGTGCTTTGGGCCTCGGGTGGAGATTGGGATTTTTGGGGTCGTTGCATGCGTCTGTTTTCAAAGAACGGTTGGAAAATGAGTACGGAGCAAAGATTATCTTGACGGCTCCAACTGTCCCATACAAAATCGTTTACAAGGATGGAACTGAGAAGATTATCACCAACCCTGACGAATTCCCTGGAGCGGACCAGAGATCACACAGCATTCTCCATTTGATGGAGCCGTATGTGAATGCCATCATGACGATTCCAGAAGAATATGTGGGGGTAGTGATGTCTATTTGTGAAGCCAACAGAGGCATCCAGACCGAATTGGAGTACCTCAACACGGGTCAGGTTTTGTTGAAGTACGAACTTCCCTTGGCACAGTTGGTTGAAGATTTCTTTGGGAAGTTGAAGGGCTCCACCAAAGGTTATGCATCGTTGGACTACGAAGATTCAGGCTACAAGAAATCAGATATTGTCAAAATGGAACTTTGTGTGAGTGGAGAAGCACAGGATGCATTGTCCCAAGTTATGCATCGCTCGCAGGTGCAGACCAGAGGCAGGGAGTATGTGGCCAGATTCAGAGAGTACCTCAAATCACAGCTTTTCGAAGTGGCCATCCAGGCCAAAGTAAATAATAAGGTGATTGCTAGAGAAACAATCAAGGCCAAAAGAAAGGATGTCACCCAGCGGTTGCACGCGGCCGATATTTCCAGACGGAAGAAGTTGTTGGAGAGACAGAAGGAGGGAAAAAAGCAAATGAAGGCATCAGGGAGGGTCCAGATTAACCACGAGGCATACCAGGCATTTTTACGGCGCTCAGATTAATGGTTGCTTGTATATATACGAATAAACTATTCGATTATTCATGGCTTCAAGAACTTGTTGTACACAATGTTGTTGGACTCATCCACATATTTGTAGTCCAACTTGTTCAACACCGAGATGAACTCCTCCTCGGTGGTGTCTTCCGGAAGAACGAATGCACACAACACCTTACTCATGTCATTTCCGTGATTTCTGTAGTGGAATAAGGTGATGTCCCAGTTGTTTTTCATGGCCTGCAAGAACTTGGTCAATGCACCCGGTCTCTCTGGGAACTCGAACTGGAAGAGTCTCTCCTCGCTGGTCTTTTCCGAAGCAGAACGATTACCTCCAGCCAAGTAACGGCCGTGGGTCTTGGCCAACTCGTTCTCGGAGATGTCCACAACTTCGTAGCCGTACTTGCTGCTGGTCATGCTCTCAATGATCGATTCCACATCTGTTCTGCTTTGAACGTTGAAACTCACGTAAATGTTGGCTTTGTCGCTGTTGCCGTATCTGTAAGAGAACTCAGTGATGGCCCTGGGGTGGATAATCAGCTGGAGCCTAGCAAACTCACCGGGCTTCTCGGGGATGGTCACCACAAGTGAAGCCTCCTTACCCTCTCCAAGAACAGCACGCTCACTAACAAATCTCAATCTGTCAAAGTTCATGTTGGCTCCAGATAAAACTGGAATGTAGGTCTTCGACAGGTGGTCGATCTTGTCGGCAGTCTGCTGAATGTACTTCTTCATTCCAGCCACGGCAAGCGCTCCGGATGGCTCCACGATGGATCTCGTGTCCTCGAAAATGTCCTTGATGGCAGCACATGTTTCATCCGTGTTGACTCTAACAACCTCGTCCACGTACTTCTGGCAGAGTCTCCAGGTCTCATTTCCAAGAACCTTGACAGCAGTGCCATCGGCGAAAACACCCACCAGGTCGAGTGAAACCGACTTGTCTGCCTTCAACGAACGGTACAATGCATCGGCATCGTAGGTCTCAACACCAATGATCTTGACATGTGGAGCAATCTTCTTCAAGTAGGTAGCGACACCTGCGATTAATCCTCCACCTCCCACGGGAACGAACACCGCATCCAAGTCTTGCAAAACAATCTGCCTCGTCAACTCCAACGCAATCGTTCCCTGACCAGCAATAACGTATGGGTGGTCGAAAGGTGGAATATCGGTCAAGTTGTTCAACTCACGCAATCTGGCACATTCTTCTTTGGCAGCGTCAAAGTCTTCTCCGTACAACACAACCTGAGATCCTAGTCTGGACACATTAGTGTATTTGATGGAGGGAGTAGCCGTAGGCATCACAATGGTGGAGGGAATCTTCAATCGAGCAGCAGAATAGGCAACACCCTGGGCATGGTTACCGGCAGAGCAGGCAATGACACCTTTCAAGGGAGCCTTGGAGTGCAATTGGGCGATCATATTGTAGGCACCTCTCAATTTGAAGGAGAAAACGGGCAACAAGTCTTCTCTTTTCAAGAGGACCTTGGCATTACATTTGTGAGATAGGTTAACCGCGTGGCTCAATGGGGTGCCGGCGTTATCCACCACATCGTAGACTCTGGTGGTCAAGATTAATTTCAAGTAGTCAGGTTCCCCGGCTTCGGTGTAGTCAAAGGGAGAGAGCTGGGGGTATTTTTTCAAAGTTGACAGGTGTCTATACTGATTGAAAGCACATCGGTACACCGACAGTGCCCTATAAACGGAACCACTGAATCGGGCGGAAACAAGCATTGACGACTTGGAGTAGAAGTTGGAGCCCGGCAATTTTTCAGGTGACTCTGGCGGAGGCACTGGTGTATCACTCGGTTCCGCATTCCGTCAGATGCAGCACCAAAGATAAGAAAACATGGTAGTAAAACATGAATAGAAGCAAATAAGCGCGCACAAGTGTGTAGAGCTGGCATCTGGAATATCCGTAGGGCCCAAGCGAATAAATTAGCCTGGTTGCTGTTAGTTTTCGCCAAACTGGTCAGATGGGGCACAACTGGGTGAAAACGAAGAACTCAACACAAACAAACAGCTCGACTAGGTCAAATTGCTGATCTCAAACAAAAAGTCCAGGTAGTCGATGGTGGCCACACCAGAGAGATTCTTGTCGTACTGCTTGAATATATCGGTAAGTTTACGGAGATACACCAAGAGCTCGATGAATGAGTCGAACTTGAGCTTGGAGATCACCACAGTTTCCTGGGCAACATAGTCCTTGTTGGCGAATTTCTGGAACAAATGGAGCACCAAGTCCACGTTCAATTTGTAGCCAATCTGTTCGATAATGCGCTGGAACTCGCCAAACGAGATATCCCCCAGCTTGTTGGTGTCGGCAGCAACGAACAACTTCTTATAAGCAGTCAAGTACTTCCACAACGACACAAACTGTTCAAAGTTCAAGGACGACGACGACTCGTTGGTGAACAACTTGATCATCAACCGCACGGTAGAGTCCTGAAATCGGGTGTTGTCGAAATTGGTCAAGGCCAGACTCAATTCTCTGGCGGAAATGCGTCCCGAATGGTTTGCGTCGACTCTCTCGAAGGTGGCCCGCAACTCGTTCTCCAAACGCTGCTTGCTCGTCAACTTTGGCGGTTCGTTCTCCCGTGGTCTTTCTGCTTGCGGAGGTTTCTTGTTGGCCTGAATAGGGGCATGAGGCACAGGAGGAGACGCGGGAGGAGCCCCAGTATACTGGGGGAGCGACAGCTGCAGATGGTTGTTGTGATAGTGGGGACCCTGCGGCTGGTACTGCTGGTATTGTTGAGGTGGAATGGGAGCTGGTGCTGGAGCTGGTGGCGCTACTGGCGCCTGCTGTGGCGGTGGCGCGTTGCTCTGGTAGTACTGCGGCTGGTAGTGGTGCTGTTGTTGGTGGTGCTGTTGTTGTTGTTGCGGTGGCTGTTGTTGCGGTGGTTGTTGTGGCTGGTACTGGTAGTTCATCTGCTGAGGGCGTTGAGTCGGCTGGTGCTGCTGCGGCTGGGGGGTGTATTGTTGCTGCGGTGGATGGCCTGGATACTTCTGGTAGTTTGCTTGGCCATTCACGTACGTCCTTAAGGTTGGCATTTCCGGTAGATTAGACCCTTGGGATACGCCGTTAGAACGGGCGGGTTGGCCCATTTGGGGTCTGTTATTGCGGCGTGGCTGAGGTTGTTGCCCGCCGGTGGCGTACGCAGCCTGCTGAGGGGTCGGGTAAACTGGCAAATCGTTGGAGGCCATTGGCGCTGAATGGATGGGAATACGGGTGTTCTTATAGTTGAGAGTTCACCATGGGTTACTGTCATAGTTTCTGCAGGAAGAGCGGTGAGGAGGTCGTGCGAGAGAGAAGAATGCTAGACGAGGTTGGGGTAGAGTTGGAGGGGGGGTAGAGTTGGAGGGAGGGTGGAGAAGAAGATGTGGTAGGGGAGAAGGTGTTTGTAGACAAGTTTGAGGGTTGGTGCTGGTGGAGGGCTTGGCATTTGTCGGCTAAATGATGTACGGGCAGAAAGGGCACCTGACGGTGATCATGGATGAAATTCGCGGAGGCTGACAATGGACAGGACGATTATGCCTGGAAGTAGGAATAGGACGGAATCTGGAGGGAATAGGACGGAATGCGGAAGGAAAATGGAAGGAATGGGTTTCGAAAACAGTAGAAATGATTTGATAGTATTCGAAATCAACGGATGTGATAATGTATGAAATCACTTGTATGACGGGTTGGTATGAACAATTTCACACCATGGCCACGGCGATAGTCACAACCATAGTCGTGCCGTAGAGCATACCTCCGCCTCTCCTACACTCACTCAACTTGATCTTTATTTGCAGATTAGATTATACATAGAAATTAAACCAGCAGGTGCATGGGACATAGCTTAATCTCTGGCTCTTCTTCTGTAAGAGTCACCACCCAATCTTCTCTGAGGACCTCTGGAAGACATTGGTCTTGGTCTAGAGGCAGGAGCACCCTTCAATCTGGTCATTGGCAAGATTCCCTCTGGAATGTTCAACTCGGATCTGAGGAAGTCAACACCCTCGTCGGTCAAGGTGTAGTAGTAGTATTGCCACGAGAACTGGGTCTTGACGTAACCCTTGGAGGTCAACGACTGCAAGGCCTTGATCACGTACAAGTTTCTGGTGTCAATCTCCTCGTGCTTTGGCTGGTCAAAGTCCTTCTTGGCGACGACAACACCCTCCTGGAAGAGGTATTGGTGGATCTTCTTTCTGTCTTCCTTTGGAATCAACATGGTGAATTCTTACGATTGGACGTTGAACAGTGGCTATCTAGAAATAAGAGTTCAAAAATTTTCATGGTAGCAGGCAAGTTTTTTCGCGGGACTGTCTGCAGGGGCGGGATGTTCGGGGGTGGGCCACTATGAGGATGTACGGGTGTCGAGGACAACGGGGTCGGTCACGTGGAGGAAGGAGAATACTAGGGCAAAAGCCCTGAGGAAAGTAACAGGCAAAGGAGGGAGACAGAGAGAGAAACTGAATTGTGAGGAAATTAACACTGAGAGGAGATAGGAGAAAAGGGATGAGAGCAGAAGTAGTATTTGTTTAATGATGGATGGCCAGAACTTTCAAGGCAAAGTATCGCAACATCAACTAGCATGCAACGCTGTAGTAATAAAGGTCCAATAATTCTCACATTAATTAGTTCCTAGATTAATTAGTTCTAGCTTAATAAATCAATAACACGTAGATTAATCGCTTGCATTTCAGAGGATAATTTCCTAAGCTCTCCATTTTCAGGTCTCCTGCCATTGTCCTCTAGGGCCCTTTTCTAGACAGTCTCACCAGCAGCTCCTACTGGTTGACATCTCCTTTCGTGGTACTGCTGATTCTTTCCAAACCTGTGCATCAGTTGCCCCATACTAATTAGCATCTCTCCAAAGTTTTGTATCTCGCAACATTGGCTGAGTTCACATTGATAACTAAGTTACCACTCGTTGGTGCATTAATACGTTCCTCTACATTAACTCAACACATACTCAAAACTACTCAAAAATACATCTAAACTCTACCATCCATCTAACTTCTACACTTCTAAATTTTTATCTTTCTCCTCTCCCTTCTCCCTCCCCCGCTTATCTTATCGCCTATACTTTCACAGTCGCGATAACCTAATACACTCCTATCGTTCTCACCTCTAACCTGCCGTGGTGCTTAGCTAAAGCCACTGCGTCTCCGTAACATGCGCTCGCTCATCAAATCCCATCGACGCAGCGACTCCTCCACCTCCGATCCATCTACTGAGTTGCCCCGCCCGCCTCGGCCCTCCAAAACTACTCCGTTGAACTCACCAATAGTTTCCCAACATGCTGCCAACCTTACGCCGCCACAAACCCTCTCAGGGTCACTGACTGCCACTATGGCTTCGCCCAAGAAGCTTTTGACTCCAATCAAAAAGATGTTTGGCCACCACTCGCGGTCTAACGTATCCAAGGTTTCGCCCGGAGTCCTAGCGACGGGGGACTCACTAAATGCTGCTGTTTCGAGTTCATTCGAACCTCCCAAGGGCCGCAGGAGACACATAAAGTTCGCAAGTTCTGTCAGTTTGTCTGAACTTCAGAGAATGCAGCAGCCGGCGGGCGCAAAGAATCCACTTGTTGCTTCGGCCCTGATGGAGATAATTCAGGATTCCTTGTCAGAATCGCTCCATCTCCCGCCTCCGACACTTGTTGCGCTCTCTAGCTTTTCAGTAAGCTCTGTAGAATCTAAGAATAACGAGGTCATGCCCATAATGTTCGACAAAGGTTTGGGTTTACTGATGGACCACGACAGTGGGTCACTCGTGTCCATTGTGAACTCCGAGGGAAATTTCCAGGCAAAGCAGGCTTTGTCGCAGGAGCTTTTGGCGGAGGCGTCGAGTAGAGCCGATACTGAGGCATATTACGAGGATGACGACGAGCTGAGAGACTCCGATACTTCGTCCCAGTTCTCGTTTGTGAAGGATATCCGAGGAGGACGAAACACCTCGGTGAAGTACTACAAAACGAAATCATCGGGCAAATCCGCTAATTCGAACAAGGCTGGGTTCTTCCAGGTCGACGACATGGCCTACGAAGACGAGGCTGGATTATCCGATTATGACTTCGAGAACAACGGAATGGATGACGATGACGGGTTGGAAGACGGAGGATACGAGGGAACAAACCGATACGATGACTTCTTGGGTGATAAAGAAGTTATGCCAAGTCCATCCAGTCTCGATGAGAAAAACGAGCTTGAGGATTACGAGAATGATCAGCTGGATGATTACGATATCGATCATCCTGACGAATACGATATCGATCAGCCAGTTGACTACGAAGGGGACTTCGATAATGATGAACTAGCTGACTATGAAGATGTGGGCCATCATCCCGAAATTCATTTGAATGATAAGAACCTAGTGACTTCTCTTCCTTTATCCGACGCAGCATCTGGTTCAGGTGGTGAACCTCCTCTGTTTTCGTTTTCCCACAGCAGGGAGGGTACACCAGAATTGAGAGTTGGTGATTCGGAATATGTTGTGTCTCCGGGAGAAGCCTTCACGGAAGACCTCTTGGATAGCTACCTCCAGAACTTCGAAACACCTTCTACGGTGGGGGGGCATACAAGATCTCCGTTTGAACTTTACGCAGGCGATTCCACTTCGCCTTTGATTAATGGCATCACTATCGGATCTGAGCAGAAATTCAGGTCCAGAAGAGTCTCCAGAATCATAGCTCCAGATCAAGCCAGGAATGATTTTGTCGAGAATCCAGAGCCCGAGCTAGAAGAGGTAACTTCCTTGGACAATTCTCCGGTTGGACTTGGTATTATTCCAGTGGAAAACAAGAGGCAATCAATTGCAAATATGATGGACCTCTTGAGTTCATTGGAAGAGGCCGCAGCAAGAGATCAGGGCCAAAAAGAGCTCGACGAAATGAAATCACTCTTTGAGGAATTGGATAAGCAAGATGCAACCGAAAGACCCGCTAATCGCAGCCTGGTCATTAACATGATGAACACATTAGCCAATCTCGAGCAAGCGCTCAATGTGCCTACAGAAGAACTGAAAAAGAAGGCAAGAAACTCTATCGCTGACATGATGAAGACGTTAGCTGCACTCGAGTTTCAGAGCGACGAGAAACCTTCGTCATCTCCAGATAAGACCCAATTACCTCGAAGCTCCTCAATGAACAGTTTGGGTGAAAAACAGAGGTATTCCTGGCTTAGCAATGGGGAATTCTCAAGGTCAAAGTTGGATAAATTTGCTGCTGACCAGGGCAATAATCAGCTCGATGAAGATTTGCTCGATGAAATTAATCAGCTTCCAGAAGATTTCGACTTTGAAGACCACGAAACTCATTATGAGTCAAATCCTGTTCCAAATTTTTACAGGTCAAATTCCTACAATAAGAAACCTCAGAAGGCAGCTGTCGATAATTCATACCAAAAGAACAAGATCGAAACTTCTCAGAAGACAGTTACATTCTACAGATCTGGAAGTCTTAGGGTCGCGGACAACTTGAGTAGAGCTGGCTCGATAATATCTTCCACCTCATTTCAATCATTTAACGAGGAGGAAGAAGAAGAAGAACCTCAAGGAACTGGGAGTGTTCCCCAGAAGCATTTGCCCTATAGCATCCACCACAACTCGCATATTTTTGAAGTGTCCAACGATACTTCGAGCCACAAGTCGTTCATTCTCGAACCAATTACGGAGTCAGAAAGCCCCCTCATCAAATAGTCCATCGCATGCTGCATTTCCGCAATGTATTAATGTTATTCACAGCTAATATTAATTGGCTCTCGAGGTCGCCTGTTTTTCCATAAATGTCTTGAAGTCGTAATCATCTCCTTTTGAGTAATCGTAATAGTTACTTTCCGGCAGCTCAACCCTTGGTTTTGCTATTGGAGTGTTCAATTTTGGTGCTGAACGTATTTCCTGGTGTGCTTCTTTGATGCCAGCCAACTTCTTTCCAGCAAATGCCATTCCCATTCTTGGTCCTCGGACATTGATCGGCTCTCTCTCTCGTCTAGAAGCGATGATAGACTTGACATGGAAATTGTTTTCTGTTGGCGTCCAACTTGAAGTTGTCATGTTGCTGCCTTCAGACGCAGACGAAAGCATTGAGTTTGTTCTCATGAGGCCAGCTGTTGCGAGATCAGACCGCTTGAAGTCGGACCGCACAGCCCAGTCGTTCATGTAATGAGAATAAATGCTCAGCAAGTCATCCCTTTCAACGCTGTTTTTGTCGTCTGTGTTGTTTGGGTCGTCATCTTCATCAATAAGAACAACTTCCACATCCTTCCCGTCCTTCGTCTTTTCAATGACAGATTTATAGGACATCTGGGAATCCTTACGAGTTATCATGCAGAGATTGTAGCCATCTTTCGTGAGATCGATAAGAACGCTATTATTCTCAGTAGGAGCGGTGGATACGGTGTCGCCAGCTGTTCTGCTAGACTGGTAACTAGATGCAACTTCTGAAGTGCCTGCAGTGTGATACTCCGAGTGGTTGGATCTGGGACGCAAACTGGTTCTTTGATAGTAGTTGAGAGGCACCTTCATGTGGTACATGTCTTCCTTTTCTGGAACCTTGGCACTCTTGAAGTCCACCGCATATTCAATCTTCTTAGGAGGATCAGCAACAACGATTTTCGGAGATCTGGAATCTTCAAGCCCAGCCTGTGCAAGATTTGCAACAATTGGACTGCGTGAAATAGAGGGAAACTCTTTTGAAATGACAGAGAGATCGGCTGTTGATCTAGACCTGCCATATTTGCATGACGGAGAGGCATTGGGTACGTCTCTCTCGAAATCAAAATTATACATCGACTGCTGTCTGGCGTGTCGAGCAGGTGAAGAGCGCGGAGCGGGCTTGGTAGCAGGTGGACTGATAGACTCTTTAACCGGATGGACGTTGGGTTTGTTTTGCTTATTCAACTTTGTAAATAGAGAGTTGAACGACGAGTCACTGTCGGAATCGGTAGAAGTTTCTCCATACATGGATTTGAAGTGATCTCTGGCTGCTCGACTAGGCATACCAATAGGTTCCAAGTTGTCGGAGCCGGAGTCTGGTCCCTTGATGCTTTGTGAGCATTCTTGAATCCTCAAATCGTCCAAATCTGGAATTTCAATTTGTCCACTGGAAGACACGAGACTGTAGGCAGAGTGGCTGTTTTTGAAGGAGTTGGGAGCCTTCTTCTTGACAGCCAGGTTGGTGACGTTCAACTCGTTGTTTGGGAAGTTGAAGCTTATTCCAGCACCATTGTTACTATCGTCCTCTTCGACTACGGCTGAAGGTTCTGCTTCGCTTCTCACGATATTGAGAGGGAGGATCTTGGTCTCTATCGATTCATCAGTTTCATTCGACGGAACTAAGGTCTGATCATTGGCCGCACTTTGAACTTCATTTGTCGCAGAACAATTAGATGAGGTTTCTTTCAATGTAAGATCAAGACTTTTTTGGAGCGAGTTCCACGACGCTTGAGAGCCTTCGTTAGACTCTGAAACGAATGACTTTGTAGATGCATCTCCAGAGAGCAGTATTTGCTGGACTGGTTTAGCTGGCTCCGTTGGCTTTGCTAGTTGCACTCTCTGAGCATAATGTAGTTGGCTATCTCTCATATCAACAATCCTTGGATTGTCATTGTGAAAAGTTGCATTGAAAAAGTCTCCCACTGAACTGAAGGAGCTCACAGACGAGACGTGGGATTCATCGGAGAACGTACGCTTTTCAATTCGAAGTCCAGCATTGGTATTGTTGAGATTATGGTGGAATGCAGCGGTGTGGCTTAGACATCCAGTGACTTCTTGACACACGCCCAACATTGAATTTGGAGTTCGTCTCCAGTCTTCGACCAGAACCCCATTTGCCAGTTTCGAACCATTATCAATGTCATTGTGCTTAGGTTCGGCAGTAGTTGACAAAACAGAAGTTTCAGCGCTATTGCCTCCAGATTGCAAACACGCATTAATTGCCTCTGTGTTGATGACACCAGAGGCTACCCTGTTAGCCACCGGAGCCTCTAACACAGGATCCATGTCGGGAGGAGGATTCTTCAGAAGACGTCTAGACACCGAGCGACTAGCTGGAGCCGGCGAGACAGGAACCAGAGGCAACGCTTTCGTTTTGACACTGTTGGCTCTTGTGGAAGCTTCCTCGATCATGCTGAGCTGATCAAGAGGAATTGAGTGAGTTTTCTCTACGAACTTGGCCACTTTCTTCCGGCTCGAAGTGACTGCCGGAGGTTTGGCTTGCGACGGCGAGTGGGGTGTGATTCTATGGGTCAGAAAGGAGGATTCTGCGTCGTCGCAGTCATCGGACTCCACGGGCTCGTACGAACTTCCATTGAAGACCAATCTGGCCTGTGAAGGCAGGTGAACCGAAGAGTCGGGAGTTGCCGGCAGCGATCTGGTCAACTTGGGAGGCAACTGCAACGTGAACGGTATGGGAATAGCAAAATTGGCTCCGGAGATGTGGAGCTTTCTCGAAATGGGAGATCGGCTCAACTCTCGCAACTGGTGGTGGGAGATGGAACTGGAGCCCGAGCCAGGGCCAGAGAGCATCGACATGAGATCTTCAGTCGAGTCGGGCGTGTGACGGAAATTAAGAGGCATCGGGCGCCGATTCATTTTCTTCGCTGGAGAAGACGACCGCGGCCGAGTATTGGGCGAGGCAACCGAGTGATTGACCGACCCCATCATCAAATCATCAGCAGACATTTGTTTGTTGAGAGCCACCATTGTAGCAATAGGACACCAGGGAGCAAACTTCAAAAAAGTAGGTAGTGGCCGGCTTCGGCCGACGCCATGGCCACGATTTACATCTCATCTAACGTGGGCACTGGCACCCACTAGAATATTTACCTCTAGGCCCAAATAGGCAAGTGAGTGATGGGGAAGCATGGTTAGAGCGACCCAGCGGGGTGATTTCATGCAAGAGTCGCTAAGGTGCAGATATTTTCGTCTACATGGTCAGCGTACCGTGAGCTTCCCACTTTTTACCTTCTTGAACATGTGGTGGGTAACTAGATTGTTGGAGATGAGACATCGATAGGTGGTACTGCACATCCACGGTGACAGTGAAAATGATGCGGAGGAGAGGGGTAGAGCATAATGACGGATTGGAGATTAATGAGACAGATATTATTTGGTTATGGTTATCCACTGTGGTTACCCTGACGCCTTTTCTTCCAAAATTAGAAAAGTCGTATATTTGCGAGCCTGTCGCCTAACCATCTACTGCAGTGCACAGTAATCGCGAGCGTGGTGAGAATACTTGATCTAGTGAGAATATCTAATATAGTGAGAATACCAAGGTTACATCTAAAATAACTACTCGTAATACACACTAATACAGATGAAGGTGTTTGACGGCATCAAATTTCTCCTCGTGGACACCCACGATGAAGAGTACCCAATTCAATGGATGCAGAATATTGTTTCTGCCAATGGAGGCAGTTACATCACGAGAACGCCTGACGAAACGTCCGGAGTCATCGAAAATGAGTCAATCTCCCATATAATCAGTACCACATGCCGATTTTCAGAGTTTTCCCACGCGTCAGACCTCATGGTACCAGTGACGAGGCCAGAATGGCTCCAAGAATCTCACCATGCTAATCAGAGACGAAACTACAGACTATTTGCTCCGCTGCCGGCTCCCTTCATGGACAAAGCGGTGGTATGTATCGCAGACAATCTCCCGGAGGGTGACCGTGACGTGATCTACACGGGAGTTCGAGTGTTTGGAGGCCAATATTTAGACGCGTTGTCCCGCTACACCACACATTTGATAACTGTAGACCTTTCCAACAACAAGAGCGTGGTGGCGGCCAATATCAAGAAGAAGGAGGGGTTGGAGATCAAGATCGTGCTTCCACAGTGGTTTGACGACTGCTTGAATCTCCAGAAACACATGGACGAGAGTCCTTATCTTCTATCGGACCCGGTTGTGCTTCAGACTGGCAAACCGAACTTTGAGCAATACGATATGCGGGAAAACGATCTCGCAGCATCCACTGAGCCATTCTGCAATGTCTTACTGGGGAAGAAAATTTACTTGGATGGCAATTATAAGCTCAGTGAGCACTTGATAGATGCATTGACTTCGCTTGTGAGAAGATGTGGTGGTGACATTGCTGGTGAGTTTGATGTGGACAATATCGACATATATCTTGGAAAATATCGACAAGGCGATGCGTTCCGTCAATGCTTCAATGTCCCACGCATCGACGTGGCTACCTTGCTGTGGCTATTCTCCGTAATTTTGAGGTCCCACTACATCCAGCCACTTGATTCCAACCTTCTACATTTTCCCCTTCCGGACCCCATCATCCCGGAGTTCCAGAATCTCCGTATCAGCGTAACGGGCTATAGCGGAGACTCCAGGTACTACTTGTCACAGCTAATTGTAACTATGGGTGCAACGTTCACCAAGACTCTCGATAGTCACAATGACTTTTTGGTGAGTGCTAAGGCGACAGGAGAAAAGTACGATGCTGCCAAGAGCAAGTGGCCCAAAATCTCTCTAGTCAACCATTTGTGGATTGAGGAGTGTTTCGCCAAGTGGAAATACTTGGACCCTTCCGACAAAAAGTACTCAAGAATTGATTCGAGTTCCCAGTACCTCGGCAAGATTCGTTTGCTGCCAGACGATCTACTCAAGTGGACTAATGGTGGCAGCGAATCTCTGGATATTGACGATAGTCTGAATGAAGATGCTCAGCGCAGCATAGGGGTGTCTGAAGATATTGCTGGTGAGCCGGATATCTCTGATCACCAGAAAATTGCCTCGGAACAACAAGTAAACACATCTGAACTAACTAAATCTGGAAACTCTAAAGAATCTGCTTCTACAACTCAGTCTCCAACGCCCAATGAGAATGGAGTGAAACCAGTTAACAAACTGTCCTACAAAGATGATGACAAGGATGTGGATGAAGTTCACGAAGTGGTCATTGTGCCCACTCAGGCACCAGAACGTGCTGGTAGATCAGCTAAGAAGAAGGCAGAGATGAAACTTCACTCCGCTATGGAAAACTTGAATGAATATCTCTCTATGTCCAAGTCGCTGAGAAAAATGAAGTCTTATATGGAAGAGCTCGACAAGTCAATGGGAACTCCGACTAAGAAGCGCTTGAGTGAAGGTCCGAAAGCTGACGGACCAGAGACTCCAGCAAAGAAGGCCAAGACAGAATCCCCAAAGGTCTCTAAGAAAAAGAACGACCGGCCCGTCCACATGGTTGCAATCATGACGGGATGTGAGCAAGAATTGGTATTACACCGAGCTGAGGTGGTAAAGCTTTCTAAGGTCGGAATTCAAATTGTCAACGACACCAATAGCAAAAAGATCATTGATACCATTATTGCTCCAAGGGTTCTTCGAACCGAGAAATTTTTAATCAGCTTGAGCAAAGCTTCTCAGATCATTCACCCCAGCTACCTCGCTGATCTTTTGAAGAAGATGGCCAACTCGGAGAGCTCATGGGAAGAGTTGTCAAGGGAATTTAACATCAAGGACTATTACCTCGACAAAGTCGTCCCCGTGAAGCAAATTAACGATGAACTAGGCATTTCGGGAGTCAGAAGTGGATTGACCCATTTGCTCAAACACGAAAACGGGTTGGTCTTCCAAGGGTTGCAATTGAACTTGTCAACTAACTTGAATGGTGGAGCAGCTCTCATTGCAGGTATCCTCGAGGCTCACGGCCTAAAAAAGTCAAAACAAATCAAAGCGACTGCGTTAACATCCAAATCAAACTTGCTAGTGAACGAAGACGGAAGGTGCTTCTTGATCGCTCATAAGGTTAAAGACAAGAAACTTGCGACGAATCTACAAGACGTTGTGACGGTGGACTGGGACTGGTGCGTAAAGAGCATCTTCCAAGGCAAGCTCGTCAACTACAGCAAGTATATTGTGGGGAGATAATACAGAAGATCTATTGCTATATTGTAGATTGAAGTTTTCCATTTAAATGTCAATCAAACTTGGTTCATCCTTGGAGTTTCCAAAACCGTAGCCTGTGGCAGCTGGCTCCATTCTGCGCTGTCCGGCCAAGTTCCCAGAGGTGACAGTGTTGCCAATACCGGTATTCAAGAAGGGGTTTCCAGTGGCATTGGAGCTCAACCGAACGTTGCTCGTCTCCTGACGATATCCTGTACCCTGGGAATTGATGAAAGTGCCCGTCTTTGTGTGCTGGTGAGGAATACGGGTTGCACCAGTATTTCCAAACGTATCAACGCCGGTGCCCGTAGCCAAGAGCGTGTTAAGTTCGTGACTGTCGTTAAATCTGGAAGACTGTGATTGGATAGGGGCCTGTGTGGCGGGTGCTTGTGGTTGGGTGAAGAAGGCCGGCTGCTGTTGTTGTTGCTGCTGCTGCTCTTGCTGCTGCTGCTGCTGCTGCTGTTGAAATTGTTGCTGTTGCTGCTGCTGAGCCAAGCTGTTCAATGACTGTTGCTGTGGCTGCAGCTGTTGTGGTCTAGAGTCTTGTAGAGCAAAAGGATTGTTCGACCCCGTCTTCAAAGGCTCCAACTTATCTGGAGTGGACACCCCATTGTTGAACCCCGTATACTGGGGAATCTGGGGATGGGTGTATTGTGGTTGCTGGAAGAACCCTGCGGTGGGCTGGATGGGATTTCCAAACATGTCGTACAGTTGTTGCTGCTGCATGTAGTAGGTCTGCTGGGGCTGGAAATATTGCACCGGCTGAACGTATGCATACTGCTGCTGGAACTGCTGAGGCGGGTCGTCCAAGTCCAACAAGGATTCGTTCTGTCCGTTACGCAACTTGCGCATCTCCTCCTCCTCGAGAGAAAGCTTTAAAGCAGCCTGAAGCTCGGGGTCGTTTTCGTCCTCATTCACGGGACGATTTCTTTCCTGCTCCGCGGTCTCCCGGGAAAGCTCCAACGCACGCTGCAAGTCGGCATCGTAAGGCTCCGACAGCCGCTCCTGTCTCCGTCTGGGGCGGCTATTGGCGGAAGACTTGGCGTTCTGTCTTTCTCTCGAAAGTCGTTCATCGTCCCGCAAAAGCGCTACCAATTCCTTTGCCTTGACCCGGATAAGTGCTCCTTGGTCGTTGTTGGCCTCGTCGAAATGCACAAACTCCCTCAACGTCTTGATAATGTAGAGATTGTCCTTGGCCCAGAGAACGCACTTGTCAGAGCCAAACCGGACCAAATAATCCAATACCGTCAATGACTTGGCCACGTGCCGCCAGTTCTTTCCCTTATCGTTCAATCGGCGGTCAAGCATATCCATGATCTCCAAGAATTCCGTTTGTGAGGTGTAAGTACCGGCCGAGATTTCCTCCATATCGTAAGTGGTGGGACCGGACGGATCGTTGGAGGTTGCATTTCTGACCAACACCTGTGCGGATGAGTAGCCGTTGGCCACATTTTTGATGGAGCGGACGATTTTGGACATGTCGCTCTGGTTGGTGGAGAGATTATAGAGATTGTTAACGATAGGGGCGAAGTGAATGACACCCGTACACCGAGAGTATTAGTGGTGAAGTGATGGTAGAGATAATGGTAAAGGTGAGAGGAGGGAAAGTAAAGGTGATAGAAAAGAGAAGAGTATATTCCGGAGAGGAGGCAGTTGATCGTCTAAGAGTTCTTGCATGTTGCTGTTTTTTGGTGGATCTTCATCTTATGGATATTAAGTGAAATGAGTACTGGACAAATCAGTACTGTGAAATGAGTACTGGACAAATCAGTGCGGGACGGGCCCACTCACCTTCAGATATGCCTCAGACCCTGATCGACAGGCCCCGTAAAAATATAGATTACACAGCATCCATGGATTTGGACATTGCCATTCCTATTACAATCCAGTTGATTTTTACTTTGTCTCCCTTCATTTTCTATTTTTTTTCTTCGTTCTCTCTATACTTCTTTCACGGTCATTCCCATTTCCATGAGAATTTCGCATACTCCACGCAGATCACTAGCCATGACTCCACAATCATACAAACATTACAAATATCACAAGCAATCTAATTTTCTCCAAAACCCCACTCCACTACAACTATTTAAACACCACACTTCCCCATCCACTCCCCCACTCCCCCATTCTTCTCTTCCATGTCCTCATCTTCTTGTCTCATTTTGCACCCATTTCGCACGCGAATACCCACTGCTTCCTGCACTGCGCTAGTACAATTTCTATCGCCAGAAATCACTATCACCACCTCAAACATATTCAGAAGCGGCGCCAAACCTCCCCAATGGATCAACCCGGAAAAACATCCTTACATCCCCCTCTACCCCCCTATTGCCACCGACCTGCAAATTGTCTTCCTCCCCCGAGCTGTATGCCCCACCAGCTGGCGTGCCCTGCACAATATCTCCCATGATTATCATATCCATTTTTTCTAAACATTCATCTGAAATCACAATAGTATTCCCCCACGTATAAAATGATGCTCTACGAAGGTGACGTCAGAAGGTGCCGGCGCTGCAAGCGCAGAAGAATGGACGACGAGCCGCCCGAGGTGCAACAGTACAAGACTTGTGCAAAGTGTCGCATCATTGAACGAACCAAGAAGAAGCTGCGCAAGCCGTTGGCCGAAGAGACGATGCGCTACGGAATGCGCCAGTTCCAAGAACAGAACCAGAACTCAAACTTCATCCACGACGATATCTTTTCCAACGACCAGCTTCTCACCGATTTACAATCGAATAGAGATGTGGTCCCAAATCCACTGAAGCAGCTGTACAACACCCAGTTTGCCATTTATAAACAGCCAGCGCTGCAGTACCCCTCCCAGGACCACACTCCGACCAACGGCTCTAACTATAATTACTCGTATTCGGCGTCTACCTCCAATTACCAGGGCGCCAGATCTGGCACTCATCCTGGCGGGGCTCTGAGCGGACTGTCAGCGTTCCAACTGCCGCAGTTGGGGCTGAGCACTCCGTACGGCGGTGCTGCAACGCGCACTGCCGCGGTGGTTGCACCTACGTTGTCAGTAGCAGCCACTGCTATAGCTGCAGCAGCCATCAACAGAAACGACCACCCATTGGGCAGTGCCGGGGCCCCAACTCTGCACACTCAGTACAAGGCGTATCCTAAGCAG
The DNA here is from genome assembly GCA_030569115.1 of Sungouiella ezoensis. Lineage (NCBI taxonomy): Eukaryota > Fungi > Ascomycota > Pichiomycetes > Serinales > Metschnikowiaceae > Sungouiella > Sungouiella ezoensis. The sequence goes on from JAJMJY010000012.1 coordinate 306,055, forward strand.
CAGGACGACCGTAGACGGCTTGTTGCCGCCACAAATTGCGAGCTTTGTGCGTCCAAATTGGATCCTGAGGATACCATGAGTGCCATGTATCGATTGTGTATGGATTGCTATTCGGACCCGTACTCGCGGAAGGCCGTTTACAGCGACTTCAACGACTTCTTGTTGGAAGCGGTTGGCAATAAGGACCTAAACACCATGACATATATCTCGGAGCTAGCACCGTACTTGGTGGAGCTGCTCAACACAAGCAGGTCCATATCGTCGGAAGAACAGTTCCGGAAGGTTATGTTGGACTCATTTGGCCTGATATACGTGGATCCCTTGGTGGCGCTGTTGTCTCCCACCAAGTTCAGTCGGGTTCTGCACAACATCGCCGAGGTGAACAATACCTCTCCTGTGGTGTCAAAAGTGAGCCATCAATACCACTACCCCTTGACGGCACCTCTCAGGACATCATATTTGGGCAGTAGCGATGCAGTGACTGTGTCCATCGACCTATTTTTCCTTCCCGAGACAAATTTGATTGTTATCAAGAAGATCTCCAAGAAGACAGCCACCGACTACAGTGTTGCATTCTTGAAGTCTCTCGACGTCCAGATGAGAGCCAAGGGTCTCACATTTGACGACGATGCGCTCAAGGTGTATGCTACACTCAAACTCGATAGTGTTCCGGCAAATCAATTTGTGAAGGATTTCAGGACATTGCAGACCCAGATTGCCAATATCCGTAAGAACGAGGCAGCATCAGCCAGTGCGATGAACGGCAACCAGTCCTCCATCCCGAGCGGCGCACAGACCAACCAGGAAGCCCGGCACAACGATTCGCAGATTGAGACTGAACAAAGCAAGAAAGAAGAGGAGGAAGAAGATGAAGAAGAAGAAGAAGACGATGATGAAGAAGAAGAAGAAGAGGAAGAAGAAGAAGAAGACGACGATGAAGAGGATGAAGATGATGAAGATGATGAGGACTCCGGTGACGGTGACCCTGATGACCTAGACCCAATGTTCGCACCTTAATGATGACTTGAGTCATGAAAATCTAGAAAGAGTGGAAGTCGAAGTTGAACGAGAGAAAATCTTTACACTCAATATCAAAGTCGAGTCGATGCAATCTAAAAAGCTGGATGCCCAGGAGCAGTGGTGCTCGACCATCCATGCCGCGCTACGAAGGAGTAACGCGCTACTATTTTTGTATGTATATTATAGCCACACACTTCTCAGTCCGGTGGGCCCGGCATGCACAGAAGCATCCCACAGCCTTTTTTAACCAGGAGGCACATTAGTGAGAAATAGCCAGACTTGTCACGCGAATCCCAAATCCCCATTTCGCTTCAAAAAAATCCCTTTCGCTTCAAAAAACCATGAAGCTCTCCCCCGTGGCGCTAGCGCTCTCGCTTATTTCCGCCGTCAACGCCGTGTGGCTAGATACTAATAATGTTACCACCATCAAAGATGCTACTGCTCTCGTTGCCAAAGGTCTTCTCGACTACTACGAAGGAGATAAATATGGAGGAGTCATCGGAATGTTCACCTGGCCATACTATTGGTGGGAGGCCGGCGGAGCTTGGGGCTCCATGATCGATTATACTTTCTACATGGAAGACGACACCTACGTCGATCTCATCAAGACAGCACTCACCTTTCAAGTGGGAGACGACTACAATTATATTCCGCTCAACCAGTCGACTACCGAGGGTAACGATGACCAGGCGTTCTGGGGTATTGCCGTGATGGGAGCCGCAGAGAGAAATTTTTCCAACCCTGAAGATGACCGTTTGGCGTGGTTGTCGTTGACACAAGCAGTTTTCAACACCATGAGCTCACGGTGGGACTACCTGGAGTGTAATGGAGGGTTGCGGTGGCAAATTTTCCAGTGGAATTCTGGATATGACTACAAGAACTCGGTTTCCAATGGAGCATTGTTCCATTTGGGAGCCAGATTGGCCAGATACACCGGAAACGATACCTACGTGGAGTGGGCCGAGAGGGTGTTTGACTGGATGTACGGCGTAGGGTTGTTGACTGAGGGCGACTGGTGGTTTGTGTACGACGGAGTGAAGATCAACAACAATTGCTCCAACATCACCAAGTTGCAGTGGACCTACAACCAGGGCCTCATGTTGGCCGGATGCGCCTACTTGTACAACTACACCCTCGACGAGAAGTGGTATAACCGTACCATGAGTCTCTTGCATGCTGCACAAGTATTCTTTTACAACCAGTCAGCAGACGCTGTTATCATGTACGAGGCAGCATGCCAATCGCCCACCTCGGACAGATTTTCGTGTAACAATGACCAGCGGTCGTTCAAGGCGTACTTTTCTCGATTCTTGGGGTTGACCTCGATTCTTGTTCCGCAAACCTACGATGTTATCCGTAAGTGGCTTGTGGACTCGGCCAACGCTGCTGCTTGGTCGTGTGTCGGAGGCTCCGATGGCCACACCTGTGGACTTTCCTGGACAAACGGAACGTGGGATGGCGTGTGGGGTCTTGGAGAGCAGATGAATGCGTTGGAGGTGATGCAGAACTTGCGTGTGGCCGACTTTCCCGGACCGCTTACTGCCGCCACGGGAGGAACATCGGTGGGAAATCCTGCGGCAGGATACGCTCAGGCGGCAACCGATGCATCTCCACTTGTTTTGGATGCTGGCGACAAGGCGGGTGCCAGCATTATTACTGCTGTGATTGGTGCAGCGGTGATTGGTACTGGAGTGTGGTTGGTGATTTAAGAAAATGCACAATGGTTGAAAGAAAATGCACCAAGTGCATACGTTCGCTTCTAGTTCAATTTTATAAGTTTGTCAGTTTAGGCTAGTTTCTTCAGTAGACTCCAATCTCTGTATGGGCGTGTGTTGTAGACTACTAAAGTTGCTTTTAATGCAGTAGCATACGATTTGTCGTTCCTTGATAATACATAATGTCATTAAATTCTAGTAGCGTCCACAATTCTGGAAAAAATGATATATGAATGGCTCATTCGAATATAGATGTACCTCAATGCTCTTATGGATCAATGGCTATACCTTGCGCACCCTACTTCATAGTGACACTCTTCTAGTTTACTCTTCTAGTTCAACTCCATGATGTACAATTCTATCGACCTCAATTATACTATGCTAATTCTGATTAGTATTAACATGTCAATGCGTTTAGTCACTTCGAGTTCAGCCCCATGATTTTAACGTTGTCAATCATTAAGACTTGGACAGAATATTATTTCTGTATAGTGAGGGCACTGTAATAGTTTAGATTTGAAGAATTGTTGCCGAAGAACGTAGTTATTATTATAAAAGTATGGAAACGGGGCCCTTTAAGTAGACGGAGGAGAAGACAGTAGTACCGACTACGGGCGGAGGAAGATAACAATTGTTGGGATCCAATGAGGATCCAATGAGGATCCAATGGGGGATCAATGGGGGATCAATGGGGGATCAATGGGGGACCGATGGCCATGAGTGGGGGCCAGAGGATGCCCAACAACCGAGAAGCACTCCTAAGTTCAGATAAGTGAAAGGAACATTAAAGAACAAAAACACTGATTGGTGTACAATCTATTACAGGCAATGTCTTATGTCGTCGCCACTAGCTCAGCACATAAATTGCACTGCTTATACCAAAAACAGTCAATTGGCCTATTCAATTCCAAACCTCCTTCTAAATAGTGAAAGTCCATTCAAGACTAACTCTATCTTCTTTCTCCCTATTATCTGCTACCCTATTTTCTGCTACCCTAATTTCTGCAACCCTAGATATCTGATTCCCCAGTCGTGCGCGCCACACTGATAACACAGGAAGCAACCACTTATTCTACTACCCAACCATCATGAGCTCCGAAGACGCTTTCTCCTCCATCCAATGGGACCGCGACGATAAGCAAGAGCCGCAAACTCTAGTAGAAGACGCAATTATCGAGGAGGCAAGTCCTTCCAATTCATTGCTCCTCGCAACCGAAGCTCCCATCGAGACATCTAGTGTGACCCTGATTGGGCCCACGGAACAAGAAGATGCCGCTAAAATAGAGCCTGAAGTGTCTAGTAGCGCGGTAGAAACTGATGCTACTCAGGCCGTTTCGCCGCAGCCGCTGAACGAGAATCCTGGAGTCGATCTCTCTCGCCAAACTTTGCCTGAGGAACAGCCGCCACAACAGGTGGAAGTATCGAAAGCGCAGATAGAGGAGCGCAAAATGGAGGAGCAGTTTTTGAAGTACTCCATCACGCTGCATGCGAGCCACCCAATCAGCGACAGAGACGGCAACTCCAAGTCGTACATCTCATACTTGGTGACAACATCCACCAACCACCCGGACATCAAGAAACTTTCAGGAGGCAAACCAGAGTCCACCGAGACGGCAGGAGACATGATCACCGTGAAGGTGCGGCGTCGGTACGGCGATTTCCGCTTCTTGCATGATTGCTTGATCAATGACTTCCCCCAGCTCTTGGTTCCTCCGCTTCCCCCAAAGCTGAACTTCAAATACTTGACTGGCGATACCTTCAGCACGCTGTTTGTGCACAAGCGGTTGCACTCGCTCGACCGGTTCTTGCAGTTCATCTCGCTGCACAAGTTGTTGTCGCAGCTGGCTATCTTCCACTACTTTGTCAGCGATTCTGCCGAGTGGGCCACATTCACCAAGAACTTAAAGATCGCCAAGGGTGCAGACGACCACGAGCCACTGCTTGTTGGCAAAGTGGTCAACGAGGACTTGTTGACTGAGACAGTGATGAACTTCTTTACTTCTTCAAAGCATAAGCGAGAGACAGTCAAGGATATCTTGGAGATCAGCGACAAGTTGAAGAAGCTCTACGAAAACTTGATCAAACTCGACAAGATATTCTCCAAGCTCAATAAGAAAAACAGCGACTTGAAGGTCGACTACGAACAGTTTCTGGACCAGATCGACAAGTTAGCCGCGGTGCAGAATGCCACCAACTTGGCAAATGAGCTGGGCCTGGTCGATCCCAACAGATCCACTGTATCGGTTTCTGACGGCCAGAGCGCAGTCAACAACTTCAAGGTGTTCTCGGAATCGCTCCTCTTTTTCCTGGAACGCTGGGGTGATTTACATCGGTACATTGATGAGTCGTTCCTCGTATGCTTGAAAGACTGTGCCAAGTACATTGTACGGTTCACCGACTTGATTGAGTTGCAGCATAACAAAAAGATTGACTTGAAAGTGCTAGAGGATTATTTATCGAAGGTTCAGACTGATCTAGCCAACATCGGCGGTGGTCCTACTGGAACCCATCACGCTCCTCCCAATCCAGTTTTGATTGGATCGCAGAATGGAGGAATTGTGAACAGTACCACTCAGCTTATCAAGGATACGTTGTCGACGTCGGCCACTTCTCATATTGGCTCCACTAACGCGGACGGCAAGAAGTTGAAACTCCGGCAGAAAATCCAACAGCTTGAGAATGAGATCAAGATCCAGACCGAGGTGGTGAACGATTTGACGTCACGCATTATCAACGAAGAATACCCTAATTGGGATAAGTTTAACAAGAAGCAGTTGAAACAGTCGATGGTTGGACTCTGTGACCACGAGATTTCATTCTACAACGGGTTGGTTGATAATTGGAGCGAGGTAGAGCTCAAACTTATGAAACGAATCGACGAGCTCGGCTGAACGTACAATTTGCAGAACGGTAATCCGGGAGGCAAGTGTAACGATAACACAAGATGCTACAGTATGGAGGAACCACCAGCTACATTCAACAACCTGGACCACCAGTTACATTCAACAACCTGGACCGCCAGTTAAATTCAATAAACTGGCCACCAGCTACATACAACACAATTATTTGTTTCTCACATTGCCTATTACTTACCTTCACCTCTATGTCTCCTCTGGCCAGCCTGCCACGTGACGAAACATCACGCGCCCCACCCTACTATTCCTAACCACCTTGGCAAGCCAGTTACCTCCAATCACCATGCGTTTACTAACAGCTGTATTGGCACTTGTCGGTGTTGCAGCAGCAAACAGAGTAGTCATAGATGGAAATGTGAATAGCCAGGTGTGCGAAGGTATGTATTCCAAACAAGATTGGGGAGGATCAATCATTCCCCATATTGGTATCAAGCTCGACCAATACGGAAAGGATAGATACAATCCGAAGCAGCCGGACGCAGAACTGCTGGAGGAAATCAAGATCAGCTACGTGATTTTCGAGTTTAAGGATATTGGACACTTGGGAAAAGTCGACCCAGACACCGGAGTTAAGGCATATATATGTACCGAGGAAGCCGTCAACCGTGGCCTTTGTGAAGAGAAGCTGTTGGGCAAGTTCTTGGTGGACGCAGACGTTACAAACACCACCGTCTACACCGCCCAATTGACCCACTTGGGCCAGGCAAACATCACCTATCTTGTGGAAAAAACCGGATACTACTGTGTTTCCACTTATCTCTCTTCAGATACGAAATACAAGGGCACCGTGACGTTCCAGAATGCATTTGGCCAGTTGAGTGCATCGGAAATTCCAAAGTTGCCTGCCTACGGCATCTTGACCGTTTGCTATGCCGTTATGTTGGCATTGTATGGATTCCAATTCTTCAAAAAGCGGAAGCAGAACCAGATTTTGCCTTTGCAGAGATACTTGTTGGCCATGTTGGCGTTCTTGGCATTCGACACGCTTGTGCTCTGGTCCTACTTTGATTTGGTCAACAGAACCCCGACTCTGAACTGGTTTGTCAAATGCTACATGGTGTTCTTGTCGATAATGAACTCGGCCAAGATGACGTTCTCGTTCTTCTTATTGTTGTTGATCGGGCTTGGCTATGGTGTGGTTGTGTTGAAGTTGTCCAAAAAAGTCATGCTCCGCTGCAAGATTCTTGCTGGGTGCAACTTTGCTGCTTCCATGATCTATCTTATTGGTAGCTACCACAACGGTGGGAACGGCTCCTCCACCTCCTCCAGCGATATTTCTTCGCAGGGAGTTGGTGCTAGTCTTTGGGTGCTCTTGCCTCTCATACCGATTTCGATCAGTTTGACGATGTACTATGTACTCATCTTGTCTTCGATCAGAACAACCACCGCCAACTTGCACAAGCAAAGGCAGGTGATCAAGTTGCAGTTGTATGAGAACTTGTTCCGCATCATCACGTTGTCTGTGTTGTTCACCATTGGAGGCTTGGTGTTATCCAGTTTTATCTTTTTGAGTTTGTCGACCACCGAGGTGATTGAAGAGCACTGGAAGGGCTCTTTCTTCCTCTTTGACTTCTGGCCCAGCGTGGTGTTTTTCGCCGTTTTCTTGGGTGTTTCCTGGTTGTGGCGTCCAACAGAAACCAGCTACATGTTGGCGGTTTCTCAGCAAGTTTCCACCGGCGACGGCGCGGAAGATGGCGAGGGAGGCGACATTGGAGGTTATCAACACGGTCATGAGTTTGAGTTGGACGACTTGTCTGTGATGAGTCACAGCGACGAGGAAAGGGGTCCAAGAGATAGCTTTGAGTTGAACAACCAAGGAGTGCCACTCGAGGAGCCTCCAAAGTATCAGTTGAGCACTCCCAAGCAGCCCACTGCTGGGGCCAACAACACGCTATTCGAGCTTGGAGACGACGACCACGACGACGACCACGAGCAAGGTACATCGGATAGTCGCCTAAAGAAAGATGACTAGAACCTTCATTCAAGAGGACTAGAAATCAACGGTATGGTGAATAGAAAAATCAATGAATCATTCATGTATCAGTATTTATGTATATTACATGCCAGCCCACACCGTGCCACCGTTGGCGTGCACCTTTTCGGCCAACTTGCCCACCTTATTGTCCCAGTCAACCAAGTGATCGTACAAGGTTTTCACCTGGTCCAAATTCAAGATTCTAGGCTGCAACCATGTCACCACCAACATCTGGTCAAGCTGGTTGATGAAACCCTTGATTAGATTCAACGAGAAACACTTGATGATCAAGTGCTCCACCTCATCCACTGGAGTCCCTGTCACCTCACTGATTTCCTTGAAGTTGATTCTCTTGCTAGTAGCCAGCTTCAACGAGATTAACTCTAACAACGACATGATGACAATCTTCTGGTGCAAGAACGTTTGGTGGTGGGCGAGCACAGGCGACTTCTGAGTTGCCGTGGCCAACCACTCGTTAAATTCAGGCAAGTTTCCCGAGTTCAACTTGTGGATGAGGTTGTACAACCAGAAGTACTGGCTGTCTGGTTCACTGATGGAGTTCAAGATATCATGAAGAATCAACTCACCAAAGTTGTAGATTTTATCTCCCAATAAGGCCGCCATGCAAAGATCAAAGCAGATCAGCGCTTTCTCCTCTTCAGACAATGGCGTTTGTATGGAAGACAAGTACAACAACCCATTGGTGTAGAAAAGGTTATAGTTCTTATGGATCTTGTAGTACTGGCATTTGGTCAAGTAGAAAGCGCCGTTGATCTTGGAGCTGAACTCATTCTGCAAAGTCGACTCGAATTTGTCGCTCAAACCGTCCAAGATATCTTCGGCGGCTGACAACTCACCCAATTGTAACACGTAGCGAGCAATTTGCAAATCTACGTAGATAACGGCTTCATCGTTGCCGATGATTTCATCCAAGTCGTTGACTTTTCTCGACGAGAGCTTCTTGGTCAATTCCACTACGATCAGATCCTTCAATTCCTTCAACTTGTCCAAGCAATCAGTTGGAGAATCGAACGACTGCAACACAAAGTCCACGAGTTTGATTGAATTAAGCTTGTTCTGGAACTGCGACAAAAACAGGTTGAACAACTTGACTCTCAATGATCCCGTTTTGCTCTCGGGAAGACTGTAGAGTTGTTCCATGGCCAACGTTAATTGGTTCCATAACTTTCTCTCGTAGAAATCTTCTAATTCGTAGAGAAATTGGATGAGTTCCGCAGACTCCAACTCCAGCCTCATGGTAGCCAACACGGTAGAGATTTCGCTATCAATATCCATAGCCGACATGGTCAAGTAGTATGGATTGGTAATAGTTGGAGATGTTGGTGACAGTGAGCATTGACTATGTGGCGAATCGTGCGAAACCCAAACTGTTACTTTGTCCATGGAAACCACTTACGCTAATTAAACCTATAAATACGAGATATGCTTAGGCAGTCCCGGAGCCGGGCTCCGAGGTTTCATCAATGAAAGTTCGAAGTTCGTTCCAGCTTACCAAGTTCTCGTTGAACAACTGCTTTCCTGCACGAATGAAGTCCACCATGGCCATCAACCACTTCTTCTCCATGGTCACCAAGTACTCGTCAAAGTTGATCTGTAGATTCTTGGTGAGCTCAATCACGTCTCCATTGAAGAGTTCAATGAGCTGGTCGAGCTTCAGAAGCTCCTTTTCGATATGCTGTATTTTGTGCTGGTAGTGGCTGCTGAGGTCGACCGGCTGGCCGGGATTGACTCCGTTCTGTCTATAATTATTCTCTTCCGGTAGCGAAAACGTCGTCTTGTTGCCCCCAAAGAGCCCGTACCACGACTTCTTGGTCTGCACCCCTGCTCGCCTCTGCTTCGACTCGATCCTTCGAATGGCTGATTTGATGGAAGGACTGTCGATGTTCAAATCTTTCAAATGCTTTACTGAGTGATGACTATTGGTGTAATTGGCAAGCTCCTGCGCCTTGTTGAACTTGAGCTTATAAAGAAGCTTGAACTGCACGAGCTTGTACTTGTAGAACTTGACCAACTGCAACGCAGAGTAGTAATACTGAACAAACTGATCAATTGGCTCCTGCCACTCTGGAATAACATGCTTGTACAAGAAATGCTCAAAGTTGAGGAAACTGGAGTCCATGGTCAGGCCAAACTTCTCGATGGTCAACGAGAGCTGGTTTGCGTCCACGGAGTTCAACTCATGGATCTGCAAGGAAAAGTTGTTCATGTTAGCGCCCAACTCCACCAACACATTAACCATGTGCTTTAAGTTTCTCACCGACCGATTGTTGAGCTTGTGGAGGTCATGCAACACCTTGATATTCTGGTGGAAGTTGATCTCGTAGTTGATCAACTCCACGGGGATATCACCAAACGCCATCTTGTTGTCTTTCAACTCGGGCAGATTGCTCTCCTTGAGATCGAAGAGATTGATTTCGTTGTGCAACCGGTGCAAGTCGTCGTTCAATTTGCTAAGTCCAGACAAGTTGTCGGCGGAGTCCAAATCAAACCCGTTCACAGACGGCAAAAGCATGTACAAGCCGTTTTGGTCGGTGGGGTCGTTTGGGTTGGAGAGCAAGAGGTTCTGGGGAAGCAAACTCACCGGAGGCTCGTTGATGGCGTTTTCCCAGCACAATTCGTAGTTTGGGTCCAAGAATTTGTGGAACAAAGGACAATTGCGCAACAGCGGGTTCAGATCAAACACCACATCGCGCAAGAAGTTGCGGAACGACCGTTTTCTCACCTCAATCACCAGAATCTCCTTGCTATTGTCGATGGAGTTGATCAAGTAGGTGATGAGGGTGTGTTTCTCGGGAATAGGCGGAGTGATGGTGGTGGGGAACAACTTGACCAAGTTGTCTCTGAGCGACTTGAATTCCGAGTAGCGTCTCTTGACGATGATGGCGTCGTCTTGGTTGTCTAGGCGTAATTCTATCAAGTAGACTATCACATTGGAATTGACCAATCTCTCGGTCAGAATGACATCGATACGAAGTTTTGGACTATTCAACATCTTTCTGATCTTCTGTGAGAGCCCAAGCGACGAGTTGACCAATGCCGTAGAGCTGAAGCCACTGTGGGGGAAGTCCCGGGGAGGCTGAGGGGCCAGAGGCAGCTTGGGGGGATCATGCAGCAAGTTGTAGGGGTTGGCGAAGGTAGAGGAGCTGTAGAACAGTGGGTTGTTGTCCTGCTCGATATCTCCGAAGAGGCCGTCGTCGTCCATGATGGGAGAAGAACAGTTATCGATAGATTGGTAGAGGTGTGCAGGAGATAGGGAGTTTGGAGAGAAGGAAGGAAAGGGTTGGGGAGATGAGTTTTGGAGTATTGAGGAATTGATTATTAGAAAGATTGAGGCAGGGGAAAGAAGTGAAAGGAGAGAGAGAGAGAGAGAGAGAGAGAGAGAGAGAGAGAGAGGAGAGAAGGGACGGAATTTTTGTTATGGCGTTGAGTTGGTTGAGATGGCAAGGAAAGTACCGTTAGGGAATTGTTGGGGAAGGAACAAGAGGAAATAGAAGGGGATTGAAAAGAGAGAAGGGGAGAATTAGGAGGCAAGAGTGAGTAGAATGGAATGATGTTAGCAGCGGTAGAACCGGAGCTAGGGCTATGGAGTGTGGAAAGGTAGGTAGTAAGTGTGAGAACATAGGTTGGGGAGATGGATGAGCATAGTAGCACTTGAGACCATCAGAAACTGAAAGGAATGAATTCTTGTGAATTGTATATGTACTCTTCCATTTAATATGATTGGTTGAGAGTGGACAGTGGCTATGGCTGACAGTGGATATGGCTGACAGAGAAAAGTAACGCTGTAGTCGTGCTGATATTGTAGAGTTAGGAAATTAATGGCGGCGTGACAGAAATCAAGTGATTGGGGAAAGTTACTTGTGCTATGGAAACTCGTTCAACTGGCTTAACGGAGTACCTTACGCTTATGAACAGACTTCATGGCCCTATTCTGATGTTTCGACTGTCAATTAGATAGAACCATTAGGGGTTCAATGATTCCCATTATTGCTACCACTGGGAGACCCAGAGGCAGTTGGATTGTTGTGGTCAAATTTAAAAAGCTTATCATTCAAGAGTGGGAGACGAGGCTCAAAGTGGATAGGTATGACAGAATTCAGAGGAATTACTTGTAACAGCAGCTGTGAAGAACCAAGATGAGAATCAAAAATTCGTCAATGTTGTCTCCTATTGTGCTCTCCATTTTATCAATCACACAATTCGACAGTGCTATCGCCAAAGATGTAAATACTCCACAATTGTCGATTCTAATATAGATTCTACAGTAAAAAAATACCATTGATAACCTTAATCCTTGTTTGTTGATTTCGAGACTATGCTTTCTTCGATGGCCAGCCAGCTGATTTTTTCAGGGGCCCATAAGACAGTGTCATCACGAAAGCTGTAGTACGTTGCACCAGGGTCTGTATTAGCGTTTTTGTTTATTTATACAACCTTTTTTCCATTGTGATTTTCAGACCCCTTGTTGCCATCTTTCCTCTACCCTTCGTGGATATTGTCATTTTCTCTTTTGGCTACTTAATCTATTACTCGTTGTTTAAATATTACAATCATTGCTATCGATCCCACTCGTCAAAAGTTACAATAACCGTGCACTTTTGAATGCAATCTTCAGGCCAACTTACTGGGCTAAAGGAGGCATACTTCGAAGAAATAGATGAAATGTGGGTGAGCAGACCATTGCTGGGGACTTGATTTTTCATTCAACGTTTTGTCTGGACAAAGAGTCCAAGATCTTAGAATTTTGTTTCAATTCAGCTAGATTGAGGGCAGTCTTTACCCAATTACAATTGTTGGCTGCGAGAAATAGGAGTCCCGAGAAAAATGAGCCCACCAAGAAAAAATACATTTCAGAGAAAATTCCCCTCTGCAACAAACCACCAAACAACCACAAATTCTGGGAAAGCAACCCCAAAACTAAGTATCAATGACTAACATCCTCTCTTACGAGAATATAAGTGGTCTTGGAAAGTCAGCTGCGTGGAATATTGGACATTATTACCGAGACAGTATTCATGCGGTACCTGCATTTGTCAGGGGACTTTCAGAATGGCTGCAGCCCTGGACGATAATCTCACCCTTGGGTATAAATACCTCGCGAATATCCGTTTTCCCACATTTTTTGTACTTTCAATTACCTCGCTGTCACACCCAAGATCCTTTCTCTTCTTACTCTCTTCTGTCCTTAACCCCTATCTCCATCTCTGACTGCTCATCTATTTTCTTCTTTGCCCCACCTCTCCTCTTTACCGGGAACCTTCCTTCTTTCTTCGTTGTTATGGCTTCCCATTTTCGCAAAAGATTCCCCAAAGTTCAGCCATTTATTTCGCGTGGCTTTGCTCATCGATGCGCTCTCTACTCCGTGCATCAATATCGCGTCTAGCTCGTTTCGTGCACCGTGTTTCTTTCAGGTTCCACCAACTAACAAATCTTCCTCAACTAACAATCTCCATTGGCAACCACACCACCTTGGAAGCCAGCTTGGCATATTTATTTTCTGGGAACTCCTTTCATATAATCCCCGTCGTTTACTTTCCATTCTGCTTGCATATACCTATCTAATTTTGCTTGCCTCGCTCGCTCGGCATTCGCGAGTCTATACACACCAGCGAATATCCAACTACTTGTTTTTCTTGAAAGTCACCTCCTCTAGTATCTGTGACCATGTCTTCTACGCCCGCACCGAAGAACTTGCGGATTCTTTTTGCCGCATGCTTCGTGCTCTCGGCGTTCAATTTGTTGTACTTATTTCACGATGATGGGCTTTCCACGATCCCCCAAGACACTTCTAACATGTTTGATAAAGGCTCGCCCCAGGTTATTGTGGGCGACGACAAGATCGAAGAGAAAAAGCCCGTTTCTCATACAATCCTCAGAAAGTACTACAGCAACCAGAAGAATGGGTTGGTGATTCTCTCTGCTGGAGAAGGTGTAGTGGAGGACGATGATTTCGAGACCAAGGAGTTGGAGAAGATGCTCGAAGAGCACGCTAGTAGCGACGATAAAGGGTTCGAGATCGTCAAGATCAGACCCTACGACTATTCAACCCTCGCCCAGATGCCGCCGCGGAACCTGTTGGATAACGCTAGAAAGAGTACCCAGTTCAAGGAGGAGTTCGTCAAGTTCATGGAATCGTTGATGAAGCTGATCGCAGACGCCATGCCGGACTGCGGCGGCATGAATAACGACGAGCACTACGGTGAGGCTCTAAGCGCCGGAGAGTATCTCAATAAGAAGGGAAGAATCCCCGTCTATGGCGGCCACTGGAGAGAGTCCTACAGTAAGGAGCCCGTGAGAACAAAGGAGTACTTGCTGTACTTCTTCCGCCCCACCGAGAACGAGGTTGCTGCCCTCACAAAGTCCCACCTGAAATTCGTCGACTCAATGCCCGATTCTTTCCCTCTGGAATTGATCGCCCTTGGTGAAGACGAGTCCTTCATGCGTGGCGACGGTATAGTGTACTTAGGAGGAGGCAAGTATAATCAGTTGGTGTTGCTTTCCATCTCTATGTTGCGAGCATCTGGGTCCAAGTTGCCCATCGAGGTGATTCTTCCGAAACGTTCGGACCATGATATCGACCTCTGCTCCACTATCTTGCCCGCCTACAACGGTAAGTGCAAGATCATGGAAGACTATCTCCCAGAGCTGCTCATGAGAAACTTGGGAGGATTCCAGTTGAAGAACGCCGCCCTCTTGGTTTCCTCTTTCAAGAACATTCTTTACTTGGACGCTGATAACATTCCAGCAGCAAATCCCGACTTCCTCTTTGTCAATGAGCCGTTTGCATCCAACAGAATGATAATGTGGCCTGACCTATGGCGGAGATCGACCTCTCCTTCGTTCTACGATGTGGCTGGTATTTCTTATGATACTTCTCACCGTTTGCGTAACAGCTATTTCCTGACTGACGAGCGTGCAAAGAATCAGGAGGTTGTTTCTTTCCACGATTGCCACGGTACCATCCCTGATGCATCCAGTGAAACTGGTCAGATGATGATCGACAAAGAAAAGCATTTCCCCTCTCTTATTTTGGCCATGTACTACAATTACTACGGTCCTAACTACTACTACCCATTGTTAAGTCAGGGTGCAGCAGGCGAAGGAGACAAGGAAACGTTCATTGCAGCGGCTCACAAGTTGGGGCTTCCATACTATCAGGTGAATGAGTTCAACCGTGAGTTCGGCCCCCTCAATGCCAAGAACAAGCATGAGTTTTTTGGTATGGGTCAGTACAATGCCATCATCGACTACATCGAGTCCACAATTCCTGATCAGAGAAATGCTCCCAAAAATTACCCTCAAGATGAAGAAGATTACCAGACCAACAACTACAAGTTCCACTACTACAAGAACCATGCACTCATGTTCTTGCATGCCAACTGGCCCAAATTCTACATGTCGGAAATGTTCTTGAAGAATTCCGAAGGCCGAGGACCAAAGACTAAAGATGGAGGCAGAAGAAGATTGTACACCGACTACATGAATGAGGAGACCCCTCTGATGGACCTTGAAGTGGAGATCATGAGACACATCAAGTACTGGTTCTGCAAGCTGAAGGTGCAATTGCAGACTGTTCCAGAGCCATCTTCAGAAGATAGAACGAAAATTTGCCAGAATATTCAGGAACAAATTCAATACTTACAAGGGTAAATTTTGCTTCGTTGGCAGCGCGGCCAGGTTCTTATGGATACTACTATACTAGCAACTCACATCAACCATCGAAGTTGCACAACTGCGTCCACAGAGAAGCCGCTTTCAGCATATATAAGGCAATAGTGTTGAAGAAGAAGACGGATCTCTTCAACCTCATCAATCATCTCAAGCCTGGACACCCTTGCGAGTTCTTTAGTCTCGATCCACGAGTACGAAGCATCAGAGTATCCTCCCATCAGTGCCATGTCGGTCAACTTGACATGGAAACCCAATGCCTTGAAGTGGTTCTCCCTCGACTTTAGGTCTGGGTACTTGTGGAACGATTGCAAATCGATTCCTCTGTTCAATAGATTCAGCGCCATGGTTTCACCAAATGTATCTCCAAGACACATTGGTTCGTACACTAGAACGGAGACTCTGTCCATGTATTGTTTCCAGAACGTCAACACCTTGTCGTTGTCTTGTGGAGTTAAGTAGCATAGCACACACTCGCTTAGCACGAGCGTTGGGACAGTTTTATCCAAAAATGCCAACTTCTCTTCACCGCAAACGTCCAACGATCGTAAATCAAGCCCCAAAAGATGATAGTATTCGGAGTTCAAGTCGGAATCCATGCGTGCAAGCAGGCCTTTGGAGTCCGCAATGAGAGGATCCAATTGGACACCCACGATTTTCTGGAGAGCCGGATTCTGACTGATAGCTAACTTTTTGATTTTAGCAGACTCCGGAAAGTCGATTTCAACGTATTTCAAACTGGCTTTCGCCAACACCCGAAAACATCGAGTATCGGAGCCTCCACCCAACGACACGATCTGGCCCGATGGATTCGCCGAAATAAACTCGTCAACAACACGATTGATGGCCTCCGTGCGGACGTAGGTACCTCTATTAATTAGCGGAAACTTTCCCTCCTGGAACGACGCTCGGAGTGTTCTTCCAGCAGAAAGTTGAGTGTAGCCTTCGCAGTGGAGGAGATGCTTCTTATATGAATCGATGAGATCGGCGATGTAGATGTCGGGGGGAACAAAGTAGCCTTTTTTGTCGGCGCTGTATCTGCAGCTCAATGCATCTAGATCGGTGGCACGAACTAGTTTGTCCTGTCTTTCTTTTTGGGAGAGCATGGTGGATTGGATCAATTCTCGGCCATACAGGTGAGTGAGATATAGATTGGAGAGGTAGGATTGAGGATGGAATGAGACAGACTATTGATAAAAAGGAGACAAAATTAATGATCTAAGGTAGATAGATGTTACGACACAGAGTGTGAAATTCAGACGAGGCAAAGACAGAAAGTTCGACAGAAATAGTGATACATACTTCTTGTAAAGGTAACCTTGAGAGATCTAATGAGACAAATGTGGACAGAATTAAATATGAGAAAAAGACGCAACAAAATCAATGAATGACAAAGTCACACTCCTGATACCATTTATTGTCAAACAATTAAACCACGAACCTCCATCATTACACACTCTCCACTATCGCCCACCAGTTGTCCTTCTCATACCCAGAGTCCACCACCTTTCCTCCAGCTCTCTGTGCATTGTCAACCAACTCACCCTTCCTATAGAGATGGTAGTATCTATACTTTGTCTGCTGCTCCACTTCCGTCTTCTCCTCATCATTTCCCCCCTTCTTGCTCTTCTTCTTTTGTAGAACCCACGGAATTAAAATATCTTGGTCGTCGCCCTCTTTATATCCTCTCCGAGACTTCTCCTGCTCTAGTGCCCAACAATACACAAGAAATTGTCCGCCCACCTTGAGTTTCGAGAGAATGCGTCTGATGGCTTCGATACGACGTTCTTCGGTAGCAAAGTGGTGGATGACTGCAATGGATATTGCAAAGTCAAACCGCCTGTTTTCGTGGGGAAGATGCATTCCGTCAGCAACCAAGAGCGAGTACGACCCATCGATTTCCTGAGCACACCGCACCAATCCGTCCGATCTATCAGATCCGATAATTTCCAACTTCTTATTCACTCCCATGTACTTGCCGTTTCCACATCCCACGTCGATGCCCACGCTGTAGTCAGGTTGGGCCATGAGAAACTTTTCCACTATTGGCCATGGCTTGTAGCGAGTTTTGGAGAAATGGCTGGCGATTTCGTTGTAAACCTCGTGAACATATTGCTCTTCTTGAGCCTGGGGGATGGCCTGAGTTTCTATAGGAATAGACGGAACGCTCATTGTAGGTATAAACAATACCTGACTAATAATGAGGTGGAAACTACGTACAACGATGTACCGAAACGATGAACCAGGCTAAACTTGGTACTAGTCTTCTAGTCTTGGTGGTGCTCTGTGTAGGTTTAAAGAAGTCCATGAGATGTCTTCTGCACACCATTCAGTCACCATTGCCTACTTTTACATCTAACCGCTCCCAATTTTAAAACAAGGAGTCAGGTATTCTGAAACATATCGTGGTAATCTTGCAATTTGTCATTTTTGAAATTGAGATTGTTTGATATTCACCGATTCCTTCCACAAGTCTACTCTATACTGTGGAGTCTTCATGATCTTTCCAATTACAGTGGCTGCACTCGCCATCTGGATGGCGTTCGGCTCGTTCAATTCTTCCGATAGAAAGCTAGCTGCGTCGCTTCTCGAATATGTCACCCAAAATTTCGCTATTCGCCAGGACGTCGATATCCGAGTTGGAGATCTCGGACTACGCTTTCCAGATTTGGTGGAGGCCACTCAGCTCCAGTTGAATCATCGCTTGAATCAAGCTAACATTCCATTTGTGTACAATTTGGTTGATGAACTTCCCAAGATAGTCATCAGGCCCCGCAATAAAGACTTTGAGCCCGAGGAGGTGATAATTACACCGTTGGAGACACCCTCAAGTACCGAGAGTGACTTTGCCGTCCCTACAAATTTAGAAAATGATAGCTCAGTAGGGAAGGCCTCAGCGGGGAACAATAGTTCCGCAGCCACCTCTACCATATCCAGAACCATCCCGGAATATTACGTTGAGTTGGTTCTCGCAGACAAAGTGGGAATCTGGCAGGATCTCCATGAATTGAAGGTCATTCTAACATACAGCCTTAAAGCATGTCACCAAAATGACTTGCCTTTCTTCCTTACCCAGGCCATCTACGACCATTTATTGATGCCAGACGTCGAGCTTTTCGACTCTGGCCGAGATTTCTCTCAGTTTGTTCCTCAACTAAAAGTCAACATAATCGCAGCCGAGGAACTGGGAGAGTCTCCAGAGACTCTTAGAAGCCATCTCGAATCAACTATGGAGTTCCTTGCGTCCCAAATCTCTCCTTATGTGGAAACGAGCATCGAATTCTTCGTTATCGATGTAACTAAGAAAAGAGTTCCAGTGGCGCTTTTGTCCAACAACACTGCAACTTTGAACCTCTTCTACCTGACGTCCTTGGCCGGAATCACAAATAAAGTTCAAGGCGTGGACTTGTACCATATCTACGAGCAGAACATTCAAGAATATTCACATGACCCATACGGAACAGCATATAGAGAACATTCGCAAAAAGCTAAACATGGAGGATACAACAGTACGGATTTTGAGAAGGGGGCCACATTGGCGATTAAGGAGGCTGTTGGACTCGGCGACTTTACTGTGAAAAATGTGAACTTATTGGTAGAGAGTTCGATGAAGCATACGACAATTAGCGGTATTGTTGCGGTCCTAGAAGAACTATTGAGGGCTGAGACATTTGACTCGGAAAAATTCCATTACGTTGCTGAGCTTGTCGATACAATTCTTTCGGAAAACAAGCACGATTGGTCCAAGCACTTGAAGACGATTTTCGAGTTGTACAAAGGCAGGTCGGAAATCGAGCTATGAATAATCGATTCACCAGAAAAGTTTCAAATCAATGATTAAGTGTTTGGAATGGCCAATGTATATATGTATTGAGACGCACGGTTATAGATTCGACAATGTGAGCAGCCCATAGAACGCAGAGTAAACATTACGAAAGGTAAGGAGAACATAACCTCAGAAGAATCTCAGAATACTAGGCTATACGTTCCTCCTAGTCTAAAAAAAAAAATTGCAAATAGGACGTCCACCCAAAACTACCATCTATTCACTACTCTTCCTGCACTCCAGAATCAGAATTCAACTTCATCTCTTTACAATGAGCGAGTCAGATGAGTACCAGAGCGACGTCTCCCTCGACGAAGAAGATGAAGAACTCATCTGGAGAGTATTCTACAGCCCTCTAGAAGAAAAATCTAAAGGCACAGCCACATACCACGACGAGGAAGAAGATATCTCCGACTTGTCAGACATTGATGACGACGAACTCGTAGCAAAGTACAAGGAGCTCAAAAAAAAGGAAAATGCACCAATAAGCGAGGACGAAAAGCGCCGTTTGCTCATCACATCATTCACAGAAGATCAGATGGAGAGGTTTGAAGCTTACAGACGGATGGCCGTCAACAAGCCTGGTGTGAAAAAGATCTCCAATAGCATCTTGGGTCATTCAATTCCGCAGAATATTGCAGTTGTTATGGCTGGTCTTTCCAAGCTGTTGTTGGGCGATGTTATCACGAGAGCATTCGAGGTCCAGGAAAGAGAGTACAAAGCGCAGCTAATAATGGATATCGAGGCTAAGAAGAAGCAGAAGCGGGAAACATTGAAGAAGTTGGCGGCAGGCGAAGACTGCTTCGAGGCTCCTAGCAAAAAATTGGAATATTCGGGTGATCAGCGCATGCCTCTACAACCTGAACACATACGAGAGGCATGGAGACTATATAGACTTGAGTCCAGTGGAGCATTTCTGTCACAATGGCGAACGGAAGGTGAAGGAGACGGCAAGATGTTCCGCTAACTATTGGCGAATTAATTGGATGTTTCATGTGGTTCTACCACTGCTTGGTCAACGAATATATTGATACATTTTCTATTGGTTTTAGAATCTAATGGCTCTAGAATCTAATGGCTCTATCCTAGATCTTCAAGCTGCTCATACGCCGACGCTGTTCCGGGATCTTGGACTCGGCTGCCTTGGTGCACACCCAGGTGGAAGCATACATGTTGATTCTGTCGATCGACTCTCCAGAATGTCTGATGGCTGCCGGCTTACATGTGAATCCGCATGCTTCAAACGTTTTGATGTACCATGGGAATTGAGCAGCCGACCGGAGCATCACGCGACCTCCAGGGACAAGGCATTTCTTGACGGCCATGATCTCTGCCTTGGCATCCTCCTTGTTTGGATCAAACCAGTCCATGTGGTCCATGATAATGGCAATGGTGATGGACTTTTGCGAGAGACGCTCAAACACATCGTTCAAGGTGTCGGTGTGGAGTCGGATGTTATCGATAGGTGCCGTGCCGTCACGACGCTGACTGGTGAGGTTCTTGTATCCCTTGTCAGTCAAGTAGTCGGGACAATTGTTGCGAGCGTACTTTCCCTTCAATGTCAAATAGTAGAAGTAATTGTCGGTGGAGATCAACGAGCGACTGATAACAGGATCTAATGTGTCCACGACATACTTCAACACCGAATCGCCAATCAACTCGGCCTGGTTTGCTGGCACCCCAAGTGCCTTCCACAAGAAAATTGGATTTCCCACGAGAAGAGTGGCCACAAATGGGTTGAAGAGGGTTGGCTTGACCTTCGAATTCCAGATTTTAATCTGGTCTTTCAAGTTGGTGCAGTTGCAGAGCTCGTCGATCGAGTCGTGGATACCGAAGAACGAGAACACGGCACTAGCCAAACGCAATGCCCATCTAGTAGATCCAGTGTCATACAATCCTTTTCCCTTGAAAGTTTTCTCGCCCTTGTCGTTCCAATACTGGAAAGCATTGGAAGACAAGTTGGACGACAAGTGAGAGAGAAGAAGCTTGCGGAAGTTCTGGATACGGCCCTCACCAAACATCTGCCATACCTGCTCCTTGGATAAGCTCTTGAAAGCGGCCAATTTCAATTCCAAAAGATGGTTCTGGCATGGATTCAAGTCGACAGCATGGATCTTGCGTGGTGGATCTGGCAACGAAGCATAGGCCAAGATGTTGTCGCCCGCAGAAGTGATGGCCAACACGGTATCTTGGCTGGAGAATTTCAAGATCTTGTGGTCTTCGCGAGGATCCTCCCAGGTGAATGCGTAGATGTACTGATTCTTGAACTGGTGGTATTGGTCGTTGATCTCGTCAAAGTACACTCTCCATGGCTGTTTCTGGTAGTAGATGGAAGGGAATGGTAACTTTTTGCGGAAGTTGGCCAATGCTGCCTCGTGACCCTTCGAAACAGGAGCATCGTACTCAAGCTTTTGGGTTTCGTCCGAAGGAGCAAGATACGGAGACTCGGTAGCAAGGCAGTTGATTCTGTTGAGCAACAGGTGGGAACGGGACTTGTCGCAGCCAATCCAGATGTAGTATGGAATCCTGCCCAAAGTGTTGTTGTAGCAGTTGAGCGACTTGAGGGTTCCAAACTTGTACTCCAAGTAGTTTCTTCTAGCGGAGTCCAAGAACACCTTGTCTGCTTCAAACCATGTTCTCCAGAAGTTCCTGATCACCCAAGGAATGTTTCTGTTGAGAAGTCCACCCACAGTGCTGATTCTACCCACCGAGGTGTCTCTACTCTGGATACCGAAATCTGCAGCTGCGATAATTCCCGACTCCTTGTCCAAAAGTTCCACGGCGTGGTCAATGACTGAGTTAAAAGTTGGGATCATCAGCAAAGAATAGGAAAATGTGATCAAATCGGCAACATCATAGTCGATGGAAAAGTCGCAGGCATCAGCAACCATAACCTTGACCATATCAGCCCATGGTTTGCCAGCAAACCGTTGGCGAGCAATTGCGCAGAGCGACGGAGACAAGTCTACCAAGTACACTGCTTTGAAGTTCTGGGCCAAGGGCAAGATTTCATTCATCATCTCGATATTTTTTCCGGTGCCACCGCCAATGTCGACCCACACCATGTCCTTCTTCTGTGGCAAGTGGGCTGCTGCCAACTGCAAGCAGTCCTCTCTTCCCTTCAATAAGAAGTGACGGGTGGAGTCGTACACGTGGGCCTGGTTCTGGTAGAATTGCTCGAGTGCCTGCTGCTGATCCTTAGGCTTCACCCTTGTTTTTGACAAAACCGGTTTCACAAAGCACGCCCATGCGAACACCAACAAAGATCTCAAGGCTTTATTGATTCTGGTGGAGAGAACCAAGAGGGCCACCACGGTGACGGAGCCGCCCACAAAGATCTTGGAGATTTCAAATTCGTAAAACACTTCAACCATCTTATGCGCAATGGCTTTTTTGGAGATAAAATGTGACAGGGAAACGGCATTGGTGAATAGGCATATTTATACAATGTGGGTGCAAAAGGTTCTGGAGGTCGACCCTGCACCTGGCTGAAAAACGTGTGCAACCACATGGTCTTATCATAGTATTGATTGGACATCCCACGTGAGAGAGATGGAGACGTGTTTGGGGAATTTAGCAGTTTTGGTATTTGTGTGTTTGTAGAGCAGTTTTTTTTTTGTGGTTTTGCTCTCTCATGTCGGAAGAATAGGTGAGTGGGTGTGATATGGCATTGAGATCTGGATATGCGGAGCACATATCAATGGGTAAGCACAATAATCAGCCTTTTGCACCCGGTATTTGCATGTGAAAGCGGTGGCAATGCAAGACACGATTGTTCCGAAAATAGCTATTTGTTGTCTGGAATGAATATTTGGCATCCACCCATTGGTCTAATTTCATACCATACTGATTAATAGGAAGGTAACATTGTGACAAATTTGAAGATTATTATTAAGTAGGGCCAGTAATATTGTTTCAATTCACCATCTAATGTACATGAACTAGGTGGTAAATACACCCAGTGATAGGTTAAAAGTTGCAACGTGCCTATGTACCGCATGTCTAATAGCTAGTAAGACACAAGTACATGTATTGCATAACTGCCTGTCGCAAGACTCATTCAGCCAAGAGAAGGAGATGAACTATGTGCAAAGTGGAGTTTGAAATAAACCTCCTTCTACAGTCGACTGTTACAAAGACCACCTACCAAGTTGTTGTCGAGTTGGCAGTCTAGTATGAATACACCTCGATGAAGGAGTTCCATATTAGTACACTAATTGTTAATGGATGGTGCTCACCTCGTTTCCAATACTTTGTCCAATTAAATGGGATTTCCACTGATGTCCGCCAATCTCACAAATACATGAATATCTCTTCAATATCCATCTAACTCTCCTATCAATATCAGTAATGATTCATCAACGATCTAACTCTTGTAATGGCTCCAATTGACCGATTTCACCAATGTCATTTTCATGCACTCTGATTCAATCACACTAGTATCTTAAGTCACACTACTATCAACCTCTTCTGGACCACATACAATAAATCTGTCATCGTCACAATATGTTCTGTCCCAATCTAAGTTCTCTCCAGCACGTTCATTCTCGCCATATTCACTGTTCTACTAACTTTCACCACATTAAATTGATTCTCACATCCGAGCTCTGCATCCTCTTCTTTCAATAGAAATCTCCACGACCTTCTCTCTCTATCTACCATGTCTATAAATCTTCCAATCTTCTCAACAAATAGTCTACCTCCACCTTCTTGGTGAGCGGAATCACATACTCCTTGTACAACCGTACAATCAAGTCAGCCTTAACCTTCAGCTGCGCCATTTGCGAGTACTTCAATGTTGGATCTGTTCCGTACGTCTCACACTTCTCTTTCAATCTCTCCAAAATCTTGGCCTCCACGGCGCTGTTGGTGATGCTGGCCTCAATTCCCTCCACGTCCTTCGCCTCAATGAGCTTCTTGTAAAGCTCAGGGTCTGCTTGGTATTTTGCCTCGGCCACAAACTTTCCAAAGTGAATTCTTCTAGATAGGGCCTGCAAACACTCCACATCGCAGACCGAAACAGAACCGGAGTTCTCCTGCTGATCTCCGCTGCCACATGACACTTCAGGGATGATGTTCTCTACGTAAAACTTCAAAATCTCGTCGTTGACGTTGATTTCATCGCTGTATGCCGCCAAAACCTTCGGGTATTCTATAGAGGGCAACAACGGTTTGAGCAATTGGTCGGCAAAAAAGGGCGTCTCATCAGGTGCCTCGTACCGTCTTACTTGCGAATGGGTTCTTTCTGTTTGCAAAAGAAGCCATTCTAGGAACAGCCCGGTGAAGTCAGGGATGTTGTACTTGTCTTTCTCATAGACAGAAGGAGAGGAGAAAAACTGCAGTCTCTCAATGAAATCGAACACAATGGTATCCTCCATGCGCACAAGCGCAGTGCGGATATTGTTCAAGTCTAGAATGGTCTCTGGCTTCATGAAATCCATGGTGAATGAGTTGTGAAGTGAATGGGATGGAAGTTGTCGATTAATCTCGGAGTGCACGTGACCTGATTCCATAGTTAGAAAATAGAAGGGGCGGTCTCGGGAGGAGCAATTTTAAGGTGGGCGGAATCGAGGGAGTATCAGTTTAAATGTCCCTTCCAGGGCGTATGCCATATCAGTTATTTATTATGCCCTTTCAGGTAGTTCGTTGATGGGAAGTTTGGAATAGGCTCCATGGGTTGTACACAGGAAAATGAACTGTGTCAACGTTAAGATAAGAAATCTCTTGATATGTGGGATGAACTGTTAAATAGCCCCTGACAATGAGATTCTAAATTGTACTTAAAAATGAATCTCCAGGCTACTACTGCAAAATGACTTGTTGAAGAAATATTGGCACTTCTGAGATACAGTATTCCTTATCCCCTCAATATTGGTTGCTATTCAAATGGTTGCAACAAGTGCAGAATATTACGAAGAGAAGACGGCGGTCTGCATCTCGAGATCGAGTGTTTCAACCGGTAGTATTGTAGCAGCGTAGAAGAAGTTGAGAATAGTACCCTATGAGATGCAAAGAGTTCAAAATTGTCAAATGATTCGTTAAGAACAGAACCCAAGCCAACAAACTTGCCGAGCCTGTTCACATTTGACCTCCCTCGACCAACTGTTAGCAATCTCAATATCACAATGGCAAATGGGAGATCCAAACAGTCCACACCAAAGTCCACTTCATTAACGCAAACTCCAGAATTTGATTCAATTGTTCATCCCATTCCCAAACCCTCAATCATACTCTAATTTCGACACTCGCTGCTGTGCGTACTTCGTCAACATATCCGACTCCTCCTTCCTGAGATCGTCGTCGTCTCGTGCCTTCAAAGCCAGCCGTCTATACAACAAAAAGCGGCGAAGACGCTGTAACTGACTATGGTTCTCGCCGTAATTGTCGTATGCATCTGAAAGATCCGAATGTGCTCGCAAATTCATGAGTCTTGTCTGCCTGTTGAACTCCTCGGTCCTCTGGAGGGCCAACATGATCTGCAAAACCACAACCACAGACGCCACCGCTAGAACCTTCCACAAAATCAGCCATTTGCTTTTCTCCCACTCTTCCCGCGTTGGCGCAGCCCGCCCATACCGCATCTGGTAATAATCTTCCCAGGTTGCTGCGTGCCAAAACTTGGAATCGTTCTCGTAGGCGTATTTCTTTCTATGAGCGTTGGCCATGCGGTACGCATCGAAATTGCCCGTTTTTCCCCGCTGGTAGTCATCCCACGACGTTGATTTGTACTTTCTATATGCGCTACTCTTGCTGGGATCCTTCAAGATTTCGTAGGCGTTCTGAATATCGTCAAACCGCTGTCTTTTCTGTTGCACCAGCAACGGCTTCCCTCCTTCCATCACTTCGTGGTTAGTACATACATCCGGATGGTATACTTTTACAAATTTCTGGTAGGTAGACTTGACTTGCTTCTCATAGTCACGGCGATTAGCAAAGTCTCCTTCTCCGCCTAGAATATTGAAGATTTCGTGGGGTGACGGGCGTTTACCCGTGGGCCACTTATGGAGTTCATATTGCGAGTGCTCAACCACTCTTCTGGCCGAACTGGAAGCGAATCTTCTGTAAATCATAATTGACAGTGGTCTATTCCGATTCGGACAATAAATAAATGGTAATGGGGTTTCTGAATTCAAGAGTGTAGCAATTTCTGGTGATATGGGAGGAATATGCTATGGGTCCAAGAGCGTGAATGGCCAACGGAAAAGAAGTAGTGATGGTAGAGAATGATAGGATGAGGAATGATAATGTAGATGTGACCTGCTGGATACGATAAGTGCCGAGCGGAGCCGATTGTCGGGGGCAGAGAAAAGTCAGGTGAAAATATGGACAATACCAAGAAGGGAAAGAAGGGAATTAACCCAACGAACACAAAGGTTGGAGAAGTCACCGAGATAAAGAATTTACTTCATTTTCGTTTGATTTTTGATGTCAGTTCATGGATCTACCTCGCCAGAATGGCTGCGAAATTGAAGATTAATTGCGAACTCCCAAATGTGGCACCGGAGTCTCTTGAATAGACCCGATGAAAAGCTGAATAAGATATTTATAATAATCTCCAGAAAACACCGGAGGGAATGATAAATTTCCTGAAAGTTTAGATCTATATAGTAGATTTGGTGGAACTTAGGACTAGTTTGCGTAATGTAGTTGAGGTTAATGAACAATAGTGAAAAAGATAGCTGAACGCTTAACTCTTACTGCTTTCAGACTTTCTGGAGATTATACTTGAATATATGAACTGTTTGAAGTGAGCCAACCTGAAAGGCATGTTTTGAAAGCTCCTTAGACATTGCTACTCAGTGATACAAGCTATAGGAAGGGCAAGAGTGACTGGTAGCAATGACTAGAACAGGACAAAATATGCTCTAGTTGGAGTCTACATGATGAAGATGTATGAAAGTACTTCCTCTGTCATCCGAGAATAATTGAACACTGTAACATCGACTAAATCGACTAGACACTCCAACCCAATCTCATTCGATCCCTTTCACCTACATTTTCCTTCCTTATTCTCCACATAATTTCTCATTCTCTACACCTATAACGAAGCAGTGAGTCGCACGTCGGTGGTAACAGCAACCCCCAACTTAAATACCTGTTCGACATTTCCCTCGTCGTCCAAAACAACCAAATCTCCATCGCAACCAACATCTAAATACCCCTTGTTCTTGATCCGCAATGAATCCGCAGCGTTGTTGGTAACAGTCTTGACTGCCTGAGCCAACGAAATATTGGCCCACTTCTTCAAATTCTTCACACATTCACTCAAGTCGGTGGCTGCTCCCGCCAACGTAGTGGTTCCCTCTAAGTAGAGTGAAGCCCCCGACTTGACGATCTTCTGATTGTCCCACGCATAAGTTCCGTCCGCCAATCCAAACAAGTGCATGGCATCAGTAGTTAGAACGCACTTATCTGGATTAGCACGATACGCCAAAACACACATCGATGGGTCCACGTGGACTCCATCACAGATGAGTCCAAAGTATGGAACGTGAGATCCAGCTTGTGGGGAAGTCACCAACCCCACAACTCCCACATCTCGATGATGTGGTTGAGGCATAGCATTATATAGGTGGGTCACCATGGATGCGCCACTTTCGACAGCTTTCAATGCCGTTGCATAGTCTGTGGCGGTGTGGCCGATAGAAAACACTACATCGGTGGATTGTAGAAGTTCCGGAATCATTTCAAGCACTCCAGGTATCTCTGGGGCCGCTGTGACGATTGCGACGTTGTCCACTAAATTTCCACCGCCATAGATGTCTGCAACGTCGTGTTTTTGTGCATCCACAAACGTCTCGACAGGATGACAACCTTTCCTTGCCTTGTTGATGAACGGACCCTCCAAATGGGCCCCCAAAGAATCGCACATTGTCGATGATCTGCTCTTCTTGTAGATGGGAAGCACCTTCTGATAAACCTCGGGGAAACTGGAGGTTATAGTGGGACATAACGAGGTTACACCGGTCTTTAAGTATTTGGTCATAACGTCTTTGTATAATGCCCGGAACTCGGAAATATCGTTATCGGTGGAAGTTTCATTCAATGCACTGAAGTTTAATCCGTAGATTCCGTTGTTCTGAATATCGATGTAACCTGGGGCCACGATTTTTCCCTCGAGGTCGATAGTCGTGACGTTGCGGGTGGATTTTGGAGGGCTGACGATTTTTCCTGATTTGGTGTCGATGTAGAGATCTCCATTGTAGATGGTTCCCTTATCGCAGAGATGGCAATTTGTGAGTCTGAGCATGATAAGAACTCTGTTGACAATGAAAGCAACTGATAAGAGCTGGGTGATAAAAGCTGGACAAAATTACCTGAATAATAACAGTACAACAATATTGCGACAACCAGTGACTTATATCTGTAAGATTAATGTGGAGATGACTGATGCTGACTAGCTCGTGGTGCATTAATAAATCTATGTTACAGTTGCAACTTTGCGGGTGTTGCTGCGACCGGACTGCATGGTATGCGGGGATTCACCACTGCAACGTTGCATTGCGACTTAGCTTCTCCACAACGTATCACCACAAGCAATTATGTCTTGTGTTCCATATAAAATTGCCCTTGTCCGACTATGCGTTCTTCAATAATCCTGGTATCTACATCTTCCACCACGCCTCTCCTCCACCATGAAACAGGCCATTTTCTCCTCTCCAGATGACGCCTCGTCTTACCTCGCCAACTATATTATCTCCAAGGTCAATGACTTTGCACCTTCACCCTCAAGGCCATTCGTTTTAGGCCTTCCCACAGGTTCTTCTCCTGAAGGAATCTACCAACGCCTTGTTGCAGCCTACAAGGACGGAAAGGTGTCGTTTGCTAATGTGGTGACATTCAATATGGACGAATACTTGGATCTCGAGCCAACTCACCCGCAGCTGTACCATTATTTCATGTACGACAAGTTATTCAACCACGTGGACATTCCTAAGGAAAACATCAACATCTTGAACGGACTTGCCACTGATGTGGAGAAGGAGTGTGCAGATTATGAGTCCAAGATCTGGAAATATGGCCGCATTAACCTCTTTTTGGGAGGTTTGGGGCCTGAGGGCCACTTGGCATTCAACGAAGCAGGCTCTTCAAGAAGCTCGAAAACGAGGAAAGTTGATCTTGTGGAGAGCACGATGAAGGCCAACAGTCGGTTTTTCGATAACGATCCAGCAAAGGTTCCTCGCCATGCATTATCGGTAGGTATCTCCACCATTTTAGACAATTCTGATGAGATTACAATCATTGTGTTGGGAGCTAACAAGAAATTTGCCCTTGAAAAGACATTATTTGGCGCGGCTAACGATGCGGAGTTTCCATCGTCCTACTTGAGAGAGCATAAGAATGTGCTTATTGTGTGTGATCATGCTGCAGCCGGATTGATTGCTAAATTGTGACCGAATAGGAAATAATGTAGGTAGAAGTTGATAGAGGTGGCTGAAGGATCACGAGTCTAAATTCTGAAACTTGCTGATCTCTTCCAGACCTGATGATGAGAAAGCTAATACATATAGGCGAGATAACCAGGAATTTAATCTACATAGTTGAGAAAAGCAGAAAATAAGGTCTTTGGAAAATAGTTTTATTCTTCTAGTATCCACTTATCGATGAAACGGACTATTTTGTCAATTTCACAAACCAAGAGTATGAGAGAGCGAAGACTTCCAGTTCTTATTAAAATATGGAGCAGCATATTAAACATTCAAATGGTGAAACGTAAAAAGTAGACAAGAAAGAATATTTCCTAGCCCAAGGACTTCTAAAAAGAATTCATGTCCATTTGGACATTTAAAACCACCAGTCCAACTCTCTCACACTTAGACAGTTTCCGGACCATCAGGCATCATCAACGAGAAACCTCCTTGACATTATAAGTGAATATTATTGCTTTACTGGGTTATTTTTATTTTTTTTTGGAGAAAGCCTGTTCTTCAGAGTGAAGCAGCCAAAGAAGTCTGATGTCTAACTTTCGCAGGTGAACAGGTCTCAGTGAGCTCTGGCTCTCAGTCTTGACCTTTCCTTCCCGGACCTCAGATCCTACAACTCATGAATAACCATGCTATCCTATGCTTATTTTACGTGGCATGCCGCCCCAATGGCAGCACCAACTATAGAACTCTCGTGCACCTCCTGAAGTTCCACCTGAATCCCCAAATCTACCGTATAAGAGCAAGTGTTCACGTAGCTTCTTATCATCTCACGCATCCGAGTGAAGTATGCCAACACAGACCCAACATAGCCAATGGTGATGACCTCGTTGCCAAACTGTCCGTTATGGGTAGCCAACAACTTGATGTATGCAACAATTACAACTGCCACAATATACGCAGCACGACGAGCTACCGCCTCCACCAAGAGCTTCAACGATAAAACGTCTGCAAACACCACCAGCCCCACGGTCCATCCGTAGAAAGTCTCCACTTTGGAGGCCACAAGGGCATAATCGTCACATTCGTGGATGAAGCACATGAACTCGCCAGTGACACCCTCGTATGGTTTTAAGAGCATTTCCACATTCTTCTGGCCCACAAACATTTCGCCCTTCTCCATCATCTCCACCATCACCAACCGAACCAACTCAGGCAAATACCTTCCAGAGGCCAAGAGTTCTGAGGGCTGGAAAATGTCGTTAGAGAGCGGGTCCAACGTCATGTGGGGGGCAAAATCTGGAACGGACAGGAAACGAGAGTCGATAATCACGTCGTACTTGTTGGCAAAATCCGAGATCAACTCACGACCGAACATCGACGTTTCGGTGTTGAATAGACACCGTTTTTGCGCCGCCAACTGCTTCAGCGGATGGATTTGGGACAGCATGTTCAACAGGCAACACACATTGAGTCCCGTGCCTAACACCACCGCCAACTTGGTTTTGGAATCGGCGAAACATCCTGCGGCATAAACAGCGAGCGAATCGTTGATGATGGACTCTACGTTAATGCGGAGTCCATGACGGAGAACACTCGTCTCGAGCAATTCCTTCAAGTCACGGCCAAACACCGCCTCGTCCACCTCGTAGCCTTTCCCCATGTATAAGAGACTGGCCGAATTGTGCGATTTCGATTCCATCTGGAATGACCAGGTGAGTCCAGTGGTGATAACGGAATCGGCCAGAATCACCGTTTGCGACGCAAGGGTCTCTTTGATCTTGCCTCCGATCCATGCAAAAAAGTTCTCGTCCACGAACTTATTGGAGTTTTCCACCCTCCACTTTCTTGAACTAACTAATCGAATCCGATCCTCACGGGAAATCCCCTCTTGTGGAGGTGTGATGGAGATCACAGCTACTCTGAGCGTGGATCCACCCAAGTCAATAACCAAGAAGTCGCCTTGTTCATCGCCGGTGGGATCTATACTAAAATTAGGAAGCATGGAGAGCAAGGAGCCCTTCAGCAATGCTTCCTCAAAGGAATTAGCCATGTTGCTTGCGTGGGAAGATAAGTCGGCCACGCGGGCCGATCTGGTGAAGAGTTCGAGCGACAGAGTCAAAACAGGAGCCGGATCCGAGTCCGAAAGCGAGGTACTTGGACTCAGCTGGGCCAGTGGGATGCTAGAATCCATGGTGAACATAGTGTTGGTAACTGATACGCACGTAGCGAGGGAAGATTTGGCGGTTGTGCAGAAGTTGGAAATGGAAAATGGAAGCAGCTTATGGAGAAGAAGAAATAGGAAGGAATAAGTAGTCGGCTCCACGATTCAACAGACGTTTGGGCCACGAGGAAAAACCCAACGGTGTTGTAGTTACATTGTGGAGTGCGAGGTTGCAATCCTGCGATGCGGCCCGCTCTGGGGGATGGCGAGTGTCTGCAGGGAATGCAAGGGTTGCATTGGTGCCATGTTACATTCTGAGGGGAGGGTTGCAATAAGCTGGGCCAACAGGTTCATATTGATATTTGCGGGGGTGCCACTATGGAAATATGTCGTCTCCTCCTTATTTGTGGAGTTTCTTCCGGTCTCGGGGCCATATCTCAGAGGGGGAGGCATTTGTCCAAGTTTTGTTCGCGGTAACGTTGCAGTAGATCTTCCCTCCAGGTCGTAGGTGCACTCAATGCAGCACCATTATAGCACCGTTGGGGGAAGTAAGTGCCCGTTGAATTGCCACTATTGAGTCCTATTAAAATCCAGCATTATTTGCATACTACTTTCCCAATCTAGCCCGATTCTTCGGCCGGAGGCAAATCATCAAGCTCAATCTCTTCCGCGGGCTCAGTGGACGTCGAAGTTGCAGTCCCAGCCATCTTGGAAATATTACGCGCATGCTGCTGGGGCTCCTCAATAAGAAACTCACGGAGTTTTTCTTTTCCGACAGTCACTGCTCCATCCAAAAGCTGCCGGGCCACAGAAATTGCCGGCGTGAGCAAATTCATCAGGTACAACACATAGACTCCAGCACCGACCATGAGCAAGAGCGTAAAGAAGAATGGGTTACGCAAAACTGCCATGAACTCGTTCCACCCCAACACCAAGATTATCAAATATATGTAGTAGGGTATCTGGGTCACATGCTGGATAATGGAACGTTTGGTTTCAACAAACTTGGCATCGCTTTCCTTCTTGAACTTCGATAATACTTCTGCTTTTTCCTTCTCTGTGATAATCTCGGCGAAACACTTCTCTGAATCATCTTCGTGACTGTCGTCATCGCTCTCTTCCCCTTTCTCTTCAATTTCAACATTAAGCTCCAAGCTCTGGTACTTGCGCTTCAATGCTTTGCTGTGCAAGTCGAAAGGAGGCTTGAGCTCGGTGCTATTAGATAACTTGGCAAACGTCAAGATCGGAAATGCTTTCATTGAAAACGTTTTGGCTTCTGCAAAACTGAGTTCCAACTCGTGCGAGTTTTCATACATCTTGGGAACTCCATTCTCATCATAGCGAAACTTGTCATCAAACCTGTCCTTCAAAATATTCAAGAGATTCTCCTTGGAGATGTACTTGTGGATCAAAGTATCCAACAATTCCCACGACTTGAAGCTGAATGTGCGCATGGCAGTTTCGTCGACCAATGGCTCGGTACCTAAACCAAAATCGTACTCTCCATTCTCAGTCTCATACTTGTTCAATGTAATCTTGCTAAGTGCACTGAACTTCTCTGAAATGATGTCCCAGGTGTTTGTGGTAGGATTGGAAATCTCATCGAGAATAGTATTGCTCAACCCATTATTAAGTTTCTTGAGGGCCTTGCTGATGACACCGTTCAACTCCACAATCTGCTGCTTGGTTACTAACTTCGCCACTTCCTCTTGTAAGGCTCTGATGTATGGCTGGGTGTCCAATTGGCCGTCCAAAGAAAGAAGAGCAAGAGTATCGGCGTATTCTGCAGACACCGACCCGGTCAACTTTTCCACTGCCGGAACGAAAGTTCTATTTCTAGATTTCTTGCTTAATCCCAAGGAAAATGCCTTGACACTTGAAGACAATAACTGTTTGGCAAAAACAGAGAATAATTCAAGCAACTTTGCATTAATCTTCTCTGCCAAAGTTAGTCTTTTCTGGCTGTAGACCGATTTGTTGTACTTCGAAGCAGATAAATCATAATGCTCCAAAGCATTGTCTTTCATGTCTGTGAAGGCCAATCCGATTTCCTTATATTCTTGTGGAGCAGAAGCAGTTTCCGTCGAAGTTTTCTCGTACTCGGAGAAAACTGACAAGAAGTCATCGAAACACTGGGACGCGATCTCATCACACTTGAATTTAGCCACTAAGATCTGCTGCGTTGGCAAGTCCAAATCCTTGTTGTTATCGATCTGCTCCCAGCAGTTCTCGGCATACATAGTCCACCCTTCGATAGGAATATCGTGGTGATAAAATGGCTTGAACAAGAAGCCTTCATCAGAAGGATCTATGAATCTGTTGCCAAGCAAACGGATGTCCGCCACAAACTTGTCATACTGCAACACTTTGTGGCTCAAGGTGTGGAACGCCAAGTCGAAGAAATCTCCAAAGGCCAAATGGGCCACTTCTGGTGGTTTGTTCAAATTTTCCCAAATCTTCAACAAATCCTGGGTGATCGTGGCCGAGAGTGAGGCCAACGGCGTCACGCCAAGATGGTCCCGGATTACGAAAAGCAAAAGCACCTTGTGGTCGTTGTTGTGGAGCTTGGCGTTGCCGAAAAGCGACAAGTTCACCTCAAACACCGTCTTCAATAACCCCATATTGGCACCCTGATACAAGCCCACCTGAGTCTCCCACAAATTGACAATCAACACTTCACTGGTAGATAACGCAAAGAGCGCCGCTTTCCTCTCAAAATCCTGATCCTCTCCTCTTTCTCTTCCGTCGGTTCCCTCCACGTCCATAACTAAAATGTTGTTGTTAGAAATTGATTTTCCCGACGGAATCAGATTGCTCACCGCCGGACTGACCGCCATCCAGATCCCTTTGGTGGTTTGCTGGCGATTGACGTCGTCCATAACGTCGAAATTGGTGTTGAACAAATGATTGAGAAGCGTCGATTTCCCCGTAGATTGAGATCCAAGCACAGAAATAATTCGGTAGTCTGCCAGCGGCTTCGATGTTGAGCTGATGTAGTCCAAGATTTCTTGGTTGAAGTGCTTGTTCTGATCTATGATCTGAATGGCGTCTTGAACAGACTCAATTGGCACGAACGATGAGGAAGACGAAGTGGTTCCATCTTCGGCCACGGCAGTTTGAGTGGGCGATTCGCCTGAGCTTGGAACAGACTCCTGCAATTCCGACATCGTGTAGTGGTACGATAATGGTGATGTTGGAGATCAGTGGAGTAGTGGTGAGGACACGCCGGGTCACATGAAGGTCAAGTGGCTGCGAAATGAGTAGGAGAAGAGAAAGGAATTGAATGGATTTTGGTGTCATGGTTAATTTAGTTTTGGTTAGTAGGTGGAAACACATTC
Source organism: Sungouiella ezoensis (assembly GCA_030569115.1). Classification (NCBI taxonomy): domain Eukaryota; kingdom Fungi; phylum Ascomycota; class Pichiomycetes; order Serinales; family Metschnikowiaceae; genus Sungouiella; species Sungouiella ezoensis. Next base: position 341,061 of record JAJMJY010000012.1, read on the forward strand.
GTATTAGTTCTGTTCTGAGACATTTGAGTTCATTTTTATTGGATGTACTCTTTTAGGCTGATTCTTGTTCTGGATGCTTTACAGGTTGAATTGTTGATTGCTTGGTGGGATGCCGAGGGTCGTAGTTTTCCTAGTATAGAGAAATCAAGCAGTTTGAGGACACATGGGGCATGGAGAAGTAGTCAAAGATGCTCGTGGCCAATGCTGATTTTGCTTCTGAGGTAGTCGGCACGAGAAGGAAAGTCCCGAGGATTCCGTAGACTAGTAAGAGGGTCACATAAAAACCAAACTTGGGGAACAATCGGATGCATGCTTATGAGAGTGCTATGAGCAGAGTTTCGGTCATTTGATGGTTGATTAAATAACAGATAATGTTTTATTTGGTAGAGAAAACAGGCTTGCCAGACGATTACTGAGCTATCTAGTGCGGTTCATCAATTAGAATGATGAGAAGTGTCTAAAAATATTCTTCTTTTGATCTCTATTTTGCATTATAACCACCAAAATTTGAATATGACGGGGAACTCGAATGTTTACTGCGACAAAACAGATATTCAGACATTGTAGTTTAGAGCTATATTGGAATTTCTAACAATTAATTAGGCAAGGCGGAATTCTAGAACGAATGATAATGGCAAAGGCAAACTCGCAATACGAGGCTAGGAAATTTCAAGTGTTTAGCATTTCTTGATCGTCACACAATCAGCTTGGCCAATTGAATACCTCATACTTTTCCTCAAATTCTTCCCTCTGACTCTTCATTTCTATGTAAATTATAAGAACGTAAATTCGCTCTTGATCGACGAGAGGCGTGTCTTCACAGCCCGTCTCATGCCCTGGTATTGCATGTCAAACATGCCTCTTCCTTGTGTGATTGACCTCAAACGTGAAAGATACCCAATCATCTCTTTTAATGGAGTTTCTGCAACAACTGTCTTTTTGTTCTTGATCTCACGGTCCATGATCTTCATGGTGTAGTCTTCAGGTAAGTAAATCTTCTCAGCTTCATCTTGTGCCCAACTTTGAGTTTCCAAGGAGTCGGACGCCTCGTCGTCAATTGATAAAATGGTGGCCTGGCACCTATTATTTAAGTCATGAACTACTTCTCCCAAAACGTCGGAATCCACATAAACGTTAGTGGTCATGATAGGTTCCAACACACAGAAATTGTCTCCAGGTTTCTCATCTAAGGCACCAACCGCTTTGGTGATCACCTTACGTCCAACGTCTAGAAGCATGGCAGAAGAAACCCCTTTTTCCTCTACCGGGAAGTTCCATTGAGTAATCCTGATAACACATGAATGGAGTGGAAGGCCAAACATGGGCCCGCCAATATGGAGCCCAGTAGCACAACCTTGAATGAGAGTGTCTTGGAGCTCCTCCAATGTGTGATCTGCTTTCCATCTTCTTTCCTCCACTGCTTGTGTCATACGCTGCGGCGTTGCGCCCGGTTCCAAAATGATAATGTTGTTATCCAGATCCAAAATCACCGCTCCGTCTTCTTCAGCATAAGAAGTTTCTGCTGCTTCACCTTCAAACGATTCAAGTGTTACTGTCGCATATACATCAGAATTCTCTGAAGAAGTGACAGTCACCATGCTTCCATCTGGCTTGGCAATTGTTTCCTTGTATGAAACAGCAACATCTCGAAGTCTGACTTTGGCCCTCATGTCGTTGACCAATCTGTCTTTGATGATCTCAAGATGCAACTCACCCATTCCACTCAACACAGTTTGTCCCAAGTCTTCGTCGACGTGGACTTGCAAAGATGGATCTTCCCGCAATAGCGTCTTGATACATTCGTTCATGTACCGTTCATCACCGGCAGTAGCAGGTTCGATACCAGAGTTGAAAAGCGGTGGAGGTATTGCTATTGGAAGTAACGTGAGATTTTTCTCCGTTTCGTTGAACGATTTAGAGTGGGTGACCCCGTGAGAGACAAAGGTATCTCCAGTAACAATATCGTCATCCGTGCCGGCCACCACTCCGATATTTCCTGCGGAAATGGTTTGAACTTCCTCGGGAACGTCTCCATGCATGAGCATGAGCTTTCTCAAGTGGATCTTCTGTCCTGTTCTGGTATTCATGACTGTGGAGTTCGACGCCAACTTTCCACTGTATACTCGGAAAAACGTCATCACTCCTCGTGCCGGATGGGTGGTGACTTTGAAAGCAAGCGCCACCGTCAAGTTGTGGTTCTTGTTGATAATCAACCCTTTGGCTCCATCCATTTCGACTGGTACTTCAACCGACTGCGACACAGTGGTCTTCTTCTTCTTCTTGCCCACTCTTTTCGAGGACGACGATGTGATTTCGGGAAACGACGTCTGCAATGGAGATGGCAAGTAGCTCACCACAGCGTCCATAAGTGGCTGGACACCCATATTTCGGAAACTAGAACCACACAACACAGGTGTAATTTGATTTCCGATTGTAGCTTTCTTGATGGCTTCCTGAAGGATCAGACTTGGAACTTTCATGTAGTCTTCGTGTTCAAAGAACGACTCGATGACTTTCTCGTCGAATTCCCCTAGAGTCTCCACCATCGATTCTCTACTCTGAGCCACCATCTCGTATAACGGGGCCAACTCGCGATTTTCCGGATCCAAGTCGATGGCACGCACCGACTTCCCGCTTGAGTCACTCATAGGATCCCACACCAAAAGTTTGCCGTAGACTACATCGAGAACACCACTAAACTCCGGGTCGGAAGTGCCATTCTGTTTAAAGTATGGGAGATTGATGCAAACGGCACGAGTGTGAAGCTTCGATACGATCTCCTTCACCGTACGGCTGAAACCTGCTCCAGGACGATCCATCTTGTTAACATAGGCAATTCTGGGGATTCCAAGACCCGCAGCTTGTTTCCACACTTTCTCAGTCTGTGCCTCTACACCAGCTACTGCGTCTAAAATGGTGACCGCACCGTCAAGCACACGGAGCGATCTCGTTACCTCAAACGTGAAATCTGCGTGTCCTGGAGTGTCAATGATGTTAATTTTGTGGTTATTCCATGGAATGGAGATGGCAGCCAGCTGGATGGTGATTCCTCGTTCTCTCTCGGACGGAAGGTAGTCAGTGACGGTATCACCTTCGTCAACGTTTCCGATTCTTTGAATTTTTCCGCTGTAGAAGAGCATCCGCTCGGTGGTGGTGGTTTTTCCAGCATCGATGTGAGCGATGATTCCGATGTTTCTAGTTTTATCGCCGGGCACCGCATTAAGCTTCGGTTCTTTCAAGGGGGGAGACCCATGGAGGTAATTTCTGAAGTATAATCGCAGAAAACCTCCCACTAACGTCTTTCTCGGCGTCAATTTGAACATGAGAAGTGTAGTTGGTGGTTGGTGATGTTCAACATACTGCACACACAAGCAACTGCTGGATGAGCTAGTCAACACTGATGAACGATGTTGTGATACTAATATTGATAAAATTGGCTGGAAAGCTAAACTCACGTCTATTCTGTTTTTAACTTGGGTCTTGGCTGGAGCGTGGCCCAACTATAGAGTAATGTGCCTACCACTAAGATTCCAGCACCCACGTACCCTTGAAAACTAAAGTGATTCTCAAAGACATATGCACTGAGAGCAAGGCTAACGAACTTTCTCACTAGTAAAACCGTAGTCACCGTGAGAGAGGATGCTATTCCACCGAGATAGTTGACACCTCGTGCACAAATCACCTGAGATATGCAATTGAGAAAAAGATAGGCGAGAGGCTCCAGAATGCTGATCGAAGGGTTCTTAAGTAGTGTAAATCTGGGACCAGCAGACCAAACCGTCTTGAAATCGTGGAAAATTGACTTCCCAAGCACACCAAATAGTGGGATACCTAGCAAATGCAGATAGAAGAGCATTTCTTGCCAGTGGTTACCATACTTTGCATAGAGGTTCTCGATGTATATTCCCAAAAATGCTCCTAGTATTGATGCTGTGGATAGAACGAGAATGCCAAAGCTGAATCGCCAATTAACTGATTCCATCAGAAACTGGAATGGATCGGCATTTCTCAGAGAAATAGCCAAAATTGCCCCGATGGTGACCATCACACAAGAGATAATCTGGCCTGTATTATACCGCTTTCCTCCGAATAGGTATCCCACCACCATTGTAATCACAGTGCTGCTGGATCTGAACATAATGTGGATGGGTACGCTGAGGCCGAATCGCCAGACGGAATTGTTGAGCACCGAGACAACAAAAAAGATGGCCACATTGATCAAGAGTTTGTGAAACGGAATGCGGTTTCTACGAAGATACAATCGTCGCCACGATTGCTGGCGATCTATAAGAGGATAGGAAGACACTATAGCGACCATCACGAATTGGCAGAATGTGACCAATGACCCCATGTCGGGGGAGTGTGGGAAGTGTTTTGCATCATTGAGTAGTCGTTCAAACAGAAAAACATTAGCACAACAGCCTCCAAACACTTGGCTCAGAGAATGAAGCCAGTCCATGGGAGGTGGTTCCTAACTGATAATGGGGTGCACGGGTTTAGGTGAGTAGTAGATGGAGGAGGAGGGGTTTAGGCGATGGATTATACGGACTAGTAGAGGAAAGCTAGAGAAAACCCAGGAAAAGAGAGGAACAGACCGGATTCACTAATCTAGCATTTCGCAGTGTGTGGTGTTGACTTATTTATTCTCTGTCAGTACTTGCTCTTGAGTTCTGTTCAGTACGCACCCAAATCCACTCGCATAAATCGTTGTGACGCATGGTAATAAATTGGAATGGAGTTCGTAGAGTCATTCTAAGATATTAAATGAGTCATTCTATGATATTAAATGAAATGCTGACAATTTTCTCTGGTTTTTTTTATTTCTTTGAGGTCTTATGGAATTAGAGTTGAAGATATGCTCAACACACCCGTGACATCAACTCAACTAATAATGACATCATGAAGGGCCATTCTAACTTATCCAGGACACTTTCCCATTCGAAAATTTACAATCAGGGGTGTGGCTGGAATCCACAGTAGATTAGATTGCGGGTTGACGTTTCCTAATTTAGAGAAGCGATGTGCGTCGGTTTTAGGCGATCCGCCCAAAGTAATTAAATCGGACATATGCGCAAGTCCGAGTTTTCGGTGTAACTTTTGTTCTTCTATGTGCCCAGGTATCTACAATATTAAATCTTCACCGCATTCCTGCGAGGATTTTCTTTCTTTGCACAAGTTTCAGTCTCAAAGTACTGAACCCGGAAAAAACATTCCGGAAAAACGTTAAGGTTTGACACCTTTCCGATTTAGGATGTAGCCGCACATTAGACAATATTGATAGCATCCAAATAAGGGATTCCGTGCAAGCTCGTGCTACATATCCATTTACGATGCAGTGTGGCTGGAATATTAAACTTTCTATTTATTTCGGAACTTCCTCATAGTTCCAACAGTATGACGAAAGAAAATTGGAACGAAAAGAGCATCCCAACTCCAGACACCACTAGTTGTGATTCTCCTGGTTTGGTTGTGAACATTCATGATGCTGATGACACCTTGAAATTCTTGTTGGAAAACGACGATTCCGTTCCAGAAATCACCCCTGAACAGGAAAAGAAATTGTCTCGCAAAGTCATTCTCCATGTTCTAGGCATCACCTTCTTGGTGAACATGTTCATGTACATGGACAAAGCAACATTGTCGTACTCATCGATCTTAGGACTCTGGGAAGAGACCCATATTCACCAGAACCAATACAACAACATCAACACTTTGTTCTATGTTGGTTTCTTCCTTGGCCAGTTTCCAGGAACCTTCGTTCTTCAGAAATTTCCACTCTCCAAGGTGCTTTTCGCTATCACAATTGTGTGGTCGATTCTTATCTTCTTGGTGTGTGCTGCCTACAACTATCCTGGCCTCCTTATGCTTAGATTTTTTTGGGATTCACTGAAGCGCTGGCAATTCCTCTCTTGACTACCACAAACGGAATGTTTATGACCAAGAACGAGAGAGCAAGCACTCAGCCGATTTTCTTTGCCTCGTGCATGGCATCTCCAATCCCCATTGGTTTCATTGCCTATGGGTGTATTTACGCAACCTCTTCCATCCAGAGTTACCGAATCTTGAACATTATCATTGGAGGATTGACGTTGTTCTTGAGCGTAATCATCTGGTTCTACTATCCAGACAACCCAGCCACTGCCAAGTTTTTGACTACGGAGGAAAAGGTTTGGGTCATTAGACGAGTGCAGAGAACCCAGCTCAACACTATTGAGCAAAAAGTGTTTAAGAAACACCACGCTATCGAAGCATTGAAGGATCCGATCTCGTGGCTCATTGCCAGTTTCTTTCTTCTCCAGCAATTGGCAAACAATTTGCCTTACCAGCAAACGCTTTTGTACGAGGAAATGGGTGGAATCTCCAATTTGAACTCTACTTTGGTCACCGTAACAGGTGCTGGCTACTCTGTTGTTTGGGCTTTCTTCGCTGCATACATCATGTGGATCTTTCCTAACACTTCGTGTTTCTGTGTGCTTTGGTCCAACCTCCCTGCCTGGGTCGGTTCTGTGGTTGCTGTTTCGCTCGATATCAACAATTCTATTGGTGTTCTTGCTGCCATTTGCTTGGCTTCACAATCGTTTGGTGTTCCTTGGATCTGTGCTTTTGGCTTGGCTGCTTCTACTGCTGGAGCATCATATTCCAAACGACTTACCAGAAATGCCATGGTCATGTGTGCTTATTCAGTGGCAAATATCATTTCTCCTCAGCTTTGGCAGGAACGTGATGCTCCCCGCTATGTTCCAGCGTGGATCGTGCAAATTGTCCTCAGTTTTACTATTGCTCCTGGGTTGATAGGAATCGTGTGGTTTATCTTGAAGAGAAGAAACACCGAGAGATTGGCAGCATTGAAGGATGAGGATAGATTGGGCTATGTTGAAGATGAAAATGGTCAGAAGGTGGAGGTGGATGTTGCTACATTGGATTTGACCGATTTAGAAGATAAGACGTTTATCTACCCATTGTGATTGTGATTGTTGCTACATTGACCGATTCAGAAGATAAGATGTTTATCTACCCATTGTGATTAATAACGCTAATAAGCTAATAATAATAACCTTAATAAATTAACAAAAATAGAAGCCAATAAACTAAAATTTTTTGACCCATCGTTCCGTTATCTGCGAGTGAAGTCCAGAGCAACTATCTTGGACTTCTCACACATTTGACGGAAAATACTCTTTCTCGAATTGTAGAGGTTCCACGGAGTATCAAACTCCTTGATCTGTCCCTTGTCCATCACCATGATCCGATCATAGTTAATAATTGTTTTCAATCTGTGAGCAATACACAAGATGGTGCAATCAGCAAATTCTTCGACAATGGCCTGTTGGATCTTGCTGTCTGTTGCGTAATCAACACTAGACGTAGCTTCATCCAAAATCAAAATCTTCGACCCTCTAACCAAGGCTCTGGCAAATGCAATCAACTGCCTCTCACCCAAGGAGAAGTTTTCTCCTTCGTCTTCGACTTCCCTATCCAAGTGAAACTTGTGCAAATTCTCACTATCCTTTGGCTGATTTCTAACACCCTCGATCTCAGATGTGTCGATAATTCTTGTTCTAATCAAGATATCCCAAAGCTCATCGTCTGTACGCTCATCAAAGGGATCCAAATTACTTCTGATAGTTCCACGGAAAAGGACTGGGTCCTGTGGAATAATGGAAAGTTTGGATCTTAAGTTATTCAATCCTAACGTCTTGATATCGATACCATCGATCTCGATCTTTCCACCACTCAATTCCACGATACGATAGAGTGCAATCATAATGGAAGACTTACCAGCACCGGTACGGCCACATATTCCTATCTTCTCGCTTGGCACAATGTCAGCATTGAAATTCCTAAGAACAAGCGGTAATCCGGGACGATAAGACAAACTGGCATTCTCAAAGTGGATCTGACCTTCTTGTGGCCACAGAGGTGGAGGACAGGTTTCAGAAATAATGTAGGCAGCTTCCTGGGGCGCGTGGTATGCGTACTCAATAACTCTTTCAGCGGAATTCATGTCCTGTTCCACTTCTGTGAAAACAACCACCAACATAGACACCATTCCTGATATATCAAGCACATAAGATAACAACAAACCAACTGAGGATGGATTAATCCTGAAGACACGGAAAACACACAACATGGCAATTAGGAAAGCAAATCCTGTTGACAAAAACGTAAGATGTACATCAAGCCATCTTTGGTTAGCAACCGTGATGTAGTAGGCCTCGTTCATTCTGTCAATTAGGTGAACATTCTTATCAATGTAAACTTGATTACGGTTGTACCCTTTGATTGTTTCCATACCCGTGAGAGTCTCGTTGAAGTTGTTGTAGACATGGGAACGCTGAACAGCTTCTACTCTCTTGATTTCTCTTCCAGAAGCCTGGTAGAAGTTGACCACACAGGTGAAGATGAACACAACGGAAGGAATGGCGATTGCAAACCATGGAAGGTAGATGATACAGAGAATGAAAATACCACAAATGGTACAGAAGAAATAGGTGATCATAGCGATCTTGTCTCCCATCTCATTGTCCAAGGTGTCAGTGTCCTTGGTAAATCGGTTGATGATTCTTCCCATAGGCGTGGTATCCATATACGACATTGGAACGTGCAAGATTTTCTCAGCTGCCCGGATATTCAAGATTCTGGAAGCACGATTCATGATGTAGATGAGACCCGAAAATTGTAATACCATGACGGCCACGGCCAAAAACGTCAAAACGGCGTAGATGGCAATGTAAAAGCCATCACCTCTGCCCTTGAACTTGTACTCGACCCAAAATGACAACCAGGTACTGGTGAAAATGGTCAAAAAGACAGAAAGAATGGTACCAACCAACGCTGCTGGAATGTTCCACTTAAATTTGAACCCAATACCTCCAGCACCAATGTATTGACGGTAAACATCCCATCCAATAGCATTGACATTCTTGAACTCTTCTGACATTAATTTTCCGCTGCTTGGGTCCTTGGCTTTCTCGGAGTATGCACTATGTGTTGTTTGCTTCCGAACCAATGCCTCTTCTTGATCTTCATCATCAGTTTCATCCTCTTCTCCCTTCTTATTGTGAAGACCAAACACCATAAGTTCTCTGAAGCCAGAGTTTGTCTCCTGAAGACTTTCCATCGTGCCAATGGAAATGGAATTATCGCTATTGAAATACATGACCCTGTCAGCAGATCCAATAAGCGAGAGCTGATGTGTAGCTAAGATTCGAGTCTTGTCTCTTAAGATTCCAAGCACACATTCATCGATGATGTGTTTGCCCACCTTGGAGTCCACAGCAGAGAGAACATCGTCAAGTAAAATAATGTCAGCATTCGCATAAACTGCTCTTGCCAAACTCACACGAGCCTTTTGGCCACCGGATAGGGTGATACCTCTTTCTCCGATTTCCGTATTATCTCCAGCTGGCAACATGTCAATGTCGCTATTCAAACAACATGCGTAAACCACTTTGTTGTACCACGATTCGTCAAACTCAGAGTTGAAAATGATATTCTCCTTCAACGTAGAGTTTTGGATCCATGGAGCTCCGCACATAACCATCGAACCATTGACTTTCACTGATCCAGATCTTCTGGTCATGGAACCATCCATAGCTAAGAAGAGAGAGGTTTTTCCGCATCCGATGGAACCAGTAATGGCGACAAATTCACCCTTCTTGACGGAGAAATCCACATTGTGAAGTTCGAACGCAGGAGGTTTCTCGACGGGCTCTTCCTTGAGCAAACCTTTTCTCTTCAATTTCGCTCTCTTCTTCTTGGCCTTGTCTTCCTCTTTTTTCTTTTTCTTTTCTTCCTTGTTCAAAACTTTGTTCTTGCCTTTATCATCCTCATCCACATCCACATCGAATACCTCCCACTCAAAATCTGCATGCTTGACTTCAACTGCCAACTTGCGGTCTTGCATGGCCAATTGTTCTTCCATGGTTGTCTCACGTTCGGTATCGACTTCAAATTCTTCCGCAGCCAATAATGCACCAACTCTGGTCATACCAATAAATGCATCGGTCGCACCAGCCAAAGCCAAGGGCAACACAATGAAAGCCAGCGCCAAAATGTTGAAAAGTGCCACTGAGGAAAAGATAGCAGCTGGATTTCTTTTGGATGGCGATGCAGTGGAATAAAGCACCATAAATGCCGCAAACGATGAAATCAAAGTCAACGACGAAGCAACGGAAATAATGACACTCCGGGTGACTTCCATTTTCAACAAATATTTCATTTCTCTGTTTCTTGTTTTCTTGATTTTGCCAAAGTAGGGGATTTCCCACGAATAGAACTTGATCATCTTCAAATTGTTCAACACCTCTTTCATGTAGCCAACACGAGTGTCTGTCAGCTTGGTGGCCTCCGTTCTAAACATGAACAACATTGCACCCAAGCCGCCAGCAAAGAACAAGAAAAAAAACATGATTCCCACACCAACCATCGCTGAAGCCTTCAAGTTGTAAACCAAGATTCCAATCGAGATGGACACTGGCACAGGAAACACAAACATCCATGGCGAGAAGCCAATACCGAGATCGATTCTCGACACATCCGTACTCATGATAGAGGTGATTTTCGACGCGGGAAACTGCTTTCTGGATTTGGCACTAAGCTTGAACGACTTGTCCATCAATACCTTGGTGCACATTCCTCTAATCTGAGCACCGGTCAGCATCGACAAGTAGAAACCCTGATTGGCCAAGAGTCCACCAAAGAGAACTAACGCAGAAACACCTATGGCATACCCAACACCTTTACCAGCAGGCAAATCGAACCCCATAGCTTTCTCCAGAACATATGTGATCAAACGCTTCGACAAAAGTGGATTACATGTACTTGCAGCCAAACCCAACGCCATAAATAAACACGACAACAAGTACTGCTTTCTGTAGGTGGCAAAAAGTGCCCTCAAACAAAGGGAACCGGAGGGAGTATAATCTTTCAATTCCTCCTCTCGGGGCACTGAAGACGTTTCTGGGGTTTCTCCACGGTTTTTGATTCTTTGCTTGATGAACGCGTCCTTATCTTGAGCCAATTTCACGGCAAAAATGCGTTGGAATCGATCTGCCAATGTCTGGACACGGTTGTCTTCATTCAATCGGTACAAATCGTTAGGTTCCAATGTCCGCTTGTAACCTACCCGCAACACGGGCCAGAGCCACGTAAAGAGAATCCACAGAATCGGATTCACGTACCGTGGGAACTCAGTTCTTTGGTCTTCCTCAGGTACAGGTGGAACCTTCTTCAGCATGAACGGAGTAAGCAATCTCTTCTGGAGTTTGGGTGGAGAGTCGGCATCATCACCAGCGAAACCGACGCTGTCGCCTTGCTGGGACTCCTCATTGGAGGATTTAGCTTCATAATTTCCCGGGTGGATATCGGCATCGCTCGAGTCCTCGAGCTTTTCCGGAGTCTGCATGGCCTATGTATGTGAAAGCGGCCATGCGAAGGTATTTAAGTAGTTGACGTACGGCGCGCAGGTTTACGCAGGGAACGGAGCCGGAACTTATAGGGTTTGCCTTCAGACACTATAATTAGTGGCCCGGTGGTTTGGAACGGAGGTTTACTAATATACGCTAATTTATTATTTTCCCGAGACACGCGGCAAATTGTCATGACCGCTATCGGCTCGGCCAGACAATACAGGAATTTTTGCGGTGCAATCTCTTGTGGTGAGAAACGATGGGAACATGCGGAGGATGCGTGAGATTCCCTAGATAATTCCGTGCAGATGGCTACAGGATATTTCTAGTGGCCGTATTCGAATCAATACACACACTAAGTAAAGCCGCTAAGGTAAGGCTCTGGGGCTCGTGCAGCTGGATTTGCCACCACTTAATTAGGAATGTTACTGCCGTTCCAAAGGTTATCGGATGCTTATCGCCGTGCCCTACTATACGAAAGTGGGCACCACTGCATAAATACCAGTCCAATCTGCAAGAAGGACGTGTTGTTTCTGTTCCTTCTTGCTGTTCCATGCAGCAACAGGAACCTGGGTTTGCATTTGTGGTCGTTGGGTTTTGTTTTTTTTTCATTTTTTATGTCTTATTGCTTTCAATTGCCAAGAGTGCCAAGCAGTGCGTCATCCAATGACCAGCCTTGCATCGGGTCGTCCGTATATCATGCATCTAACCTCCGAATATTTCCGCATTGGTCGCGGCGCCGGCTGTGTGTGCAGAGTGATTCTCTTTCGTTCGTGCGGCAATGCCATGCATAGTTAAGATCATACTTTCATCATTCTGATTTCTTCGGATATATCCCTTATAGGAAAGTACCATGAGTTGCGACTCCATTTAGGTAATGGCACGTTGTGCTTTTGAGGTTAGTAGCAAACAATCGAGTGGCAAATATTCTCTGGCTTAGTTTGGGTACGCGTCAAACACTCATTGGCCCAAGAAACATGCTTCCGAGTGGCAAGAAACTTATTAGTAGTATATATTTAAGTTCTTTCTTCACAGATCACTTCTGAGATTTTACAGATTGATATTATGAAGCAAAGCCTCAACTGATGAAGGAAAAGTGAGTCCGAGCAACCCTAATAATCCTTATGAAACTGAAAACGATTTGCAAGTATATGTAGAACTGTCAGTGGCCGCCGATCTATGTTGACAATCCGTTCTGCAGCATTTAAGCGCTCTTCTGTTTTTCTGCCTTGAATCTCTATTTTGGAGACTTTTCAGGAAAGCATTACAATCAGAGGCATTCCTGCTTCTCCCTTGCGCTTTTTGGCTTCCGAAGCGAGAATACACATTTATCTGTCCGAATTTCCTCCGAGTTGTCGAATCGTATCACGGAGCATGGTTTGTGAATGAATGGGCAAAGTTTGCATATCTAACCACAAATTCTACCCTCTTTGCATTCTTAATACAAAATTCGTTTTTCATCTTCAGCGTGTCCTTTCCCTCATTATCTTGGGAAGTACAATTATTACCAGTTTATTCGAGTGGAAGAGGACCATCCTGATCGACTGAGTGCTAGCCAGTTAACCTCGAACCAAAAATAATTATGGCACAATGATTCAAGCCAAAGGAGGATTTTGGAAGGCTTTTAAATTTCATCTCTGAGTGAATTTTCCTCGACACGGTGAAGTGTTTCCGTTGGGATCTATGACGGAGCAGAATGTTGATTAGCGACAATGGGTGACATCGTGTAAGATTTTCTAGATGCGTCTGAAAACTTCATGGAAGTGAAGGAGGACAATTTTGATGATAAATGAAAGTCAGACTTGCACAGCTGGATTTGATCATGACTTTCAATAATTGGCCACAACTTTTGTCTTTTGGCGTTGAAGAACACAAAGAGGTGAGGTTGAACGAGAGAGTCTTGTGGGCTTGTCGATCAGCATGAGTGACAAAAATTTTGGCGGCAATACGCCTCTACAAGCAACTCATTGCGCTATAGAATGGACTAGGCACCGTTTCATCCTGACCCTTCAAGCATGGGAAGGTATCAAGAAGATGCGCATACCATTAAAGAATCAAATGTTAAAAACAAGCACATTTCGGTTTGTTTTGGCCATCGCGCCAATTATTTCACATTTTCTCAACTCTTAATCTACTTAGCTCAAATCTAGCAACTCTTGAGAGTTCAGAAATAATTAGTGAATTTAGTAGTATTATCTCTTATATATCATTAGCCCCAAACTTACAACAATCTCCGATATAGTGTAACGGCTATCACGGTTCGCTTTCACCGAGCAGACCCGGGTTCGACTCCCGGTATCGGAGTCCTTTGCTTTTTTGGTCTTGCTTTTCCATGTATGCACAATTTCTGCGATCGACATTACTATCCCATCAGCTCCGTTTCCCATCAGCTCAGCATCCAATAACTACATGTTCCCCACATTTACTTTCTAAGAATATAGCACGTATGAACCATTTCTTTTCGCTTGCATCAGTCCACTGCTCGCCAAGACCTGTCAATCAACTTCCCATCTTCCCTCCTATGTCATTTCCTAAAAACCCCTCCTTTCCGCCAAAATGCCGTGCAGCCTCCACAAAAATACCTTCAACTTTACGTCACCCCTCCTAAATACATCACTCGCTTCAAAAAATTCCGCTGGAATTCTCTGAAAACAGAAGGTTCTTGCATTCAAATGTGGCATTCTTGACGTTGCATTGTTCTATATGCAGTCCGGATGCCCATGGGCATGCAGCAACCGTTTTGCAACCCCATCAATGCCGTATGTTCGGCCCATGTACATAACCGAATTCAGCCGTTTTCACTGGTCTGACAATGTTCTTATCAAGAATAAATACCGAGCATTTAAGTGCTCCAGTTCCTTCTTTTTTTTTCCATCATCATGTCAGAATCAATGGAAAAGTTACCAGTTGAGACCGTCGTGGATCCATCTTTTGCGATAGTGTCTAAAGAATCAGAAAATGTCTACGAATTGGAGTCCGCCGAAAGCGATGAAGGAAGGGAACCCACCCCTGAGGAGATGAAGAAGTTGAGACACGTTTCAGAGAAGATCCCAATGAGTTGTTGGCTCGTGGCTATCGTGGAGTTGGCGGAAAGATTCTCTTACTATGGGTTATCTGTCCCGTTCCAGAACTACATGCAAAATTCTCCACTGGACTCGCCAAAGGGAGTCTTGAACTTGCAAAATCAGGGTGCCACCGCATTGTCGTACTTCTGGCAGTTTTGGTGCTATGTGACACCAGTTTTTGGTGCGTGGGTGGCAGACACCTACTTGGGAAAATTCAATACCATCAGTGTGTTCTGCGGGGTGTACGTGGTGGGAATCCTTATATTGTTCATCACCTCGTTGCCATCCATTGCTAGTCACAATGTTTCCTTGGGTGGGTTCATTGCTGCTATTATCGTTATTGGTTTGGGCACTGGAGGTGTCAAGTCGAACGTTTCTCCATTGATCGCCGACCAGATCCCTAAGACAAAACCTGTGATCAAGGTGTTGAAGTCCGGCGAGAAAGTCATCCAGGACCCCAACATCACCATCCAGAACGTGTTCATGTTCTTCTACCTCATGATCAATATCGGTTCGTTATCTGTCATTGCTACCACTGAGTTGGAGGCCCATGTAGACTTCTGGGCCGCCTATTTGTTGCCTCTTTGCTTCTTTTCTATCGCTCTTGTGGCTTTGTATGTGGGCAGAAACAAGTACGTGAAGGTTCCTGTGAAGGATAAGATCATCTCCAAGTGCTTCAAGGTTTCGTGGATTGCAATGAGGAATAAATTCGATTTCAACGCCGCCAAGCCGTCTCTTAACAGCAACTTGCAGTTCCAGTGGTCCGACAAGTTCGTCGAAGAAGTCCGCCGCTCCTTCTACGCTTGTAAGGTTTTTGTCTTCTTCCCCATCTATTGGGTGGTTTACGGCCAGATGCTGAATAACTTCATCTCTCAGGCTGGCCAGATGGAATTGCACGGACTCCCCAACGATTTCTTGCAATGCTTTGATTCCATTGCTATTATCGTGTTCATTCCAATCTTCGAACGGTTCCTCTACCCATTTATTCGGAGATTCACTCCGTTCAGAGCCATCACCAAGATCACATGGGGATTCATGTTCGCTGCCGCTTGCATGGTTTATGCTGCTGTGTTGCAGCATTTCATTTACAAGGCAGGGCCCTGCTACTACTTTCCTAAATCCTGTTCTCCAGAGTATGCAAATGTGCCCAATCACGTCCATGTGGCCATCCAGACTCCAGCATACGTTTTGCTTGCAATTTCCGAGATTTTGGCTTCCATCACTGGATTGGAGTACGCATACACTAAGGCACCAGTCAACATGAAGTCATTCATCATGTCGTTGTTCTTGCTCACCAATGCATTTGGCTCTGCCCTTGGAATTGCACTTTCGCCAACTGCCGAGAATCCAAAATTTGTTTGGACCTACTCGGGGTTGGCAGTGTCGTGTTTCCTTGCCGGAGTTCTCTTCTGGGTGTGTTTCAGAAACTATAATTACAAAGAAGATGAGTTGAATGGGTTGGACTACATTGATGAGGACGAAGAATTAGCACCAGTAGCATCACTCCAGCACTCATTCAAGGAGTTGCGTTAGAGGATCATGAGAATTTATGAATTAAAGAGAAACATTATTTTATGAATTAAAGAGAAACATTATTTTATGAATTAAAGAGAAACATTATTTAATCAATTAAAGAGAACAATTAAGTTCGGATCTGTAGATTAGATTCGCACTGAGGAATGGAAATGTATTTTAGTATTCCGTAAGTGGTTATCGTCAAGATTGAATCGGACCGCAAAGAAAGGATTCCAAATTCCAATTAAGTCATTGGCCAATCCTGTTCTTTCCAAATCAAATTCTCGATATCCAAAAACGTCTCCTCCATCAAAAATTCCAAATACTCCAACTCCTCTACTTCCTACTGCACACTGGCCACACGCGTTTGATTCCAACTTCTCTTCTTTCAAGTGTAAATATATATTCGAGGGAAATCCTCGTCATGGAGCCCACTCAGCCGACCCAGACTCAGCCGACCCAGAAGTCGCCTGCCACTCAGGAAGAGGCCCACGACTCCAACCACGTGTGCCGGTTGATTTGCACCTCGGGACAGTATCAGCATTTTGACTTGAACATAGCCAAACCTACGCGAACAGCAGGACTGGCGACGAAGAAAACGTGGATTTTTGGTCGAAATTCAGAATGTGACTTTGTTTTGAGCACATGCACCCGGCTTTCAAACAAGCATTTCAAGCTATGGCTCAATTTATCTGACAAAACCCTCTGGATCCAGGATACCTCCACTAACGGGACCCATCTCAACGGAAATCGGTTGGTGAAAGGATCCAATTACATAATCAACCAGGGAGATGAGATTTCCGTTGGAATCGGCGTGCCACAAGACGTGATTCGCTTTGTGGTGCTCTTTTCTGACAAATACAACCCATCGAACTCGGACAACAATTCCGTGATAAAGGACGACGGAATATACAAGGAGTTCATCATCAAGAACGAGACAATCGGCCAGGGGGCATTTGCCACCGTCAAGAAAGTGATAGAGCGGGCAACGGGTGATTCGTATGCGGTCAAGATAATCAACCGAAGAAGGGCCATTCATGCTGGAGGGAAGGGTGCCATGCTTGGCGTCAACAGGGAATTAGAGATTCTACGCAAGCTAAATCATCCAAATATCGTGCGGTTGAAGTCCTTTTACGAGGATGTCGAGAATTACTACTTGGTAATGGAATTGGTTCCCGGTGGAGATCTCATGGACTTCGTGGCTGCCAACGGTGCAATTGGGGAGGATGCTACCCAGGTAATCACCAAGCAGATTCTAGATGGTATTGCCTATGTTCATCGGTTGGGCATCTCTCACAGGGACTTGAAGCCTGACAATATATTGATCATGCAAGATGATCCCATCTTGGTCAAAATCACAGACTTTGGCCTAGCTAAAATCAGCGACAACGCCACCTTCATGAAGACATTCTGTGGCACGCTTGCATACGTTGCGCCAGAAGTTATCACTGGAAAGTACGATCTGCAGCAGTCGCAAGATTCTCCTGTCAACTACAGCAACCTTGTGGACATTTGGTCTTTGGGATGCTTGGTGTATGTGCTATTGACGTCGCATCTTCCATTCAATGGAAGAACACAAACGCAAATGTTTCAGAAGATCAAGAGTGGTGAATTCCACGAGTCTCCACTAAACTCATACAAAGTGTCAGAAGAAGGCCGTGATTTCCTAAAATGCTGTCTCCAGGTTGATCCGCGGCAACGGATGACGGCTGAAGAAGCCCTCAAGCACCCTTGGCTCGCTGAGGTGGAATCATATACCCAGGAATCGCAACCTTCACAGAAAGTAACCAGTCTTTCCCAATCGACGTCCCAGCAGTCGAGAAAGATCGAAAATGGCATCCACATTAATTCTTCGATAAGCAGGTTGGACGATAATATCATGATGAGACCTTTAGATGGAGATCGGAACAAGAAGAATGCCAAACTGCCAAATGCAGAGTTCAAGAAACCAAAGAGAGTGGTTCCATTGCCTCAATCACAGCCTTATCCCAATTCCCAGAAACCAAGTCAGCTTCAGTTTCTGCCTAGAAAAGTTAATCTGGATGAGCAAGGAACGAAAAGAACATCCGGTGAAGACACTAGCGCTCTGAAAAAGGCAAAGCTAGATTCAATTGCATTTGCCAATATGAGCATGGGCAAGACTTCATATCATTCTGAAGCAAAAGCGGTTCCCCGTGACACATTCATTACTCTTAATCCAGTTGCGGACTCAATTATGAGCAATCCGATCTACATCAGACAGGGCGTGAACCCCTACACTGTGGGCCGAAACGAGACGTGCGACACATTCATCAATGACGACAGAATGTCCAAAATACACTGCTTGTTCAGCAAGAAGAGACATCCAATAGTTGAAGCGTCCATCATAGAAAGTCCTGCGCTAGGACTCGACGATATTTGGCTCTTGGACTTCAGTACAAACTCATGCTACGTGAACACGGTTAGAATAGGGAAGGGGAAGAAAACCCAGTTGTTTAATGGCGATAGAGTGGATTTCTTCATTGATGGTAAAGAGTTTTTGGGTTTCGAAGTTGACATAAATGATCGCACGGGACTATTTAATGGTGGAGAGAAATTAGACAATGTTCTCGTCAATGTCATCCCATTCGATGCCGGTGATGTAAGACTACGACCACTGATTGTGCCAGAGACCGGAGCAGTTTCCGGCCCGTCGAGTTCTATTGCTGTTCCCAGCCACGAATCTGGCAGTGGGTTAACTGGGGGCCCCGGAGGTGATTTCAATTCACTGCTCAGATTACAAAGAAAAAATTATGATGATTCGAGGAGTCCACTGAGCACTTCAAAACGGGCTAGTCTTCAAAGCGGCCAAGAAAGACCAGCAAACTCTTGGGCATGATATTGGGATCCATATAGAACATTATGTAGTGTAATGAACAGTTGACAAACAACTTCACCAATGACTGTTTCTCTTGGGACTCAAGTTGAACTCACGAATCTCTTGGAACGCATTTTCCTTGTCCGAGCCGAGCAGTCCGTTTGAAGCTGTGATACTAGGACGCTTGACCAAGTCGGGTGTTGATGCAGTATTAGAGTCCACAAGCCTTCTTAATTTAGATGTCTTTGTGAGACCATGAATGATGTGGTCCTTGTCTTTGATGATCTCCTTCAATTGCCAAATCTCTTCCTCTTGATCCTTCAACATGTCCTCATAGTGTTTCTCAGAGAGCAGCTTAGCAGAACGTGAAGCCATGGGAGCCTGGAGGGAAATTTTTTGATTGGCAAGGCGAAGTTGGTCTTCCAAGTGCGCCACATACGACTTGTATTCATCGAACTCGTAATTGACGCGCTTGTAGAACTCTTCGAGGTTCGACATCATCATCTGCAGTGACGCTTTATCCACATCAATACCAAGGATGTCATTGAGAGCATCATTTCGTAGAAGGACAGTCTCGGTCTTCTGTAAGTCTGTGAGTCTCGTCAAGTGCTCCACTTTCTCATGTAAAACGCGATTTTCTGCTTCAAGCTCAGCTACCCGACCACCGGTGTCTCGTTGACTCGATCCTCCACTCAAAGATTTCGTTGCTGTTTGCAATTTGAGCAACTGAATTTCGCTCTTCTGGCTCTCCATAGTCTTCTTCAAGTCTTGTATTAGCTTTTGTGCATCTCCATCACTTAGTGCCTGCTTCTTGTTTGTCTTGACAGTCATAACAATATCTTTCGCTCTTGCTGCGAATCTCAACGTGTTGTAAGTTTCAGAAACAAATTGCTGGTTCACCGTCAGTTGACTTGACCCTAAATGAACTGTACAAAGGATCAGAATTAACGAAGATCCGGAGAGTGCTGGTTGTAGCAATCTGGTAAGTTTTGAGTCTCTGTATGGAATGTGCTCGACACCCGTGCTGTAGGCAGCGGTGGTTACCATTGAGAGCTTGTTGATGACAGTTGAAAGAGCCAAAAGCGACTTATTGATGAATGCACCTTCTTTTCTTCTCTCTGCGCTCGATGTCGCTCTCTCTGAGCCAGCAAGGTCACACAACGATAGTGTACACCGAAGTTCGGTATTGGTCATCGGATCGATGGTGTGCAAGCGAATCTGGAGGATGGAATGAGACCGCGAAGAGCGTGCGTTATAATCTGTTGCACTGGTCTTTCTCTTTGCATCTCCCGTGCATATGAGTTGGAGCAAATGTTCTTTGGACAGCACTGCGGGGCAAGTAACGCCGATGATTTTCGTTCCGAACTCCGGATCGTCTCTGATCTTCAAGTCGGTGGAAGGAACTCCTCCTTTCAGTAGAAGGTCGATGATTTTCTCGTTGTAAATCTCCAAATACGAGGCATTCAAGTTGTATTTTTTTCCTGATGCATCTCCATCGATTTTCAGGAAAATGTCGTCAATGGCCAACCGCACAAAGCCAGGGTCGTGGTCTCTTCCCTTCATAGAATATGTCTTTCCTGATCCCGTCATTCCATACGCAAACAATGTGCTGTTGTAGCCCTCATGCAAAAAACTCTTCACAATGTGCGAGCACGATTTATCGTACACTTCTCTGTTGGTAACGGAAGTATCCGCAGGGAAAACATTATCAAAACTAAATGAACTACGATCTGCCAAGTTGACGATAGTATTCGAGGGTTCCTCGATGTGCCAATTCTTCATATTGGCTGTATCCGTAAAGGGATTTGGCCGTATGCTGACAGCGATGCTTCCCGTGTAAGGTTCAGCACGGAAAGACGGAGTAGAAGGTCTACTTCCTAAAGAAGATCCAGGACGCGATCTGGGAACCGTGGACGTTCCACGTGGAGACAGGGGCCTGTAGCCTCTGGCCGAAGCCGGCCTCTTTAAATCTGAAGAACTAGATCTTGCCGAGAGAGACATTGGAGTAGTTCTTCCTGATTGTGAAGATAGCGAAGAAGGTGGACGCATTAGCGAGCGAATGGTCGTATTTGAGACGGAAAAAAAGTATCGGCGACTAGCGGCAGGTGAGACGTTGAATAATTAGGGAGTTCCGAGCGTTTTGGCTTGTGAATTTCACGACTAGGACGATGTTTTTGTATGAAGAAAATTAACGATAAGAGTGAGGACTGTTGACATTAAGTCTTGAAGTGGGAATGGGTATATGCAGGAGTGTTGCAGGGAGAATGGGAGAATTTGGGACCAAGAAAGGATTAAAGTGATTTGGAGTAAGGATGTGAGAATATTGATAAATGTGTAGATTTTAGCGCTTCTTTCTCTTCTTTGAGCTTTTTCGTTGACTTGTTGTAATGAATGATGAGCTGGTTATATCGCATAATTATGCGATTCTTCAAATTCTACAACCTACTGACACTACGAACTCTACCGGGAATAACTAGCAAATAGCAAATTAAAAACTTCAATGTAAACTTTGACCCACTTAGCTTTCAATTTCTTCATGTTCCTATGCCCGCCAAAATCAAAATCTTCCCTTATCTTCTTCATTTATCTCATTTTCACACAGCATAGCACGGCTGTTGCGCTGGATCTTTCCCATATTGCAAAGTCCATTGGGAATATTTCGACCGAAGCATCGACGACTCCTGATTCATGGTCCGCATCGCCAAAAGGGCACTTCGAATATCGGTGAACTGAATAGAAACACTCAACTTGGGAGAAATCATTGGAGAAACCTCCACCATTCCTCCAAATGCAATGAAATCCCACTTGACCGTCTCTATGCGGAAATCTTCCGAGAATCTTGCTCGAGGATTCGGATACAACTTTGTGGACACCATCTCACTCGAAATTCCTCCAATAGGCTTGCTCAAAATGACCACTCGTGATGCCTTGGACATTTCAACTTCCTCAATTACATAATTGGGTAGAGAAGTTGTTTCACAGGCCCAGGCTTCTGAAGTCGTGCTCCATTCCACAACTAAAGGCTTCCCGTTAACCACAAAGAGGCCAGTGTTGCAGCAGTATCTCATGAATCTTGAAGCATTCACCGTAGAGAGGAAGAACACCTCGAGCCAATTTTCGTCTTCATGATGAATAACCTTCTCCAACCTTCCTCCACTCAATTGGGCCAAAACAGAAGGCACACACATGTCTTTCGAGAGCCCAGAAATTTTAATTACCTTCTTTCCTTTCAATTGTAGCTCTGACTCCATCACAGCTTTCGACCGGGCTGACCATGGTGATTTGAATGATCTGGATGATTCGACTTTTGTGGCTCGAGAGTGTCCGCCCGACAGTTGGGAATTTCCCTGGAAATTGCAGGAAGCGCTGTGTTGAAAGTAATCTGAATTTCCATTGCGGGGCTGGTGGTTGATTTCGGGATTTCGTTTGTCTACAAAGAAGGTTCGGAATGATCTGTTGCCAACTGTGGCATTGGCGTTGAACTGGGATTTGTACTTTGACTTTACTCTTTCAAGTAAACGGACGCTCTTCAGGTGTTTATCCCACCAATCTGTTCTTTCCAATCTGGAAGTCGAAGTTGGCCACATTTAGCGAATTCTAGCAAAGGAAGCAAAGTAGTTGTGAATGGGTGCAAAATGCGATCCAGTTGAATTAATGAGGTAGGAAGACAAAAATCAAAAAGAGGGAAAACTAAAGGAGGAAACCTAGCCAGAATAAAATCAAAAAGAGAAGGGATTGAATCCGCTTTGAATTAAAGATTATCTTCTTTTTGTTAGTCTTGACATGTTTTTCCAACCTCCTTCTGTCTCCACTAGTCCTACATCTGGCTGCGATGGCATCTTGAAAATATACACTACATGAGTAAGACTTGACTCGCAAAGATCTTCAATTTCCGATATCCCAACATAAGATTAAGGAGAAGCATGGACCAAATCACCAAAAGTGTCAAGAGAGCCAACGAGGAGGTCGAGGCTCCTGCCAAAAGAAACCAGCCCCCAAAAACATTCAAAGTTGTCCAAGAATCGGATGTGGGGATTACCCAGTACATCAACGAGTCTTACAAGAACGGAGGAGGATTTTTTGGGACTATTAAGCAGAGGTACTCTGATTTTCAAGTCAACGAAATCGATCTCAATGGCAATGTTGTCCATTTGGTCGACGAAGGTATTGATTTGGGAATGTCCAAGAAGGAGAAGAAACTCGAACAGAGAAGAGCAGACAGAGCAGACCTTCAGGGCAAAACTCCAGAAGAGGTGGAGAAAATAAAAGAAGAAAAGGCAGAAAAGGCAGAAAAGGAAGAAAAGGCAGAAAAGGCAGAAAAGGCAGAGAACCACGAGAAGGTCCAAGAGAATGCTGAGAATGGCCAGTATCAGCCAAAGTACGACCTTTCCGAAGATAACAGAGGCCGTCTCTTGGAATTGGTCACTGCCGAAGAGCTTCAGCAGATCGAAGATCTATTCGGAAGTGGTGGCAACATGGAGACGAAAACCTCTTTCGCAGAGAAGGAAAAGAGAACTCAGTTACATCAATTGCTCAGAATGGCATTCCAAGGCAAGTTGGAGTCTCTCACCTCGCCGGAAAACACCTTTAGAATTGCGTTGTCGAAAGGTACGGGTCAACAGAGAAGAAACAACAACATCAACCACATCGACGAGAATGGTGTGGTCAACTACGGGTTGGGAACATTCAAGAACTACTTACATTTCACCGTTTACAAGGAAAACAGAGAAACCATGGAAGTTGCGTCCACCATCACAAAGTTCTTGAGAGTTCCAAACAAGAGCGTTAAGTATGCTGGAACTAAGGACCGCCGTGGTGTTACCTGCCAGAAATTCTCCATTCACAAGGGAAAAGTTGCTCGTGTTTCTTCTTTGAACAAGGGTTTGAAAGGTGCTGTCCTTGGGGGCTTTTCCTACGAAGACAGATCGTTGGATTTGGGTGATCTCCAGGGAAACGAGTTTACCATTGCTATTAGAGATGTCACGCCGTATAACGACGGAGAAGACATCCAGGAAATCATTGAGAGATCTTTCAACTCACTCAAAGAGAGGGGCTACATCAACTACTTTGGCTTGCAACGATTTGGAACTTTTTCCATCTCTACTCATGTTTTGGGCATAATACTCCTCAAGGACGACTGGAAGGGAGCCGCAGATCTCATTTTGGCTGAGCAGGAGAGGGTTGTTCCAGACTCGGTGGAATCAAGAAGAGTTTGGGCAGAAACTGGCGATGCTGCTGCTGCTGCCAAATTGATGCCTCGCAGATGTTCAGCAGAGCATTCTGTTTTGACGTCTTTGGCCAAGGAGAAAAAGGGAGAAGATGGATACGCCAAACAGGCCTATTTCAGAGCCATCATGCAAATCCCTCGCAACTTGAGGCTCATCTATGTCCACGCCTACCAGTCATACGTGTGGAACCTTGTTGCATCCAAAAGAATCGAGCTATTTGGCTTGGAAGTCCAAGAGGGAGATTTGGTGATGGTTGAAGAGAAATCTATCGAGAGCAAAATCGTTACCGAAATAGTCGACGGTCAAGCTTTTGCCGAGGATGTTGCTGGAACGAGAACTGATAGAGTAAGACCCTTGAGTAAGGAAGATATTTCTTCGGGTAAATACACCATCTACGACGTGGTGTTACCTTCTCCTGGTTACGATGTGGTTTATCCTACGAACCCACAGCTTATGGAAGTTTACGAAAATGCCATGGCCAAAGATGGGCTCGATCCTCGTAAAATGACCAGAAAAGTCAAAGAGTTTTCTTTGGCTGGGTCCTACCGTCCTCTCATGGGCAGAGCTACCAATCTTTCTTACCAGGTTGTCAAGTACCACGAACCAACGGATGCTTTGATTCGTACGGATTTGGAAATCATCAGAGAAAAGGAAGCCACGGGCACGGAATTGGCTAGAATTGTCGAGACCGACTCACCAGAAGCAAAAAGCTTGGCGGTCATTTTGAAAATGAGATTGGGGGTGAGCAGTTATGCTACCATGGCTTTGAGAGAATTCATGAAAGCGGACACCAGCAGATTGAGTGCCAATTTCGATGTCAAAGCGTAAATAGTAAATACTGAATAGCTGATGCAGAGGGATAGCAAGCGAGGTTCACTATTGAGTTCGTTACGAACAAAATCTTCATTGAAACAAGGTAAATACATAGGTGCGGCACAACAGATCATTGGCTGCGAAAAGGTCACCAGAACGAATTATAGAAAGGTTACCTTTCAATTAGTAATTGCACACCATTATTAAAAAAATGACTCAATTCCTTCTAATGAAACTTATAAAACAACCTGAACCAATTTCGAGACTAAAACGAACCAATGGAGTACATAATCATCGTTCTTCCCCTCACCAAGTGTGGCTGCTAAGACCCGTGATGTGGCGATTGCAACATATAAAGGGAGACGAATCTACATTATCTGCCAAACTATCCCCATTGACCCATGAGTGTTGCCTCATAATTTGAAACCTCAAACAAGACGTATGTCGCCCAATTTGACAAAGGTGAATTACCACTTCCCCCAGCAAGAAAGGTTACAGTGATTACATGTATGGATGCCAGATTGGATCCAGCAAAAGCATTGGGGTTAACTGAAGGTGATGCACATCTAATAAGAAATGCTGGTGGAAGGGTGGCCGATGGGTTACGAAGTGTAATCATCTCTCAGAGACTCTTAGGTACTAGGGAAGTTGTCATTATCCACCACACAGATTGTGGAATGTTGACGTTTTCAGATGAGGACTTGAGAGGCCAACTTCTAAAGGAAACAGGAAAGAACACCGACTATATTGCGTTCTATCCATTTGCGGACTTGAGGCAGAGTATTATTGATGATGTCACTTTCTTGAAAGAGAGTGAGCTTGTATTGGATGTGCCTATTTCAGGATACATCTACAATGTTGGAACAGGGGGGATTGAGAAGGTTGTTTAGGGTTATGGATTATGCGCAAGTTTTGTTGACTTTAATTGTGATTGAGTTTTGGTAAATCGGGAAGGTTGACTTTGTAGTGATTGCTCCATTTTCTTGACTCGTAGTTCTGAGGCAGTAACGTGGATACTGAAGATGGAGCATGTAGTTCTCAGAAATGGGGAAACAGCTTAGAAAAATTGAAAAGCCTTAGATGTATTAGTAATAGTGGAAGAATACAGTCAAGTTTCTTGCCAGTTGATCTGTGTGCTCAATTCCCATACTTCCGACTTTTGTTATCTCCGAAACCCTGATCTGCCGGAAAGAGATATGGAAACCCTGAAGCCCGAAGTTCTTTAACAGATTATTGGCTGGATCTGTATTTCAATTTCTCCTAGCTAATGCTTCTATTCGAGAATTTCTTTGAGCAGTTTAAGTTGCAGCAACATTCTCTCTATTGGTATCTCGAATGAACTATAATACCCAGTGAATTCCAAACCACTGTGAATGGAAGTAATGATCTTGATTTTATGTGTGTGTTCTTCACATGTTGGAGGTTTGCTAGCTCAATGACTTTATTCTGGAAAAATGAGAGTGTAGAAGCTATAACTTGCACATCGACAGTAAGAAATAAGAAGAATATGATTTCAACGACTTACTAAGTAATTAAGAAACGAATGTCCTCACCGATTACCAGGAAATGCATCTGTATTAATAGTAAGCTGGCGATCAGAAGTGCTGAGAGTTTATCCATTGATTCATAGATTAGGCAAGTAGTACTGAAAGCCTAGCAACATTATAACAAACCACCCCTAACTAGGTATTTTGAGGGTTTGAAAATGAGCTGAGAGCCTTTCACAAATAGATAGATTGCTGGTACAAGAATTCTATAGCTTTTTTGAGAGTAAGATACATGAAGAGGGAACAGTACATCACCGCTTACGCTATTCGACACATCGCGCATCTAATACACTTAGTTTCATCAGCTTCCTTCGTCCCCTACAAAACCCTCTACCCAAAAAAATTTTTCCTTTCGCCCTATCACTCCCCAACGAAACTTCCGTTAATCCTTATCAGAATGAGCCGAGTCCTTCCTATACGCCAAAATGACCTGAGAAGAGATCACCGAAAACTACAGCTTCAAAAAAGGCGTAAGAGAAAAAGTCATCGTTGCCCAAAATAATCGATCCACTCAATATACATGTGCAACATATTATTACGTCCTCTCTACCTTAAAACCTAGGCAAATGCTACCCGAACTCCCTCCGGGATCATCTGATCACGTGACAAAACCACCACATATATATACCCAGGATTTTCCCCGGATTAATTTCCTTCACATTTCTGCCATGCAACCAAAGGTAAGAATTGTGTCACCTATAACAGCTTGTAAGCTTCTTGCAAGTCCAGCCCGTGTCGTCCCTGTCGATGCCACGTGGTACATGCCCAATTCGCCAATTGCTGCACGATATCAGTTTAACAGAGAAGACCGAATTCCACAATCGGTGTTTTTTGATTTGGACGCTATCTGCTGCCCAGTATCGAAATACCCTCACATGTTACCTCCCCACAGATTGTTCGACTCCTCGATAGGGACTTTGGGTATCAACAAGTCTGATGCCGTGCTTGTGTATGATCGCCAGGGAATCTTCTCGGGTCCCAGAGCTGCTTGGACATTTGCCTTGTTTGGCCACGAAAACGTGTTTTTATTGGACAATTACGCCAAGTACAAAAAGGACAATGACGTAGAGACCGGCATAAGCACGTTTCTGCCCACGCCAACCGAGTACGAGGGAATTGACAGCGAACGTTTCTTGGCCAATTATCTTAATCAAGTGATTGAATTTGAGGAGTTGGTTGATTTGGTCGAGAGCAAAGGTTTGAACAATGACTATATTTTATTCGATGCCAGATCCGCGGACCGTTTCTCTGGAAAAGCTCCGGAGCCTCGACCAGGACTCTCGTCAGGACATGTGCCCGGAGCACTTTCGTTGCCATTCTCAGACGTTTTGGACTCACAGGGCCACTACAAATCGAAGGAAGCGTTGCTTGAGCTCTTCAAGGACAAGTTTGGTTTAGACTTTTCTGCTCCATTCGACAAAAAGGGAGTCATCGTCATGTGTGGCACTGGTGTCACTGCGGTGATTCTTCGTTTGGCAATTGAGAAGGTAGCGGATGTTCCCATCAAGGTGTACGATGGATCGTGGACTGAATGGGCTCAGAGAGCTCCAAATTTGATCCAGAAGGACGTCTAAGCTAAACTTCCAGTTAATGTAGGCAAAAAGACGGTTATGTGAAAAGCATCTTCGTTTCCATCCCTTGTAGATCATCCCCAGAGCCTAGCAGTGTTGTCTGTTCCTCCACTCACGAAAAGACACCTCATGCTCCTCTCTATGGCCGCCATGAGATTTTCCTTTGTATTTTCCTTACCTCGAGATGTCTCGAACTCAAACCTAGAAAAGTGAATGCTATTGATGAAGCCTTCGTGGCCCGATAGCAGCTTCACACAAGAAGTTTTGCCGGACTCTGCCAACGCCTCAAGATCCCAAATTTTAATGGATTTGTCGTCTGAACCACTGATGATAAAACGGCCATTCGGATGCACATCGAGCGTTTTGACCCACGAAAGATGGCCCACCAAATCTGCAATATGCCAGCCTTGTGAATTATTCTGTACAGATGGTGTAGGTGTTCGATGAGGCCGAAGTGTAGGAGGAGGAAGTAGCCAAAGCTTGATGAGGTTGTCTCGGCCACCAGAGACACAGTATTTGAAACCAAGTGAGTTTGAGTAGACGGGATTGTTGACCATAGCCTCCAGCAACTGATGAAACCGATCCATATTCAGCAAGATGACTTTGTCCAAATATTCGTTGGAGTACATGGGCAAGAACCGCACGGATTCTATGACGTGAGAATGGCCCAACAAAAGAGCCAACCCCGTGCCTGATTCGTGGGAAAGTCTCACAGATTGGTCATTTGAGCATGTGACGATAAAGTCGCCCAAATTGGACTGTTTCAATTCCGAAAGCAGCATCGAAGAATTCACCAGCGCCACATCCAAGTCTCGCACCCAATCGCTATGTCCAACGAACGTTTTCATACAGAATCCATTGACGATGTCCCAAATCTTCACCGCCTTATCTCGGGAAACAGAGTATAAAACCGTTGGATTTGTGGGCGAAAAGGCCACTCCTGAAACCGTATGTTCGTGGCCCATAAGTGTACGCACATGTTTAAAGGAATCACCCTCCCAGATTTTAATCGAGAGATCTGACGAACACAGCGCAAGCACATACAGCTTATTTTTGGAGTTGGTGATGTCCACGGGCTCCAAAGACCATCTGATTCTGTTGATTCCGCGAGAATGGCCATTCCACTGTTTCTGAGGAATTTGAGTATCGTCTGACGCTAACGACCACGAAATTAATGTTCCATCGGAACAACCTGCAACCACCAACGGTAGCGACGGATGCAACGACACGCTGGACACAATCTGTGAGCTCTGGGTTGGGAACTTCTTTGTGACGCTATTTGGAAGCCAGTTAATCTTATCTTTGGCTAAAACAAGGCCCAGAGCCAGAGCCAGCGAGTCGAGTAGCGCTTTGTAGCTGTTGATTTCGTTCTCGAGATCAAGAATGCGCTTTTGCAATCGGAGAACTGTTGACCATTTCTTCTCGAGATAGTTAGGAACTGGAGAATCTTCGTTTTCAACGTGGAGAACAGAGGCCAATTTTTTGAAAGTTGGTTGGTTGTCTTCCAAAAGAGGTTCTAGATATTGGAGAACGGCTTTGTGGAGCTCCAGCGTCTGTCTTGACGTTAGGATGGAACTCATTGTGGTTCTGATGAATTGTAGAGGTTTGTGTAGAGGACAATAATACGGAAGGAAAAATTTGTGTGGAGATACAATGGCACCTATTAGCGAAGAAGAAAATTGTGTATTCGACGAAGTTCTTTTGATAGTGTATATTTTCAATTCTAGTTTCAATTGTAGTTTCTATTATGGTTTCAACTGTGGTCTCCAATTATGGTCTCCAATAGGTGGTTCGCAGCCATTCATAATTCGATGGAAACATATATCAAGATATAGGATGGCCAAGAATTGTCAGCAACAATCTCTCTACTCGTGTCTCTAATGCTCCGTTATTGTCCTTCTCTCTTGTCCTTTTCCCATCTTCCTCCCTTGACTTTCTCCTTCTCTCTAGTCCTCATCTCTTCAACGCAGCAAACCGGGCCCGGAGATCATCAAAATCCTGCTGCTCCTTCTTCTGCGCAGTCACGGGCTTCACAACACTCGGCTTTCCTCCAATCTCCTCGGCAATTGGCTCCTCCAACTCTGCTACTTCTTTCACTCCTCCATCTCCTCCATCTTCATCATCATCGTCGTCAGATTTACTCTCAGAAAGACCCGAATACGGCACTACATACGCACGTGCAATCTCCATCAAGTAGAGATCCACCAAAACCTCAGACGGCGGTTCAATGCCACATCTTTTGACGATTTTCTGTGGTACATATTCGTTGTTCTCGTTGGCCATGACACGCGAAGCGAACTCGTGGCCGTACTTCATTCTCAACATATCTCCCAAAGAGGCCAATTCTTTGATTTCGGTGTGATGCGACGAGTATATCACCGCCAGTACTGCTTCCTGTAGTCCTGGATCTACGGTGGTACGGTGCACATCTAGAATGATCAGAATACGAGCCAAAAGAAGCTCACAATACAACTCGCAGTACTCTAGAAGCTCGATATAGATGTCGTCTCGAATGATGTTCTCCACTCTGATTTTGGCGCTGGATTCCTTTCCTGCTCCCAAGAGATCTGCTAACTGCCTTCTCTGCTGCTTGGTGAGGGCCGTTTTTTTTTCCTGAAGGAACTTGAGCTTGGAAATGGCCATTTTGAGGGTGGTTTTCAACCTGGTGGGGTTGAGGGGCGGTGGGGTCGGCGATGGAGGCATTCTGGCTGAGTAAATTTCGATAAGATTATCGATATGGTGATAAGTGCAAAACACCCGTACCTCCAGGAAAAATCCCACTTCCCAACGGGTCGTCTTCTTTATCGTCTTCTCTATTGGGGCTATGCTTTATTATGCTATGGAACCGAAATGTACCTCCTTAGCTCCCTAGTGAGCATCCTCTGTCACAATGGTGTGTTCGTGCTTAGGTTCCCCCCTCACGAGAATGAGATCCTCCTCTTCCGCGTCCGTCGCATTATTGGTAGGCTTCAATGTGCAACAATGAATATTCAGAATCCATTCGTCATTCATGATTTCCTCTATGGTGGCACGCCTCAGCGGAGAAATCTGGAGCATTCTCAGGATGATGGGGCGCGACGCATGTGGCAACAATCTCATTAACCGATACGGTCCATGAATCTGTTTGTGTGATTTAGATCGCTTGACGGCTTCACCAGACTCATTAAGGTCTTCTTCTGCAGTGTTCTGCGGTGGATGAAGTTGAGCAAACTGCGCCTTCATTTCATTCTTGATCTTCTCATACTCCTCGAGCTTGAGGTCAATAGCCTTCAACTCCTCCATCACCTCTTGCACCTGGTCGTCGGTGAGGACCTCCACAGAAGACAATCCTCGTAACTTGTCATTTATATCCTCCTTATCTTCATTTTGGTCATTAGCTTCGTTCTCATGTCCACCGAGAGCCTCTTGTGGTGGCAGGGCATTCTCTTCTGATTGGTCACCAGTATCGGAACCTTCCTGTTTCTGCATGAGCTTCTTCTTCTTGTTCAGCCTCACAATCATGTTCTTCAACTGCCGCTGTCTTAAAAGCAACTTGTGGCACTCGTTGGAGAGATTGTAGTCATGCCAGTTGTCGTCCTCCTTCGCATACAACTTGAAGCTGTTGTCCTTCTCCGGATTGGGGATTTTCCATGGAAAACGCTTCAATGTCATGCAACAGTAGATGATCGCGATCGACCACAAGTCGACGGGCAGCGGGTTGTAGGAACTCAGACTGGTCAAAGCCTCTGGCGCGAGGTACGGATCAGAACCCACCACCCCGTGGCAGTAATGCACCGATTCCTCCTGCTTGGAGCCGTATTGGTCGTAAGGATACTTGAAAATGACCGCACTGCCGAAATCGATGATCTTGAGAATTCCATCTGTGGTGAGCACGCAATTGTCTAGCTTCAAGTCACGGTGGGCAAGTCCCAACAGATGCAAGTATTTGACCCCCTCGAGGATCTGCTTCAAGCAGCAGTTGATCTCCTGACGAGACATCTCGCCGCTCATCACCACCGCAAAGAAGTCGATTGGTGCGTACTCCATGATCTCGTAGTACCTGTTGTTCTCGTGGATGATATCGATAGTCTTGATGATGTTCGGATGGCTCAACGTGGAGCCGATACAGTACTCGGCGGTGCATTTCCGCGTGTAATCCTTGAATGATTCGGTGTTTCTTCTTGGCCGGAACTCCTTCACTGCAAATGTCTTGCCGTCGGAAGGACGAATGATTAACCGAACAGAACCTCCGGCCCCGGACCCAAGCTCCTTCTCTACCTTTCCGTATTTTTTGACCAATGGAGATTCATCCTGGGTAAAGGGCTCCAGCTGAGGGCCATCCTTGCGTTTGTTCTGCTGCTGCTGTTGGTTGAGAAGATGCAGAGAGGTTTGATTGATGAGAGTAGCTAGCGAAGTCGACAGCGGCTCGCGGCTGTGGAGCATCGAGCTCGTTCCGGAGCCAGTTCCGGAGCCAATTCCTGTGCCTGGCAATAGTCCAGGCGATCCCAGCGACTTGGAGCTCTTGCGGGCCGGTTTGAAGAGCCTTTTCAATTCCACCATACTATGGGATTTCCCAATATCGTCTTGTGAAGCGACTACGAGGTTGTTATTGTGGGCAAGAATACCGGGGGAATGGACTTTGACGCCCGGAGCCTGTGCCGGCGACTGTGACACGTGGTGCTGGTGATCTGACGAGTTTGTTAGTGTGGGAGAAGCAAGCGATTCCAGAGACTCGTGGCGGCCAATGTGGAACCCCAAAAACTTGCGGCCGGACTGCAGCGAGTTGGATGTGGACGTGTCGAGCTGCTCGTCTTGGTGGTGGCCCGCCGAGGGCGACGATGGCTTGAAATGGGAAAAAAGCTTCAACTTGTGTCTATCAGGCATGATATGCGGTGGACGAGCGGATTGAAACGGACCAAAGCGATTTCACTGGGTTGTTTACACCAGAAAGGTTCTCCTGGCGGTTTGAGAATGCTAGTAGCAGCGTGGGGGGTCAGCACGGGACAAGAATCCTCAGACAGATTTTATCTCTGGAGATAGATATTGATGTGGAGGGTGTATCGAAGGGAAAAATTTGAGCGAAACACGAAAGCCGGAGAACTGACCCCGTGGTATAGGGTAACGTGCGAATAATTGAGAGGCAAGTTAAAGGGCTATCTAGTTTGGAGATATGCCGGTGTTTCCGTAAGAAGTTGGACTAGTGAGTAGTACGGATTCTCGGAGAGGTACGGGTGTGGCATCCTGTGACCCTGGTGTTGCGGGAGCTCTATTGGATTGGAGAAGAGGCGGATAGAGCGAGAGGGATGGGTTTTTTGGCGGGGTGATGCTGGCGTATGCAGGAGGAGCCGATAAATAGCTTTTGATGGCTACTCTTGACAATTGTGGCGTTGGTTGGGTTTTCTCATTGGTGGTTTCTGATTGGATCCACGTCTGACCTATAGGCGCATTTGCACACTACATCACGTGTGCGGCGGAGACGGGTTGCGAGCGCTGGTGCTGTCATCGAAACCCATCGGTCACCCGAGAGTATGCGTAAGTATGGATATTAAGTATGAGATCAGTACATCTTACATAGGAGGTTGCTTAGTGAGAGCTGGCAGATTGCCGTGAATAAACTGGAATTTCTGTGAACATCTTTCACTTTCAATGATTCAAATTAGTTTGGTGATGTTTTTGTTGAGTTTCCGCAGAATTTCGACTACTTGCAGGCATCTTTAGCCGTGTATTTTGATTAACATGTAGGGGGTTTAACGATGCCAGAGTACTTAGTTAATTCTATACGAAAAAGAGCAGTGGGGCCCTTAGAGATTGAAGATATAGGGGTCATTAAAAATAGGAGTAAACAATTGACCCTTGTCTGCACAATCTATAAAGTGCCGTCGTGGGATTATGAGTATGTCGCATCATTCGGGCTGAGATGCTTGATTCTTGATACACACGAACTTTGTGTTTCTCGACTTTGCAGCAAGAAAGCAATGAGGCACTTTTCGAGGTCCATGAAAAGTTAAAAGTCCATGCATACTGTTGTAGTTTGGCATTCCACCTCCAGAAGTCCGAGGAGTCTGTAGGGAAGTTGAAGGTGTTCACAGGATATTAATGTAGAATCCATACAATTAGAAGAGTATCAAGTGATACAGTTGTGAGTGATATATTCTGTAGTACTCACTATTTCTGAGATAA
The DNA here is from genome assembly GCA_030569115.1 of Sungouiella ezoensis. Taxonomy (NCBI): domain Eukaryota; kingdom Fungi; phylum Ascomycota; class Pichiomycetes; order Serinales; family Metschnikowiaceae; genus Sungouiella; species Sungouiella ezoensis. The sequence goes on from JAJMJY010000012.1 coordinate 375,206, forward strand.
AGACATGTACAATTGCAGAGATCAAACTACAGAATCTATGGATCGAACAGATCGACCAACTAGACAACTCTGCTTGTTGGATTAAAATTCGGAGGAAAAAAAAAAGAGATCTATGTGTCGAAGAGTACATAGACTTGTTCTACAGTTTCCACTGCTTAAGCTACTTCATTCTATTGATAAGTTCCTGGTGCGTATTCTCTACCCTCACTCCCCTATCCAATGCATTCATTAGTCCATACCTACTCGCTCTCCCTAATGGCAGTACCACGAATATGCTGCTTCTTTTCGGGAATCTGCGGCTTGCTTCCCTCCTTACTATGCTTTCTATCATTCTCCACTCTTCTGCGCAACGACTCGATTTCCACCCTCTTGATCTGCTGGGCCTTCTTCACCACTCCAGGCAAGTGTCTGTGTCTGGAAATACGTCTGATCTCTGGCATAAATTTGTATCTGTCCTTCAACTTCTGGTCATATTGGAGCTTGGCATGCTCTTTAGACGACTTGATGTTGGATCTCTCCGAAGCATTAGTTCTCCACAATCTCACGTTGGCATCGTCCGATCCACTGAGAATATACCGGGAATCGGTGGTGAAACATACAGAGAAAATGTGCTGCATACGCTTGGTATGGTACACTTCTCTCGAGTGGCCCTCCCTTGCTCGATAGATGCGGATGGTTTTATCATAGGATCCCGTCACCAACTCCTGTCCAGTAGGACTAAAGTCCAAGTCTGTGACGCCACTCACGTGGTCCTTGTAAATGTTGAGCGATTTGGTCAAGTCACGCATATCCCATAAGTAAGCGTTGTGGTCCTCGTGGCCCGAGGCAAAGTGGTATGCTTCCATTGGATTCCAGGAAATTGCGTTAGCACGCAATGCGGTAACGACCTTCTGCACGGGCGAATTGGTCCGGATATCATACAAAACAATTGAATTGTCTGAACCACACGATGCAAGAACATTGGTCTCGGTACGGTTAAATTTGACGCTGTTGATGTTGTCTGCGCCCCACGACATGTTCAGCACATAATTGGATCTGGCCATGTTCCAGAGCTGAATGGAGGCTCCACCGGTGGCAAAAATGTCGTCGGAGAAGTGGTGATCGAGGCCCTTGAAGGCATGTTCGCCTGCAAAAGTCTTGATAAGCGCGGAATCGTTGGAGGTCGATGCTCGATATACATCTAAATCATCAACTTCTTCGCCAAAATCGGAACTCTCTAACGACCAGAGCTTGATGGACTTATCCTCTCCGCAACTGAGCAACCCTCTTCTGGGCGTTATGCTGAGTCCCGTTACCATGCCGTAGTGCGCTCTGAAGCTGAGTGCTTCATCTCTGGAAGTCATATTCCAGTATTTAACCACACCGTCTCCCGAGGCCGAAGCAACCTGGTTGGTGGTTTTGAAGTTCCGGGCAATGTGGTAAACTCCATCGCGGTGGCCATCACCTAACTGGCCCACAAAGGGTTTTGCAAACATTCTTTCAAGTTTAGTAGCAGTGACTGCTCTGGTGTATTCTCTGGCTCTCTCGAAGGGATGGAGGGCGGGATTCAAGTTTCTGGGCATTGCAGATTCTTGAGTGTTTCGGGCTGGCACATATGTGTCGGCCGATCTGGAGAGAGTTTTGACTTTCATGGCGGTGGGAAAGTTTTGTAGTGGTGGAAATGTATATGGAGGTAGGATGGGCAATATGGGGCGGTTTTTCCTTCTTTTTCCTTGTTTTTCGTGATGAAGTAGTTGAAATTGGCCTTCAGCAAGCTTACTCAAAACGCTCGTTGTCCTTTCCAAGGTTTTTCTCGGGAGGTTGGTAGTAGCTATAAATTCTTTCTCAGATGAGATGCGCACTATGCACGACGCACAGATTGCAGTGTACTAAAACGAGCAAGTCATCTATTAATGTATTAATTATACAAAGGAGCATGGACGCCAAGCAGAGCTCTCCCGGTGCATCAGCCACATAAGTCCTGCTTATGCAATCTTTTCATATGGTAATATCGAGAACCAACCCTACATCGTCGACGTTGGGCTTGGATACGTCCTCTAGGAATGGAAGCAAATCCAACAACTCGTTGTCGTGAGTGTCGCTGAACCAACTGGAGATGGGGATCGAATGCTGGGGGTGGAAAATGTAGGATGCTGGCGAGTTGTCGATGATGATGGAGTCTCTCAACGGACGGCCAATCTGTGACAAGTTCTTGATGTAGTTGCCCTGATAATTATAGCAAGAGTCACGGAAGAGTCGTTGGTGCACCAGTTTGTGGATGTCCAACTTGTCCAACAACGGATCACCGTACTTGGCCACAGAGGCCGTGAACACAACCACTTCATACCACTGGCCAACTTTCTCCAAGAACTCGTCTACGCCGGGTCTCTTGATAACGTAAACATGATGCACCTGGTTGTCGATCTCGACAGGAATGACAAAGTCGGCGGACCGCAAGTACTTGAACGACGAATGGACGAGCGTCTCGTCCAAGTCCAAGATAAGACACTTCTTATTGGCGAACTTGGGGTCCTTGAGCCCCAAGAGGAAGCCAGTTTCAGGGTTGAACGCTTGGCCCTCTTGCATCTTCGTCAAGTCAAAAAGCAGCTCTTCGTCCATATTGTCGACGCCGAGCTTCTCCGAGCTGGGCTCGTCCTGTTCTTCCAAGGGATCCAGGCCAGTGGTGGCAGTACTAGTAGTGGCAGTTGCAGCGGTGCCGGTGGTTCCGTTGCTGTCGTTGGCCTGATTCAGGGGCGCAGTGGGCTCCTCGTTGGTGTTGGTGATTGTGTCGGTCTCGTTGACGGAGTTGTCGTCGTCCAACAAATCTTTACTTGACTTTGGTTTGGCGGTGGTTGGTGCGGCAGCAACGTCTTTGTTGGCCGGAGCGGACCGCTTGTCGACAACTTCGTCGCTTTCCAGAGGGTTTCCCTTAGACGAGGCGATGTTCCTGGTGGGCTGGCGGCTCTGGGTGGTGCTTATACCACGGGTAGTCGGTTGCCTATGGTAATTGTCTTCGGAGTCGTCCTTAGCGTCTACACCACAGCAGAGTAAAGACGTGAACAGACCCATTCTGGAGCAGGGGGCGGCAAAACAGCCGGGGGCACGAGTCAGCGAAGGGTATCGAGGAACTGTGCCGATGGTGGAGTCAAGAGCGAGTTATCGACACGAAGTTGTCGAGAGGCAACTGGCAAGATTGACGGAAGGGAGTGGCTAGCGGTGACGTCAGAAGCCGGTGGCGATGAATGTAACTAGCTATAGTTGGCGGATAGTCGTGGAGGGAGCGAGCGGCTAAACGTCGGGCGATGAATATTCCGATAATGCCAGAAGATGCACAAAAAGTCCGGTGGAATCGGCGGGGACACAAACACAAGGTGCTAGTCGGAGATGAAAACACGTGACGGTATTGATGGAGGCAGTGGGGGCTACGGGTTCTGGCTTTGGTGTAGAAGGAAAGTAGTAGCGGTACGAGCGGTGGATTTTTCTTTGTGGATAGCTGGATGGTGCGACATTGAGCGCGACATTACTGGTGGAGGAATGCGACATTTTGCCTAGATAAGAGGAACAAGAGGATGAGGTAGAGAAAGAAGGAAGTTTTTTTGCTTGACACAAGCTGGATTTTGGGGGATTATAGGTCGGGGTCTCGGAGGTACAGGTTTGGTACGGGGGTGGTGGGGCGTTTTCGGAGGTGAGAGAATGAAATTGGTGTAGGTCTGAAATCGAGCCAGTGGTCTAGATACGCAGATCGTGAGATGTGGGTGGTAGATCTTTATTTGGTGGTGAATTGTGGGAAAAAATACTCAGCCGAGGAAAAAATACTCCGAGTAGAGAAGGAATGTGTGCGATGGCATTTTTGCATTATTCGCTATGGTCTTCAGGACTAGTCACTGGGGTACTCTTTCTGTCCATGTGCTCACCTCGCTTTTATGTGCTTTTATGTGCTTTGGCTTGCTTTGGCTTGCTTTGGTCTACATACATTCAAGGTAGCAATCGAATACGCCGCACCGTGCCATCTTAATGAATCTCGTATGATAAGATTTTGTGGTGAGTAGTCAGAAAGTACCTTTGTGTGCATGTTCAGCAGTTAAGAAATTAATAATGCTAATGGTGTGTGCTTTTTCTCGTGGTTGTGGGTAGGCAATTGGTCAATGTAACTAGGTTGCGTCGTTTCTAGTAGATACTGGGGAATCTGATTAAGAAGGGAAGGTCTGCTGGCTGCCAGAATTTTGGAATGGGATCGTTAGGTGGGATCATTCAATAATCTGCAAGTAGTCATTGGATTTATTTGGCATTGTTAGATTTGTATGGCATTATTGGACTTTTATGGCATTGTAAGATTATCGGTCAATGTGGGTCCTTTTAGAAGGACGCTCTGGGGCATGAATGGGTCGGAGTTTGTGAACACAGAGCAATCCTTTAGTCCACTGACTTTGAATTGTAGAGAACCATCTTGGTATATGGTTTCTCAAATTCTCTAAAGTCAATTTCTATAAGTTCGTAAAATCTCTGTCTCATACCTTTCGGAATATTTACTTCCATTCCTCATTCCTTCCAACCTCAGAATAGAGTAGAAACTGGGACAGAAATAGTCGTTTCAACGAACTTTCCTAGTTGCCTTTGCCTAAGCAATTCTAAATCTTATCGCACGGTTCTCATCGACATGAACGCCACAATACGAGCCTTAACTTCCCAAAGCTGTTGATATCAAAGACCTAAAAGCATTGGCTATTGAAGAACAAACGCAAAATATTACACCTTAAATCTCCCCAATTATTGTTGATGCCATTTTCCCTTGGTCAGAGTGTTCCACCTCTCTGGCCTTTTTGCAACCATTACTGCAAAAGTCTCACCTCTATTAGCTATTCGACACCAATCGCCATTCTGAGGTATTTTTCTCCAGTGATCCCTTCCTAATCTCTTTTATTTCTCTACTGTTCCACTACTCTACCCATCCTGCCCAAACTACGACCCAATCATTGTTTCACTTCTCATTCCTTCCTACTAAGATTCTTGTTCGAATAGTTGCACAATTATCTGCTCTGATACTCTCCCAAACCCTTTCAAACACTTCCAAATTTTACCAAACCTCCCCAAGTCTCCCCTACTTCCCTGATTATTTCTACGGCCACCACATTCTCTCATCTTTTCCCTTATTCCCCATTTCTACTACTTTACTCCATTCCTGCCGAATAATGTGAATACGCGTGCGCGCTACTTACGGAAAATGAGCCAGCCACCCTCATCCTTCACCAACCACTATTTATTTTTGATCTGTTCCTTGATCTCTTGATCTGTGGATATCAAACCAAAACCAATTCTGACAAAAATCCTGCTACATTGCATTGCCTCTGTTGACATCTTGTGTTGGTTCCTGACTTCGCTTCAGATTCAAAATCACCTTACTACTATGCTGAATACTCCTCATACTCCTCCCTCGGCTTCACAATCAGCAAGAACGGGCCCACCATCGCAAAAACCTGTTCCCCACTTCCATCTCCCGAAACAGCCACCCAGAACTCCCAGAAAGAAGCCGGGATTCCAGACTCCGTCGTCAAAGGCCAGACCTCAAAACGACCAATTGAAAACGCCCAGCACTGGCAAACTGACCAAGGTTCTTTTCGCTACGAAGCCCGCAACGCTACTCCCTCCATCTCCCGACTTTACTCCACAGAGATCACCCCGTTGCGCTCGCAAAAAGAGACCCAGTGTGGATGATTTGTTCATGCTGCTGCCTACTCACATGGAAATGGGGATGTTTCTCCCCAACCACTCGACGGTTGGAAGCGGTCGTAAGGTATTTAGCCCCATGAAGTCGCTCAAGGCGCCCCTCGCGCTCGATTTCGCCGAATTGTCGAAAATCAACGAAAATCTCACTTTCGAGGAAGATTCCGATGACGATGATGATTACGATGAGTCCATCATGCAGAGCCCCACCAAGCGGCCCAGACGCAGTAAAATCTTACTCAACACCCCGGGTAGACAGCTTATTACTGAGGAAAAGGTCAACATGTGGCATGGAAGATCGTTTCATCGTGGGTTTTCTTCCGATGAAGAGGAATCCACCACCCCGGGGGGAAAATTGGTCAATCCATTTATCTCGTCATCTGACACGGCTGCAAAGAATCAAAAAAATACTTTTGCGGCCGTTTCCGACGTCGACTACTCCACTCACAACGAGTATATAAATCATGCTACTGGCGAACGTAAGGTGGAGGAACTACTGGAGAGCCAGCGGAAGTTCAAGCCCAAAAGGATCGATTTTTCTGGAATTTAGTGCGAGGCGGGCCCTTCTATTGCATAATACATTCGTTTACACATCTTTCATAAACTTGCCCATTTTTTTCTCTACCATTTTGCTATATTTTGCAACTATTGAGCATACACACTCTACAGTAAGGTGATATGCAGACTACGGAGCAGAGCACTGTTATGTAAGTGTGTCTGGATCTAGAATGTGGAGATAGGCGATATATCTCCTGGTCAAACAAGTGTCAGGGTCATGACTACTAGTGTCAGTGTCATGATTGCATATGATGCGGGTTTCCACTTCAGATGTGGTACTCCAGATAACTATATAACTAGGGTTTTATGCCAGTCTTCTGAGACCAAGAAGGAAAGGAATAAAAGAATCAAGCTAATTCAACTATTCTATCAGAGACTATTGGGCTTTCCCTAAACTGAGAGATA